>LOEQ01002351.1:106272-123890 GCA_001685075.1 Bramus lutescens | reverse complement strand
CTACAAGAGCTAATAAGAAGATTGAGCAAATGGGCCAATCAGTTTTATAACTTAAGGAGATCTCTGTGTGATTTTCTTTGGGATTTGCTGGCTGTGGGGTACTGGGCAGGACAGAAACACCAATAATCCCGGCCCTCATGTTACAGTCCTGTGGTCATTGTTCCCTCCTGCTGACCCGGCTCATGCCCTCTAGCCTGTGTTCTCTGTCATTAGCACTGCTCATCTAGCTTCTGCTTGAATTCTCCCAAGGACAAGATGCTCGTTCCTTTCCATCCCAACCCCCTTTTTTTTGAACAAGAAAATCCCAGCACTGAAAAACTTGCTTACGTGGAAGAGAGGTCTAATTTTCTATGACTCCAACCATGTGGCCTGATGTCTGTTCCCATGGAGACAGGATCTGTCTAACAGGGACATCTGCCTGGGAAACCTTGACTTTGCTGGGGATTTGACAACTTTGTTTTTTCTGCCTTTTTAACTGATTTCCAAATTCTTAGAATTCACGTTAGCTTGTCTGAAAATCTCTCTAAACAGTAGAGTTCCCAAGCTGCACAGTAGTGGTGGGAAAAGCAGTATCCTTAAGATAGCCCATATGATTATTTTAAAATCACATCCTCTATGGATTGTTTATATCAGAAAATGTTGATGAAGATGGGAGGTGGGATCAGGGGCTCAAAGTACAATTTTAGGATCTCAGCTACAATGCTATTTGCTTTTGGCAGCAACTTTAGCAGCATATATGTCTTTATTCTTATTTTGCAACCTAAAAATAATGCTCATAATTTTATCAAGCTGTAGGATGGTGGAAAAACAATGAGCATATCTAAACAAAAATCAACAAGCCTTATGGTCAGAAAAGTCCACAGCATCACAGAAATAAAAGGCCAGTGGTGGCTCCTGCCCAGTGAGTGTGCCTAGGGTACTGGCTGTCAGCTACCCAAAACGCCTCTTCCTAGACCTAACCACATGATTAGCTGAGGAGTCACCCAGAGAAAAAGAGCTTGGTAAGAACTTATTTCTTTATTCAGTTCATGTGGTGGGACTTGGGGTGAGGTTTTGTTACTCTTGACATGAGCTTTGAACATAAAGAAACACAGACTCCATGGTGTCTCTCATCCTATATCGGACTCCTGCAGAAGCCATGTCACTGTGTAGGCATCAGTCTGCTGAGGCTGTAGTGTTCCCGGTGGCCTTCACCGCCACACCACCTTGAAGCATGTCCCCTCCATCTTCAACGGTACATCAGCACCCTTGTAAACCTCCAAGCAACAGGAACATTTACAGTCAAGTGATACAAATGCCAAAAATTATTCCCATGCAATTGAAACTCTATGTGGATTTGCCAAGTGAAGTGCAGGGAAGGCTCTCCCTGGCTCCTGGGAGGCTGCTCAGCTACCTGCACATTGCCTTTCTGCTGGTACTGAAACAGCCTGCATGGAGCTCTTCCTCCACTGTTCCCATTCTTTGGGAGGGATGAGTGTGAGTCTCGGGTACCACCCAGGCTGAGTTAGGTCTTTCTAAGATGGGGGCTTGCAAATGTGATTATGGTATGGTGAAATAGACCCAGCTGAAAAGAGGCAGCTCCCTCCCTAGGCTTGGGAGAGCTCTGTCCATTTCTTGTAACTCAGTTTTCCTGATCCTTGTTTTCTCTGAGCGATGAACATTCCTGGGGCTAAGAAGCCATAACCATAAAGATGAAAACTCCAAAATTAAGTGTTGCTTTAATCTTTCCAGACAGCTCAACACTCCCCCACCCCACCCCACCCCCAATAGCTAAAGATCTTCTCTGCCCTCTGTTTCAATGTGAAAAAAGAAATCTCAGTGGCTGCAACCACATTCTTCTCATGGGACAAAGAGCAGGGATGGGAGGAGGATTCGTTTCAAAGTGAAAGATGCAGCCCTTAACCCGTGTCACTTAATCTGTGCCAGCTTGAAGCAGACTCTAATGTTTACTGGATTCTGATCAGAGATAGGATGTCGGCCAGGGAAGGGGAAGTGGGAACCGTGAGAATCAAGTGAGGGGCTTGTTGTCCAGGTTCCTGGGATGCTGCCTCCCTCAGACTCATCGTGGGAGTGATGAAAGCTGCCCCTGGGCAGTGTCTCACAGGAGACAGAAAAGCAGAGAGAAGTGAATAACCTCATTTTGACCCATCAGGGCCCCCATACGCTGGGCTCAAATGTGGGCCCCAGAACCCTGTGGACCAGGATCTGTGACTTTCTTTAGTTGCTTACCCAGACTGTACTTCCAGAAAGAAAGCATTTTGGCCAAGAACCATAGGTCATCTCTAGGGAGGCTGTGGTTTTAGCTCCATTCATTCATTCATGACCTGGTGGATTCATTCCATTTTTTTTTGGGTGGGGGCTTAAATTTTACTCTCTGTTACATCAGTCTTTTTTGCTTTTTGCTTTCCAGAGTATCAGATGATTCCCCACCCAACCCCGTCCTTCCATATGACTTTCTGTGCACACAGCTGTGAGGGTTGAATCTGCAAAGTAGCTGCCTATGGGGGTCAAGTTTTTTGCTGAAATAACAATCACTCAGCTGAGCATGGTGTTGTTATCTATAATCCTAACCCCATGGAAACTAAGGCAGGAAGATAACAAGTTCAAAACCTTCTGGGCTCCATAGTGAGTTGCAGGCCAATCTGGGCTACAAAGTAGAACATTCTCAAAACGAATAAAGAAAGGAAAACTTGTTAGTGGGGAGGAGCATACTACACCAAATTATTTGCCTTCATTTAGGTGGAAAGTAACTTCAAATTTAGTTTTAATCAATTTCTGAATAAGTGGGCATATTTAGCCAAGCTAGGAGAGCTCAGGTTCAGGCAGACTGCAGCGATGGTCACAGGCATGGGAGTGGATCTTAGACGTCAGGGTGGTCTTCAGGGCTGGGTCTTGGGCACAGCTAGAAGTGATAAAGTACACTCTGCTCTGCAGGAGTTTCTGTGGCCAATTACTTTGCCTTAGCTAATGGCAGGGCCTCCTTTCTCTGCACTTCTAAATCTGAGAGGATAATATCATCTGCAAAGACCCACGGGCCTCATTTCTAGACAGGAAAAATCCCCCTCATTATCTTCTTAAATTATTTCCTGTAGGTTCCCCTCAAGTAATACCACTAAGCTCCTGCCGATCCGGTTCCCACTGACACATGGAAGTGGCCCCTCACAGAGGGACACTCAAGGGCCCAACATTTGGCAGAGAGATATTCAGCTCAGGCCCACTGTAAAGAAAATGGAAGCCTTTGAACAATTCTAAGAAGAACTGATGAGTGCCACAACAGACAAGCTGCACCCTGCCCCTCTGGGTTGGTCCCATGTTACAGCACGCTCTCTCAGGAATCACCGAGTACAACCCACCGGGTTTGCTAACAACATCAGGGAACCTGGTGTACATTTAGCTTGTTAGCATCAGAGATTAATCAATTAATCTCGAGTTTCCAGAACAACTTGTAAATTTTTACTTCCACATCCATGAGTCCTCTACAGGACATGGACTGGAAGGTCCATCTGATAAGGATGCTAAAGATGCTGAGGCTCAGCTGGCAGTGACTGATAGGCTTCGTGGCCAAAAGGAACCAGAAGAGCCTGGTAGAGGCCCACACTGCAGATCTTGGGAGGTTCCCCCCAGTTCTCTGAGCCATGTTATCTGTAGGCTCTACTTGCTTCTTACCACACAGCTCCTCCTGCTACTGTCCCTGTCATCTCACAAACACCACAGCAAAGGGCCATCCTTCCTAGGGACAGAATGTCACATATGCTGGTCGCATATTCGAGTGGTGATCGGGGAAGGAAGAAACAGTGACATTAGGAAGAAAGAGAATGCCGAGTGTAGGTCAGTAAACTATGAGAGAAACCCAGAGGTAAGGTGTCTGGATGTCCCCAAACTGTTCCCCAGATCGGCAAGAGCTGCTCTTCCCATCCACTTCCCGATGACTTCTTCCCCTTTCTTCCATTTACCAGCTCTGCACCATGATAGGCCTCCAATATATTCCAAAAAGTTAGCTGAATGTGCTGGTCTAGAAAGCCAGCTCAAGTGATCTCTCTGCATAGACACTATGGGGCAGACACACTGCCTGGTATGATGGCCTCTGAGTGGGCCTAAAATGAAGCATGGCCCTCCTGTGACCATGCTTCTTCCTCATGGCAGCTTTGGATGTCTCTGCTGCTCTGTAGAGTGCACAGTGTGCTGCCATGATGGGCCGGGGCCTTGGTCCGGCCTTGAACAGGTTGTATTTCCTTTCTGCTTTAAAGACTTACTTTTCTTTGTGTATGTGTGTGCGTGTACATGTATGCTGGCACCCAAGAAGCCAGTGGAGCAGAAGTTACAGGAAGTTCTGAGTTTCCTGACATTGGTGCTAGGAATAGAACTTGGGTCCTTTCTAAGAGCAGGAAGTGCTCTTATCTTCTAAGCCGTCTCTCTAACCCCAGCTTATAGCTGTTTGCATTTTCGGGTACACTCATGGTTTCACTATTATCTGTTTCACCTGTCACCCTATCCAGAGATTTGGGGGGCCGAGTTGACTTCTCCCCTGTTCATGTAGTTTCATAGTCAAAACTCACTTTAGCTGAATGTGGCAGTGTGCATTTGTCATCTGGGACTTGGGAGGCTGAGGCAGAAGGGCCAGCCTAGGCACTATAGAGAGGCCCTGTCTCAAAAAACAAAGGAAGCTAATGAGACAAAAATGGACAGCCACAAGCACAAATTCTACTTGCAGGGTAAGAAAAGATTGACTCCCAGGGAAATGAAGCTGCAGGGGTCTCAACTTATCCAATGTTTTTATTTTGATTTTTTTTTCAGACTTCAAGAAGCTTGAGAGTTTGTTTTTACAAGCTTCTCTACCATCATTTGTATACTGAGTCTCTT
This sequence comes from Bramus lutescens, assembly GCA_001685075.1. Taxonomy (NCBI): domain Eukaryota; kingdom Metazoa; phylum Chordata; class Mammalia; order Rodentia; family Cricetidae; genus Bramus; species Bramus lutescens. The sequence goes on along the minus strand of LOEQ01002351.1, from coordinate 119,030 downwards.
TGAAATAGTTTCTGTGATAAAAATCTAAAAAGCTACACTGTAATCAAAGTTAGATATTTGCAAATAACCTGTAATGTAAAACCAGACACAACCACACTGTTTACAGTCTCTCCCAAAGCAGAGCTGTGTGGTGGCTTTTTGCCAGACTTGGGGAGAAGTTTCCATTTGCCGGCTTCGTCCTGAACTGCACGGATGCAGATGGGCTATCGTATATTGCATGCATCCATACTTGTATGCACTTGGTTCTGCATTTTCTCTTTCAAAATTGTATTTTTAGACTTCAAAGTGGTAGGGGCCACATCTACTTAATGCCTTCGGTTAATTTTTAACCATAATGTAAAACCTGGGGATACTTTCCTGGGTTTGCTTCTCCTGTTTTCTTTCTAAGCAAGACAGAATCTCACAACTGGTACTTGGTATACTATGAAAGTCAAAAATCTGTCACATAAGTAACGTTCGCAGTTACTCAGCTGTGCTAATTAGACCAAGGCAGAACTACCTAGGCTCCCAGGGGAAGATAGGCATGGGGTTATGAAATGTACTCCTGCTTCCAGGTGTCATTCAAGCTAACCGGCAAAAGCAGCCAAGAGCTGGAACTGGCCTCTTCTCTGGGACCTTCTCTCCCCTCTAGCTGTTCCTCTACTGTTGGCCACAGGGCAGTGAAATGTTGCCCTGCCCACTCTATGGGGCTCATTTGTACTGCTGCCTAAGATCAGCCTGTGATCAAGGGCCTGATTGCAAAGGCTTTTTCAGTACTGAGGAGCCAAGAGACAGTCTGTTGCTGGAGAAACCTGGGATGACATGCAGCAGGAGCAGTGTGGGGGGTGTTAAAGAGAAGGAAAGTCTGTGTCACCTTGGGCTCATGTAACAAATACCGTGGACTGAGTGGCTTAAACAACAGGAAGTTCTCCACACATTCACTATGTCACATGTCACACACAAAACAATAAATAAATGAGGAAGTTTTTTTAATAAATTGGTTTTCTTCATAAGTAAAGTTTCAAAAATATTTATGTTAAGGGTCTGAACCCAGCAAATGCCAGAGAGCCCTTGCTTTTTATAGCCTAATTAACTAAAATGTATACTTGAGTCAAGGGGATTGTGTTTCACTGAAGCACCCGCACCCCCTAAAGCCAAGCACTCAGGGCTGTGGCTGTGAGGCTGCCCCACTGGACTTCCCCAACAGGGATGGGGGGAGAAGGGGCAGTTGGGAAGCTCCCCAAGTGTGCAGGGCCTTTGTTTTCCTTACTTCAGGTGGATTAATCTTCCCACTCTATAGTCTGTTTGGTGCCCCACAGTCCTGCCTTGTCTCATCTCTACAGCAGCCTTGGGCTGTCAATGATGACGGGATATTGTATTTGGATCTTAAATGTCCCCAAAGGCTCATATATCCAAGGCTTGGTTCACAGCCAATGGCTCTGTTGGGAGGCAGTGACACTTTTAGGAGGCTGGGCTTTGAAATTGGAAATTGTTGTTGGAGGAGGGGGGTCATCCTCAAGGACGGTATTGGCCCCTTTGCCCTTCTTCCCACTCTCTCTGTGTCTCAGCTCTGTGAACCAATCAGCCTTCTCTTCTACCTGCTCCTACCACAATGCACACAGGCCCCAAGCAGCAAGGTCAAGCAGCTGCGCACTAAAGCCACAAGCCAAAGCAAATGCTTGCTTCTGAGCTGATTATCGCAAGTGCTGGTCATAGCCACAGAAAGCCCAGACATTTGCTTATCATCCATTTTCAGGCCTTGTGTTTTCCTTGGGTTGTACATTGAGGACATGAACTCCAAGGCTTCTTGTGGGGACATCCTGAGCCTCAGGACCATCGCAGAACTTCACATTCTCTGCCACCCTTAAAAGTACGTAAGACTGAGGTCGCATTTTCTTTGTTGGCTTGGAATGCTCCCACACCTGAGGAGTGGGCAACTTCCTGTGTGCTAAGCTGATCAACAGAGATACTGGGGAAAAACTGATCCTGAGTGACAGCGTGTCCATTGGCATGTACCACTAGGATGATGGCTCATTTGTCCTCCCCACATTTTGCTAAGAGGCATGAGAAATTTTAAGAAACTACAACAGGATCCTTATCAAAGCCCGGTTTCCTATTTCACTCATGGATTCAGAGCTGTAAAGATCTAGGTTTCAATTTTAATTTGTAAATGTTCCATATCAGTCAATGTGGGGGAGAATTGGAGATTACCCTGGTCTGTTCAAGAATCTGTGCAACATAGCCAGGTGTTTGCATGGCTTCCAGTGTTTCAGAGCCAGGGCCTCAGCTGCAGTCTATGACTGGCCCACCAAGCAGGGATGACCTTCTAATCTGGAGCAAGTAAAAGTCAGCCTCTTTTACTGGAGAGTGAGGTAAGGAAGGATGGAGAGAAGTGGTCACCCCAAGCCCTAAGCAAGCAGGTCCTTCCTTCTGGAAGTGGGAAGGTTTACCACATATTCAAGGCCCTGTAATTCCAGGTCCATGGCTCCCATAGAATGCCTGAGAAGAGCCCAGCCTTCAGATGCGGCCATGTGTATAGGGAAGAGGCCCTTTTGCTGGAGTCAGTGGGGGTCAAGGTTTTTGAGGTCTCAGCTTTCCTACCAACTGCCCTTAAATTTTGTTGATTTACCACCTAACCTTTTGAGACTGCGAATTCTTGACTAGTGAAATGAGGTTAAGCAAAGTGTTCTAAGTTTCTTTTCAGCTTTAATTCCTTGTTATTCTAAGTAATCAGCAAAGTAATTGGTTAACCAGTCGGGGCGCTGGGGTGCTGAGGGTCTACCTTTGCATGACCTTGGCTTTCTCAGCTCCGAGTTAAGCTTGTTCTGCAGGCACAAACGCATGTGCACGCTGGCAGAACTGATTTTCAGACCTATTCCTATTTTCTCTGGTCCAGTGACAGGATCATTCCTCAGGATTTGTAGAGACCTTGGCTCTAGTACATACTGGATGGGAAGGAGGCTGCCCCATGCCTTGAGAATGAGGAATGAGACTTTTTTCCGTTATCCAAAGGCCATAGGCCATTTTGCCTGATGCTAAACACAGTCAAAGAGACAGACTCAGCCACAGAGAGGTGCTTGTCCATGGGGCTGCTCCCCTGGACAGCATGGAGGCCCTGAGCTCTCGCTTCAGTGCCTGTAATGAATGCTCCACGTTCAGGCTGGTTAGTTGGAACCAACTTTTATTTTTGCCCTCGTGGCCCCAGTGAAAAATGTAGGGAGCCTTTATTAGTCATAGGCACAAGGGCTCTGGGCAGATCAGCCAGAAGTCGAAACCTGAGGGAGCTGGTGCAGGTAAGGCCTGTGCAGTATGCTGAACCCAGCATTAATTAGAAACACTGGTACCCTTGACAGAGCCAGCTTGTATAAGCTGTTGAGGCCTGTGTTCACTTCATAAAGATGTTTTATATGGTATTCCTGGCAACAGCTGGACACTTAAAAAGAAAAATAAAAGAAACATTATTGGTAGCCAAGGCAGGGAGAAGTTGCCTTCTTTGCCACTGAGGTGTCCTCACTCTCCTTTCTCTAAGGCCAGGGATGGTTGTAGAAGTTGCTTCTGCCTTGATGAGATTTTAGGGAAGGATGCTAGCCTTTCTGAATGCTGGTTTGCTGAGCTGGAAAGTGGAGACAATAATACCTGCCCCCTCGTGGAGTTGTTTAAATGAAGCAGAGCCTGTGCTCTGCAGTCTGCTCTAGACTGGTGAACATATGGGGTTTCTTGCCTGCTGATTCTCAGGCCAGAAATTAAGGCTAAAAATCCCAAGGCCAAAGCAGTACTCCGTTCTGCAGTACTGTGGAGATACTACCTGCTGGAACCACGTGGGGCCTAACATCAGTAGCATCCAGTCTAGGGAATCCTAGGTTGAATGCATGCTGGTCTCCTACAGATGAAGCTTGCCCAAATTCACCTTTTAGCCAGCCTTAGGCATCTGGGAGGGAAGCAGATACAGGAAGCTTTCGACGGGATGCCAGAAAGGAAAGGGGGAAAGAAAGGCAATAGAATGAAGCTGTGGAGAAGTTACCCAAGTGTGGTAGTTATTAAGCTTCTGTCTTTCAGTTTCAGCTCTGCATCAGGAGTCAAGAATATCAGTTTTTTAAAGAGAGAAATTGCTCCAAAGACATACCAAGTATGTTGAAAAGCCATCGAGCATGTTGAAGGAGTGGGGGGCAGGCACAGAACACTGAGGTCTCAAAGAGACAGAAGCTGGGAAGGGAGTTATCCCTCCAAGGCTCTCAAGAGGCCGTTGTATTTCTGTCCTACCACCTGCCTGTAAGAGACACTGGGGAGACAATCGAAGAGGAAGAGGCACATTGTCTCCCAGTCCTGTCCTTGCTAAGTCTCCCAAAGCAACTCTTCTTTGCCTGGCTGTGGCAGTCTGTTCCAGTGGTAGGGGTTCAAGCTGCTCCCAGCACCCATATAAATGGCCGGTATGCATTTCCAGAGATTGCCTCACCAACTGGCTGGTAGCCTGACACAGGTCAGAATCTCAGTGCATGAACCTGTACCCAGCCATAAGTCTTAATCATTCCAGTCACGTGTGCCCTCAGTCCTCGGGATAGCTCCTTTATTCCAGGGCCTCTCTCTTTGTGACCCCAGTGTTCTGGATCTGCCCCTTCATTCCTTCTGTATACTCAATGGTGTTTCAATATCCTTAGTGTATCTCTGGAGCAATTTCCCTCTTTAAACAAATGGATGCTCTTGATTACTGGCTAGACCCTTGCTAGTGCAGAAAGAGCGACAGTGTTCTTTACTGAGCAGACAGCATCTTAGACAGCAATTTCCTTGGTGGTGCTGCTGTGAAGCCCTGCTTGTTTTTTCTTGGGTTGTTTGTAAAAAGCATCCTAGTGAAGAAGAGCTACTGAGACCAGCCAGCAAAACAGACTTGGGGATTGGGGTGCCACCATAGGCATGGAAACAGAGAGCTTGTAAGTTCTAAAAGATTGTGCCCCTTGATCTGCTCTGAGCAGTATCTCATCTGGACTTTAGGAATCAGTATGAGGAACTCTAGAGTCTCCTTCCAAAGATCGTACACCCCCCATCGTCATCAACAACTCTTGAATCTTCCCTCTGTGAGTCAAGAGTATTGGAAAGCATCCTTGTGCCGAACATGAAGGCTTCTGTAAAGACAAACAAACAAAAAAACTCAAAACAGAATTAGTGGTAGAAAAGAATCCATCTGTCAGATCTATAAAGACAATAAGAGATGCTCCAGCTTGGTGGCAGATCATTTAGTTTGTGGGAAGAAACTATGAGATACCTATCTTTATTTTCAACAAAGTAAATATTTAAAAATATACATACTGTTGTGTATATTCCTCTGTTCCTGCTGGAAACAGTAGTTGCAAAACAGTTTGAACCACAACTGAGGAATGGTGAAGAAATTCGAAGAGAAAGCCACATTGCTCCGCTGTTGCCAAGTTAATTGCTTTCCTGTAGGACAAGAGGAAACTATGCTGTTGAGGGATGTGAAAGCAAGTGTGTGCCTGTTCCTTGAAGGCCTGGGTGGCCTCGGATGGAAGTTGTCACCTGCCAGTTTCTTGTTCTGTGACTGTGACAGACAGCCACCAAGGACAAGGACAACCCACTCAGGTCCCAAAGGTAGCATCTTTCCTTTGGATAACTTTCCCTGTACTCAACAGTGGTTTCTTTGATTTCTCAAGGGTAGGGGATCTTCTGCAGAGGGAGTGTTATCATTCATAAATGTGTGTGACTGGAGGCCAGTCCCATGGAGGGCAGCAATGGGCCACCTGAGGGCTCGCTGGGTCCCCTTGGTGGGTGAGAGACAGACAGACGTGCCATGCAGAGAGAACTGGGGCAAAGCGTTTATTTAGTGAGTTATGGAGGGGGAAGGGAGGGGAGGGAAAGAGAGGGGAGGAAGAACGGAGAGATGCAGAAGCTGTCTCTCCAGAAGAAGCAGAGAGAAAAAGAGAGACTGAAGAAGAGGTGGAAGTTCCTCTTGCCTCAGCAGTGGTGGTGGTGGTGGTGGCAGTGGTGGTGGCTGTGGTGGTGGTGGTGGTAGGTTGGGAGTGGGCGGAGCTTATATCTTAAAGGGACAGGGTACCCAGGTGACAGACATGACAACAGGGGGCACACAGAAAACCTATAACCACATAGTATGTATCTCCTATAGATGCCAAAACACCCCAAAGTAGCTTTGTGGTCAGCATCTCAGAGAGGGAGAGAGAGGAAGGGAGGCAGAGAGAGAGGTTTGTGTTTCCGTGAGAATGCCCATTGCTGTAATGTTCTATGTAAGCTGGTCTAGGTTTCCGTCTTCACTTCTCCTCCTTTCCAGAGCACTGTCCCATAGCTATTTTCGTTTCTTTTTTCTTTTTTTAAGAGCTCCCAGAGTCACTGTGTGCACCCACATCACAGATGTGGCCTTGTTGCCTAGATTCTGTTTAGTTGGGAAGATGGTGTCTCTTGGTATTGAGGGTTCTTTCCTCATCTCTTGTAGCCAAATCCTATTGCCCAGGGGAAAACTTCTGCCTTATACCTGTCTTATGCTTCTCAGAAGCCAGAGAACATAAACTCTGGGTAGAATGGAGACAAGATTTTCTATGAAGATAAACTTCTGCCCAAGGCAGTACAACCCTGTACTCCCTGTGTTCTCCTGTGGATGTAGTGAAATCTAGAGCTTCTCTTGGCCCCCACACGGTCCATTCTGCTGTGATGAAACTGCTTTACCCATGAGGTTAGAGTATTTGGGACCTCCCCAAAATTCACGTTAGAATGCCAAGGTGCTAATATTGAAAGTAGGGCTGTGGAAAGCCATTTAGTCACAAGGGTGGAGCCCTCACATGTGGTGTTAGTGTCCTGAAAAGACCCCAATTTGTTCCTTCACTCCCTTCAACCAGAGGAGAACAAAAAACACCATCTGTAACCCAGAAAGCTGTCCTTGGCCGAAACTGACTCTGGTCCATTGATGTAGAACGCCCTAGCTTCCAGACCAGTGTGAGTGCACTAACCCATAGAACTTTATATCACAGGCCAATGAATGAACACTGAGAACCCCACTGGCCTGTGTGTCCCAGGATGTTGGGAATACACTTCTTCCTGGGATACCTATGCTTCGCTGATGTAGTAGGGTCTTCTATCTATCTGTTACTTTCATTGGTTAATAAAGAAACTGCCTTGGCCTCTTGATAGGNAAGATGTGAGAGTTAGCCAGTAAGAGGCTAGAGCTAATGGGCCAGGCAGTGTTTAAATGAATACAATTTGTGTGTTATTTCGGATGTAAAGCTAACCATGCGGGAGCCGGGCGGGACGAAAAGCAGGCCTGCTCACCTTATCGCTACACTTTGCAGCTCCCAGTACTTCTGCTTGCCGTGAGCCACTTGGCACTGTGGCACTGTGGCTTCTGTCAGTCTCTGGCCAATCAAACCATTACCACAAAGCTGGACATTTCTTCTCAGAAATGTGGTTTCAGCTCTAGCCTCTCTACACCAGTGACGTGTGGTGGCTTCATGGGCTCTCCACTTGTCCCTCCTGAGGCTAGATGCTGAGTCATACACCAAACAATAGGACATTGTGTCCTCTCCCTCCACTCCAGACTCCTCCAGGTCCAAGAACTCTTAACACAGGCTCTCAGAACAAGTTAAGCAAACAAATGACATTACAGTGCTGTGGTCCTGAGGTCATTTAAGAAGACTGGGTTGAGAAACGTGCCCCTTGTGTGAGAGTACAAGGTAAGGCAGTGCATGTGCAGTTGTGTGGCCCAGACATCTGTGTTTCAATACAATGCTTATAACACACTTAAACCAATTCTCCCCACAGGACTGAGGATTGAAGCCAGGGCCTTGTTTATGCCAGGCAAAGCCTATACCATCAGACCATATCTATCGGCCTAAAGGCAATCTAACGTTAGTAATTTCCCATACTAGGGCGAATAGCATAGTTCCTTGAACATGCGAGTAAACTCAGGCAGGAAGTGATCCTGAGATTCATCACATGGATGCGCTTGAAATGGAAGTAAGAGAAGGCTCTGAGGGTAAACGCACTTACTGCCAAGCCAGATGACCTGAGTTCAGTTCTCAGAAACCACATACTGGAAGGAGAAACTTGACTTCCCCAAACTGTCATCTGACCTCTGTATGCACACCTCCCCCATCACACTCAATAAGTACGTATATGCCATTACAAACCAAAACTAAAGCTAACATTTAGCCTGAGGCTCTCTCTGTTTGCCAGAATTCCTGCTTTGCTGGGCTATCTACAATCAAATGCAATAGAACTGTCCTCAGGTTTTGGAGACCAGTAGAAGCTGTACAGAAGATGCTCCTCAGAGGCCAGTCATGGGCTTTCCTGAGGCTCTGCTGCTGGAAAGTTTCAGAACCCCGATTTGTATTGTTATTGTGTTCCTTTCAACTGACTGCGGTCTACAATTTATAAAGAAAGCCCTGTACGATGAGGAGAGGAATGGGGCTGGAGAGATGGCTCAGGGGTAGAGAACATTAGTTGCTCTTCCACAGGTACCAAATTTGATTGCCAGTATCCACATTGGGCAGCTCACAACTGTTTGACTCCAGGACATCTGACACCCCCTTCTGGCCTCCCCAGTAAACTGCTCACATGTGGCACACACACACACACACACACACACAAATGAAAATTAAAATCTTCAAAAAAAGAAAGCCTGAAGTCATGTGTACAGTTTCATTTAAAATATTTTCATTTTATTTTTAAAATTATGTTTATGTGTGTCTCTGTGTGGGTTTGTACACATGAGTATGGTACCATATTAGGGTGCTATTCTCCTGGAGCTGTGATTACAGACCACAAGAGCCACCCAACATGGGTGCTGGAACTGTACTCAGGTCCTTGCAAAAACAGCACGCACTCTTAGCCACTGGGCCTCTCTCCAGCACCCCCACCCCTACCCTGAAGCTTTCATTGCTATTTTTTCCTTATGGTCCCTTGAAGCCAGCATGGGTATCTCCTTCCCTGGGCAGGCTCTGGGCACCTGCAGGAGAAAGTGGCAGGAGCAGTACCCAGCTACAGCCCCAGTGTACAGGCTCTTCCAGAATGAGCTTGCATTTCTCTGAACTCGTTCCTGCCCACTGGGAGAACCAGCATAGTTCTGGGACAGCAGTAGATAATGTTCAAGAGCAAGGCTGTGGGAGACCTAGGATCTGGACAGAGAAGCAAATGGCTCAGGCTAACCCACTTTTTCTTGCTTCCTGAAGGAAGAAGGAAGAAAGAAGCTGGAGAGTTGATTCAGTAGTGTGTTCAGCAAAGGGCTGCTGCTCAGCTCCAGGCTCAACTTGTAAGTTACTTCTAGCTAATGTTTTCAGTTTAGGGTTTCTATGGTAACTTTAAATACATACATGATAACTGATGTTATGGTTAACATTGACCCTCTGTTTCAAGCCCCGTGTTTGCTTTCATTGTTCTCTCTTTAAGGCTATGTAGTGGACACTACAAGGCATTATCCAGACCCTCCCAAGAATGTCTTATCCTCCCTCCAGTTTCTGGAACTTATAACTGCTGAGGACTTACATCTAAGGTCTCCTCACACAATTACCCTCAGCCCAAGGGAGCTGAGCTGTCTAGGATTTCAGTCATTGGGTCAGCAGAGGGAGAGAGGAAGGTGGAGGGGGTTGTAAAGACTGGCCTTCATTTGCGACCACTCTAATTGGCCAAAGCCTCCCCTCCCCTCCCCTCCCTTCCCCTTCCCTTCTTCCACAGCCCCTCTCTCTGCATCCCTTTTCTCCTCTCCTCTTCTTCCCTCCCAAGAGCACCCTGACTCCTACTGAGCAGCTAAGGCCTCTGTGTTGTGAGTCTCAGCTCTATTTTGGCTCTGTGTTCTGAACCCCTTTTCTAAATAAGCCAGGTTCACACAAAACTCTGTCTTGAGGTTTCTAGGAAACCCAAGCTGTGGCAGAATAGCTAACCGTCCTTCACCTGTGTTGGTTTAAGTCAACCTATTTAGGTGATCCTGTTCCAACTTTTCTAATCAATCCCCTTCAGTGATTTAGTTGGTTTACTGTGGTTGCTGTCAGGTTTTGTTGTTGTTGTTTTAATGTGCCTTTGAATTCCTTGTCAAAATCTCTTCCTTTGACTTCTTACCCTGAAACTGCTAGAATATAGGGAGATGATGCTGACAAAGACGCCTTTGGGATTTCATTGTACAGCTCTTTGGGGCTAACACAACCCTACTTGCCAATGTTCAGACTGTTGGAATCCTCTACACCTCCTTTAGCAAGTTAGGCTCTGCCCTCAACTGCTCTAGTGGCCTAAGGGATTACAGGTGAAATGCTGGTGGTCTCTGGCCACTCTAGACCTAATACTAAAGACCTTTCTGTCCCCATGTTGAGACTTCTGGTTAGCCTTCTAGTCAGCCATCTTTGGCATGTTCAGAGACAGTTGATCCAGAGAGATGTTTCTAAGTGTCCAGCCAATGTGAGGGAGATGATGGCTGAGCTGTGTGTTGTCTGAGACTGCTCACATTCCACAGTTTATGTGCTTCCAGCAGGACATGTTTCTGAAGAAAGTAATACTTGAGTAAATTGTCCTCTTGACGTAAACTTATAATTTAAAAATTATATATATTTAGAGAACAAGTCAAAACAGGAAGTGCATTCCCAAAGTGGATGAAGGTATTTGCGGCTAAAATACCTCCGCCATCATAGTAGACATGTGTCACTTAAGTTTAAATAGGAAGACTAGTACAGGAAAAAAGAACGAAGGAGCCCGCGTACTCCTGTGCTCCAGTCAGAGAGTTCGGAGACTGGAGATAACTTTCTCTTTGTGGAAGGCTGGGTGCTCCTCACCCCCACAGAAGGGGCCATTGCAAGACTGGAGTCTGGGTTGAGACAAGGCAAGAAACAGAGGAAGGTATGTTTTCATGGGGAAAAAAAGTAAAGGACAAGAGAATTAATCTAAAATTCAGAGAGTCAATGAGGAAGGAAAACAAAACTTAATGAGGCAAAAGTCATTGAGATTATAACATAAAAGCCCTTCAACTAAGATGCATCTTGACCATTTGCTTCTGTGTATAAAAATTAGTTCCCCTGGGAAAATGCATCCAGATCTAAATCACTTCCTATACATATTCTTTATTATTGACATTTATCTATGAATGATTGCACTGTGTACCCTATTCTGGGCTGGAACTCCTGGCCCTCCCGCCTCAGTTTCATGTGTGGTATTGCAGGTATGTGCTGGCATGTCCAGTTACAAAATATGTTACTATGCAAAGAAGGAAGTTAAATCTGCTCTTAGAGACCAAAAGACAGACAGAAAAATCAAGTATGAAGTCTAGATCTAAAAACAAACAAAACTCAAGTGATATAGTCAAACCATAGCAGGTTTTCCCAAGTGGTAATTTTCTCTGCTTTCAAGATCCTGGAGCCATATAACGTTTGCTGTTGCTCAGGGGAAAGAGAATCCAAATACAGAGGTGGTGTGTGTGACCAGAGAAGCAAGGAGGCTGTCAATCAAGTGTCTTCAAAGTGGCAAATGGTAGGCAGACCACGTGTGTGCCATGGTCAAGGTTCCAGCTGATAGGAAAGCAGCTTGAACACCTGCACTTTTCCTGTTCTGGCCTCCTGCAGATCTGGTAAAGTGCAGTGAAGGAAATGGTTCCACTATCAAAAGGTGATTTATGCCACATGGATTGAGTTCCCATTCATCTTTGAGCTTTTCAGGACATGTATCATACAGTAATTTGTAAATAGCACATATGAAGTAAATATTTTAAATAGAGAGAATGAAAAAATAGACATATTAATTAATGCTATTTTTATACAGCCTCGATACATGGTTTTCCATGGTTCATCAGATCTGGCTGGCTGTGGGAGGCAATGATGAACCTCAGCAATCCCAGATTTCTGTGTTCACATTCCTTTCTGGTCCTTGTCTGGAGTGTGGTTGTACCCAGGGATTATTCTAAAGAACAGACTATGGTAAAATAAATGGGACCAGATTATAAAGAAATAATAACCTCTGTCTGGCACATCATCCTGCATTCCCTTGCTTGGTCACCTTGGCAGAAGCCAACTGCCATGTCCTGTGTCTTGCTGTGAAGAAACCACAGATGAAATCATTGAGAGTGTCACCGGCCACAGACAGCCGAGAACTGGAACTTTTATCAAACGGCCTCAGAGGAGCCCAGTCACCCAAGAGTCACTGGGTGATCCTGGGAGTAGATCCTTTCCCACTCGGGCCTCAACCCCAACAGCTATACTGCAGTCTTTTCTACACACTGAAAAAGCTACTCAAAAACTAGATGTGGGGTTCTGATCCACAGGCAAGACAAGTAACTCCTACAGCGTCCACACACAAAAGCCAATGTTTTCCAGCCATTTCATTGCTGTTGAGACCAAGATCATAAAAGACTGACTAGACTTTGCATAGACACTTGTTTTCTCATAAAGAAGACAGCAGTGATGTGCTTAAGATGATGCTCATCAAATCTACAAGGTTGATGGCTATTTGTTGCCTTCTTTATCAACCCCTCTGCATCCTTAATCTTCAACATCTTCATAGAGTAACACTTTTTATTTTGTGTGTAAGAATGTTCTGTTTGCATGTCTATTTGTGGACTATGTGTATGCCTGGTACCTACAGAGGCCAGAAGGAAGTATTAGTTCTCCCTGGAACGAGAGTTACAGATGGTTGGGAGCTGCCATGTGGATTAAAGGAACTGAACCTTATTCTTCTGGAAGGTTAGCAAGTGCTCGTAATGGATGAACTGTCTCTATGGCCCTTTGAGAATGGTATTCCCTCCCAGCAATACCACTTTTGGGTATATACCCAAAGGATGCTCAATTGTGCCACAA
>LOEQ01002351.1:79220-97565 GCA_001685075.1 Bramus lutescens | reverse complement strand
AGAGAGGAGAGAGAGAGGAGAGAGAGGAGAGAGAGAGTTAAGATGGCGGGGAGGTGGGCAGGGTCACTGGGAGTGGCCGCGGCTTGCCTCTTAAAGAGTCAAAACCATAACAGCAGTTGCTATGGGACTGGACCCCACTCCACATCCCAGGTTCTGACTCTGGATGCTCTACTCTAGTTCAGGCAATCCATTGCTCTTGGAAAACCCTATTGAGTGGGAGAGTATGTATGAAAAGGAAGAGGTTTTCTGTTCAAATCATTCTCTGTTGTATAGTCGTACATAGTAAATAACCCCAGAAAAAGACCACAAATCAAAGTAGGCCCACAATGAGATTTTAAAAATTATGCTTTACTGATTTAATTAAACCAAAATTGAAACAGGGATTAAAAATATACCTAGAAGAAAAAACTTACATGTAATTTATAAAGCTAACCTAAGAACACAGACGATGAGTCATTAGTTCTTTTTAACAGGAACTTGCATGTGCATTAATTTTCATGTTGGGAAAATGTAGGGCACATGTGGGGTTTTAGTGTTTGCTGTCAATATGACAAAGTCTAGAATTATCTGGAAGCTAGGCTTTTGAGCATTGGGAGTGTGGGACTGTGAATGTGGTGTGGGGAGGGAATCTTGATTATGTTAACTGAGGTGGGAACCCCACCCCATTGTGGGTTTTGAACTGTGTAAAGGGAGAAGAGAAACTCAGTAGCAGCATACACTATCGCTCTCTTTCTGAGCATGGATGGGAAGTGATCAGTTTCCCCAGCCTCTTGCTGCTGTTTCTGGGATACAGATAAACCTTTTCTCCCTAAAGCCTTTGGTGGGAGCACTTTTATTGCAGGCATATGAGAAGAAAACAAGCTATCATATGACTGAATCGCCTTTTCTTCTGAAGAGCCAGTTGACTGACACAAATTTGTTGTTGGTCCTACTGTCCTAAATGGGATAACAAGGCCACCTGCTGGAACAGAAACTATCACTCTATAAAGGGGAAATCCACCCTTGGGCTGTGTCTTTTAACTTTGAACTGATGGCTGATTATTAGAACACCAGCAGATTAGTTTAATACAATACCTGAACAAACCTCTGCAGGAACTATTGCTGAGGGGGGGTGTTAAAGTGGCATTGCCACTGAGACGAGGGATGGATGAGGCTTGGGCCAAGAGGCAGGAGCTAAGAATGCTTCTCTCCACTCATTCATCATTCATCTTATATTCAGAAATTTCCTTGAAACAATGGTCAAGCTCTTGTTGTAATTAACACATGAATAGTTAGAAGGGGAATTTCTATTTTCAGAGGGAGAGAGGTGGTCACAGTGTCACTGAAGTGACCAAAGTCACATTTACACTCATGCCTTTCTTGGATATATTCAGTGAAGTTTGGTGACTGCATGTTGTACACAGAGCCAGTTGTTTCAAACGAAGAAGAAACATGGTGACAGGATGAAACTCACTCCTGATGAGCCATTTCATTTCAGATTGACTCAGTGTTAAGACCCTGAGGCATAGACTGCCTGGTCCTGCTTTGTCTGAGGGCCTTGTATTTAAGGAGGCTATGACAGAAATGAAACAGAAGGGGGAGGGGAGGCACTGGAAAGAGAAAGGGAGGAGGAGGAAGAAACCGCTGGCAGCTAGTGTGATTGCTACTCCATTGGCGTTAGTCCCACCATCTTGGCATTTGTTTTCTATTTACAACATAAGCTTTTTGTTCCTCTAGTCCTACTTTTTTGTTTTTCTTGGATAAACTGGATGCTTTTTAGTATTTTATTTGTGCTCTTCTATTGACTTTTGAACTATATCTCTGTGGTTGATCTTAAAATCATAATAAGCATATTTACATCCCCATTACTTTCACATAGTATTTAATTCTTTACTAACAATGTCAGAGCCCTTTTCCTGAGGCAGACAAGTCACTCAAACTGACCACAATTAACTTACCATGTTTACTCCCTATGTTTTTACTTTCACATGTGCGTGTATGTGAAGTTAGCATACGCAATGGCTTTTTGTTTTTTGTTTTTTACTTTTGTCCTTTCTGTTGGCCTGTATTCTTTCCAGGAGCTCTAGGGTTTCATTTTGTATATTTCACTTCAGGGTGCAAAATCTCTAGCATTTTCCGTGGTGTAAGTCTCACAGAAGAGTCTTCACACTCATGTGAGAAATCAAGGCCCCTGGGCATCTGTCAGACTAGATTTCTGTGACTAGAGCTGCAGACATGCTCTCAGGGAGTGTGTTAGCGAGAGAAGAGGGGCTGAAGAGAGCACTGTGACCTGGGCAGGAGTCTGGTCTGGAGTCTAACATTAGATGAACATCTTTATTTGACATTATTTCCTGTAAATGAAAATTATTATCTTAGTATACAGTGTTCTGTACATTTTTATCTTTCTACCTTTGTTCTTTGACAGTTTCATACATGTATATTCTAATACATTCTGGTTACTCTGGCCCCAGTCTCTCCTACCCCTGCGCATCCCTGTCTGTCTCCCTCCTCTCTACGAACCCTTCCACTCATTCATCTCTTACTTTGACACATTAAACATTTTATTTCTTTGTTGTTTCTAGTTTTCCTAGGAGAAGCCATCCATTGAACTTACAGAGGTGATCTTAATGTTTTTTAAATAAAATATTAATGTGGCAGCTCACATGTTTGAATGGGTGATGTTGAACCAACCTTGGATTCTGAGAACAAGCCCTACTTGGTTGTTGAGGCACACAGGCGCCTCGGATGACTTCAGGACTCTGATCTCTTCTACTCACTTGCAGAAGGCTCAGCAGGTAAAAGCATTTGCTGCCTAAACCTGGCCATCCGTATTCAATTACAGAATTCCACAATGGGGCTGGAACTGACTCTGAAAATTGTCCTTTGTCGTCCACACACACACAACAATAACAACAGAAATTAACGAAGAAGAGTGTGTGTCGAGAGTTGTTGCCCGTTTTTCTAGAAGACTTTTCAACTCTAGCTGCACTTAAGCCCTATTATTCTTGCATCGTATGCATCTACTAAATTTTCCATCTTCTGAATGTATCTACTAAACCCCTATTATTCTTGCATCGTATGCATCTACAAAACACTCTAAATTCTGGATAAAATGGGATTTGAAGAAAAGCATGTCCGCCTCGAGGGGGTGCCTCCTATGCAGGATGCACAAGGGAGGGAGGGGACAACCAGAAGGGAGGGCTATTGTCCCTTTGGCCTTCTCTTTGCCTGGCTCTAGTTAAATTCTCAGCTGCTTCCACTGGTACTGTGTCCCATGTGAATTCTTCAGGACAGAGCTGAGCTGCGGCTGAAGTTGGAATCCCAGGAAACTGGAGTCTTGGATGGTAAGAGCTGTGATAGCAGCAGACGCTGAGAGCAACTGGCTCTCAAAACTCAATTGCCCAGCTGGTGACAACTCCAGCACCCAGTGACATCTCTAGAGTTTTCTGGCTGTTTATGATAGATTTTCTGATGAGGGGAATAAAAACAAACAAGCAAAACAAAACAATCCTTTTCTTCTTTCTCTTTCTTTTTCTCTCTCTTTTTAAACAAATGTGTTAAGCTCAACAGAGCCAAGATTTGATGTTCTTAGAAAACTCACACCCAGAGGGGAGTGGAGAAAAATATATATCTCAATAGAAACAATTTAAAAAAAATAAAAAATAAAAATAATATATGCTGAGTTTGAGAAACAGACTCTAAAACTTGGAAGAGTGCTCCAAGGAGAAAGCCAGGAGTATGAGTATGAATCTTATGCCAAAATCTCAGAAAGACCAGACAGTCAGAGTATGCGGCCACAAAAGGGTCACTTCAGGTAACAAAGGGTGTGCCACATGGGCCCTCTCCACCAAACCACAGGCTGGGGAAAGTTAAATACGCCGCTCCCAGTTGTGTGAACAGAAGCCCAAAACATGGAAAGGCTTCTTTGTGGCAAAAAAATAAAAAGTTTTGTCTAATGAAGTGACCCTTAGGGAAATTTACTCCAAGGCCCACACATTTCTTGGGAAAGATTTTCCAAAGAAATAATGCCAACTTGATCAAAAAGGAACAGATAGAAGACAAAAATGAGAAAAGCCATCCCAGTTGGTAAAATCATTCAGCTCCAAACATTTGCTAACTCTCATCGTAAGAAACAGGAGTGTTTCAGATCGTTGGAAGAAGATTCTAGAAGCAGATCCCAGAGCCATAGAACTGTTTCCAGTGTTTAAACCTAATCAAGGAGCTGGAGCTTGCAAAGTTTCCCTAGCTAGATTTTTATCAGTATGGACCAAGCACTACGGTCCTCCCTGATGGCTCTTGGGGACCAGTGGCCCATTCATCCTAGTGTCAATGAGACAGGTATTGGAACTGTTGGGTTGTTGTTGGTGGTGGTTGGTTGGTTGATTTTGTTGTTGGTGGTGGGTTTTTTGTTGTTGTTGTTGTTTTCCTCTGTGTAACAGACCTCGCTGCCCTGGAACTAGCTTTGTAGACCAGGCTGGTCTCAAACTCACAAAGCTCCGCCTGCCTCCCGAGTGCTGGGATTAAAGGAGTGCACCACCACTGCCCAGCTAGTAATTGCTGTTTTAATGCTTCATCCCTGATTGTATGTTTGCGGACCATAATGTGTAACCTTTACAGATAAACCAGTTAAGAGGAACTCCATTCAAAGACAGCCTTTTCCTTTTGTATGAATTCTACTTCCACTTCACTGTGGGGTTTTAGGAGAGCAAGGAGGGGTTGAGAGGGTTTCATGTGGCCCAGGCTGGCCTTGAATTTGCTATGAAGGAGAGGATGATCTTGAAGTTTGAAGTTCTGATCTCCTCACCCTGCCCACAGAGTACTGGGGTTACTGGCATGAGCCCTCACGATGTATTGTTGCTGAAATCCATGGCCACCTTTACTGCTGCTTTCCATGGATGATTTCCCCCTCCTTTTTTCTGTTTTTCAAACTTTTTATTCTATGCAATTCTATTCTTTTTGGTTTAATGCAATTTAGTTATAGCGTGTTTTTTGGTTTCTTTCTTTCCTCCTTCTCCTCCTACTTCTTCTCTTAATGATTTGAGATTGTTGAGTGACTTGTGTATGTGAATTTGTAATTTCTATCCAATTTTTAAAATTCTTCAGAATCATTTTTTAAGAGTTTCTTCTGTCCCTCCTCTCCTTCATCTCATAGAACTCAATCACAAGGCCTTCTGCTGTGTTTCTCAGCTTTTCCACCCCCGATGCCCTGTTCATTTTTTAGATTGTTCTATCTCTTTGAGTTTCATTTGGAATAATTATATTAAATACTCCTGTGTGACTTTTACCAGCGATGCCTGAACAAATGTCTATTCACCCTATGTAGGTCACTGATGACAGACCAAAGACAGTTCCCCCCAAGGATAGCTTAGTGAAGCTGTGATTTAGTTGGTGTTATTTATAGGAGCATGGTTGAGGGGTCCTTGTAGGAGCATATTCAGTTCAATGACAGCTCTGTCACCAAAAGGGTATGACCCCTCCTGGGATTCCTGTGCAGGTGCAGTCAGTGGTTGGTTCAAATGCCCTTTCCCCATAAACTCTTATTGTGTATATAACCTGAGCCAGGGGCCTTGTGGATACTGTAGCTGTCAGTTTCAGTCACTTCTTGGGCCTTGTATGTTTCACGTAGTTCTGGAGTCTTATGAGCCACCCTCATCCTTCCATTTCAGGCAGGAATGTTTCAACTCACAGGCAATAGATACAGAGAGCTCTCAAGTCTGCCTATCTTTCTTTTGACTGCGTCTAATCTGACATCCATAGCACATGTATTATCATCTCACACACTGCAGCTTTCATCTCTAGAAGTGTAACTCAGGCTTTTCTTAAAAATATGCTTTCCTCTATGCCATTTTAAGCTATAGAATAGTGTTAATATGTTGTGCTGCTAATAAATTAAGAATATTTGTATTTGTTTTTGTCACTTTTGATTGCTTTACCTCTGTGCTATATGGTATATTTTTCTACTGTTGTTTATACCAGATACTTACAACATTTTTAAAGATTTATTTTTATTTTTTAGTTGTTTGTGTGTATATGTGTTGAAGGGCCATATATATACATGCAAATGCAGTTGCTCATGGAGGCCAGAAGAGGGCATTGGCTCCTCTGCAGTAGATAGAATACAGGCTTTGGTGAGCTGCCCATATGGGAGCTGGGAACCAAACTTTGATACATGCCCTTGACCATAGGGCCATTTCTCCAGCCCACGCCAAGTAATTTTTACTTCATGCATTATAGCTGTTATCTTGTTGCCCCCCTATATTTCTATATTCTTACATGACTTTTAACCTTAACTCTTTGTATTAGTTTTATATTGATTTTGAAAACATTTTGAGCTTTCTGGATTTATTAATTTCATTATTTGTGACTGACTACACTTAACTATTTCCCACCACTGATATAAGATTCTTCTATCTTGTTAAGGATTCATTCAAAACCTCTTCTCCATTTCTTTTGTTTGTTTTCACAGAGAGACCTGCATTAAATGGGGAAGAAAAGTTAAAGTGGTTGCTTTCAGACTCTGGCAGCAAACAGCAGCAGGTACAAATTTTGGTCACATAAGCAGTATTCTGCATGCCTGTGTGCCTTCAGGACAGAAGAGGGCCCAGATCTCACTGTAAATGGCTGTGAGCCACTGTGTGGTTGCTGGGACTTGAACTCAGGATCTCTCGAAGAGAAAGCAGCACTCTTAACCTCTGAGCCATCTCTCCAGCTGCAGGTGCAGTTTTTAAGAGTAGAAGAAGGGGAGGTCTGTGTTAGGATGCAGCAGTAAAGGAGATAGGGGCTGGGACAAGGGAAGAGTGAAGGAGGTATTTGTCCAGAGGGACAAAGGACTGCCTCCAGACAGAGGGGAGGCAGATGTGGCTCATAAGCAAATGGAAGCTTATAATAGTATAGGGGGAAACCCTGTGTTAGCATGAGCTGTTTAATTTTAATTGGGCATATTAATTAGGTGAGCCAAAAGGAGCTTCTGATTGCTGAACTTTGGTAGTCAGCCTCAGGAGGAGGAAGGGGCCAAAAAAATACGGACTGTTTCATGAATGTGCATGCCGTCCTTCCACAGGGGCCATAACTAATCTTTGTATCATCCTGATTTTACTCTATGTGCTGCCGAAGAGAGCTACCCTCTTCTCCACTGCGTGTTGAAGCCCTAGTTTCCTTCTCTGACTAACATGGAATTGGAGGCATTTTAAAGGAGTAATTAAGGTTCAATGGGGTTCATGAGTCAATAGTTCTGATACAGTAGGATTGGTATTCTTATAAAAGAGGAAAAGATGCCAAGATGTCTCTGTGCCATCTGAGGACACATTGAGGTGACTACCCCAGGAGAAGACCCCCTCATAAGAAGTCTTCATGTTTACCTGCGAGTTCTTTGTGTGATCCATTATATGGAATTCTGTCATGAGAGGTTCCTCTAACTCAGGCGATTTGTAAGGTTGTCATCTCTAGATGGGGGAAGTACCATTTTCCACTCTGTCTGAACAGGAATTGTGACTCTAATCTGTGGGTGCATGGAGTGACCGCAGGCCATCCTGGTTGACACAGAGATCTAACTACCTCTGCCTCCCAATGCGTCAGATTAGAGGAATATGGCACCACATCCAGCTGGCTTTTTTTCTTCTTTTTCCCCCTTTTTTCTTTTGTTTTGTTGTGTCTTTAAAAGCATATACCTACAAGTTTTTGTGTTTTACTTGTTAGCATATTGTGGCAATAATAATTTATGGAAAGCCAAGCTTGTAGTAACAGAAAAACACTCTTTAATAATGACTTTTTATATTCTTAAAAGCAGGACTTACAAATTCATTCCTGCATAATTTGTAATTCTGTGGGTCAAATGAAAATGTGCTGTGGTTAAGGCAGACAAACACCCCCTCACAGTGTCCTCACAGAGGCAGTGAGCAAATAAGAGATATGGTTTTGCCTTCTTAAAGGTGCATGTTGGCACATCTGTGACTGCCACTGACTTGTTGAATGCTAGCAGTGCCTCTTGTACATCACTGTAGAGTGAGAGCTTTTTCTTGGATTTAATTTGGTCTCTGCATACTGCTGACCATTTTGATCGTCTTCAAAACAGTTTGAAAGAAAACAAGTCACTAAGAATTGCAGCTGCTCAGTAGTATTGACAAAGCTGATTTCATGTACTGAACACCTATTATAGATCAGACACTGTTCTAAGTCACTTATTTCGGTAGCTCATTGCACTGCTTGGTTGGTACAGCCTAGAATCACCTGGAAACAGAGCCTTAACGAAGAACATCTATCTCAGGTTAGCCCGCAAACCAATCACAGTCCATAGGGTAGCCTGTAAACCAATCGCAGTTGATAGGGTAGCCTGTAAACCAATTGCAGTCAATAGGATACTGCCATACAAGTGGTTGATGATGAGCAATAAAGCAGACACTGTTTCCTGAAATTGCCTCTGGAGAGATTTGCCTCTGCACCCTTTACAGACCCATAGGCATCGCTCTCTTGTTAGGGGATGTCCCAGTAATGATGGCATTAATTGATGTAGGAAGTTCCAGCCTGCTGTGGCAGGGCTGTCGCCTGAGAGGGTCCTAACTGTATGAAGACCGAGGACTTGCTGAGCAAGTAGCAAGCTGGCAACATGTATTTGTTCCTCTCTGCTTTTGACTGTGGATGCAACGTGACTTCTGCTTGTGTTCCTGCCTTGACTTCTTGTGACAGACAGACTGTGACCTGGAAATTTAAGATAAATAAGCCCCTTTCTCCTCTATGTTGCTTTTTGTTAGGATTTTTTTTATCATGCAACAGAAATAAAACTAGGTGACTCTTTTAACTTTATTATGTCTCTGGCTACACATCCATTTCCCCAAAAGAAAGCTGCAGGCGTCCGAAGAGTCAGATATCCTCTGTTTTCTCAGAGGCCAGCTTTCCTGCTGTTGCTGTGTCACCATGTGGCCCTGGCTGGTCTGGAAGTCACAGAGATCTACAAGTCTGTGCCTTCCCGACACTGGGATCAAAGACGTGTACCATGACTGTTTTAATTTTTTAATTCACTGATAGTATCCAGGTGACTCCCTTTAGGTGGCGCAGACTCTTGTGCCAGCTTTCTGCAAGCCACCAGCTTCACCTGTGCTCTTGAGCTCTTGAGCTCATTACTACTGGGAGGACTCCACAAGCTCTGGGAGCTATGGCTTCAGGACACTCGGCCAAGAAGGGCTGGTGTATGCCCACAGCACCTCAGTCAGGAGCAGGGAGAGCCTGCCCGGAGAGTGCAAAACGACGCTTGGTGATCAGAGTGATTGTCATCATGACTGAAGGACGCCAGCCCTGCCCTTGTGCCCCTGGATACAGCAAGAGCCAAACACAAGTGCAAGGATCAGTGGGCTCTCCAGACAGTGCCACTGGACTTTGTTACTGGCGAAATGCCACAGATCCTGTCTTCTTCCCACATGTGAAGTCCATGCCTTTGGAGTGAGTAAGTGAATAGCATCCTCAGGCTGTAGACCGAGCCACCTCCCTGATCCCTGGCAAGAGTAACCCTAGCTAAGCTGGTGCCCCAGCTACTGAATAAGGCTGAGAACATCACTGTGCTGGAGAGGCCCAACCCAGCCACAGGGCAGAGGAAGTCCCAGGAACACCCTGTCCCTTGCCTTCTCCTGCCATCTCCCAAGGGGTTTGCCTTTGATCTCATCACAAAGAACTCAGGGCATTATAAACCATTTATCCTCTAATGACAAGAAGACAGACAAAAGTAATTAGAGATGAACATCAAATGGCTCTGCCCAGCTCCCCAGCAAAACCCAAAGAGGCCAGGGTGAGTCAGCCAGCTCCAGAAACAAGAGTTAACTTCAGGCACCTAGGATGCCATCTGTTAGACTCAAGGTCCTTTATTTGGAGGACAATACCTCAGTGAAGGCCACTTCCCCAGAACTTCGAGGCACTTCACCAATTTCCAGTCTCCCCTCTGAAGAATTCCACAGGCCACTTGTTCTCATTTCAGATGCCCGTGGGTTCTAGACTTCTTTTGTCTCTGTCTTTGACTTTTGGATGGTACCCCAGTATAACCCCTTCCCACTTAGTGAGAATTTCCCTCTAAAAATATCTTAAAGTCTAATTGTTGTGAGTGCACAATGTTACAAACACGAGTGGACATGTGTGTCTTCCCTCAATGTCAGAAGTAACTGTGCAATAAGAAATTCAAATACTGCGTTGGTTCCATTGGCTGCAGTTTGCCAAGCAGTCCCGAGTTCTCTGGATCACTGACTAAGGCACACAGGTTCCTTCTTTCCAAACATTTAATAGTATCAACTCTTAGATCACCCACTACACAGCTCTCACTAAAGCTGTCATATCTCCGTCTCTCTGTATTTGTGGATATACATAGGTTACAGAAAGGCCACAAAAGGTTAAAACCATTGCAGCATCCTTTGTGAACTTAAGAGTGAGTTATTTCTCAGCCTGTGCCTCCTGAGTAGTGACACACACATGGTGGTGTTTACATGCCCACAAAGATGCATAACTATACTGCCTCTGTGTTTGATGCTGCTTGTAGAATGGAATCTCTCAGGGCAAGGCACAACCTCACCTCAGCCCTAAGGTCAGACAAACAGGCTTCAGGAATACAGCTGTGAATCAAAACAATGACCTCCTATAATGGCACTCACTGGAGTGGTGGCGGGGAGGGAACCCCCAACAAAACACTCCCAGCTGTTGACTGGGTAGCAGTGGTAAAGTTTCTGTTCTAGAGAGCACAGAGCACTAGCTCCCTCAGACAGGAGTTGGCTGTCAGCGTCTGTCTGCAGCATGCAGCTGAGCTAATGTGTCTGAACCCTCTGTAAAATAACTGTTTTGTTATTTGGACTCGAATTCTTGCCAGCTCTATGGATTTTTACATTTTAACTTCAAAGCAGTATTGAAATCAAGAAGTCTCTTCCTTTTTCAAAATAGCCCAAGTGTATCATTTCCACGGTTCTCCACTACTAGTTTTTTCCAGTTGCTAGGAAAGAGAAAGTCCCCACCGACTCCTCAGTTCTCTGCCTGGAAGCCTTAACTGGGAGGTCAAGAGCACAGGCAACAACTTCATAGCTTCAGGACAAGCCTCCAGCCACACCCACCCAGTGGAGCCTGCTGGTCTCCAGAAGTCATTATACACTTAGCATCCTCATTAATTTTCTCCCCCTGAAGTGCCTCTGATGAATGTGAGGGCTGTGGGCTGAAACAATCTCGGCTTTTCCTGATAAAAGGTTCTGTGTTCAATTTTCTGAAAGTGTCCTTAGAGATCGCCTAGTTTCCTGCCTCTTCCTAAGAAAGAACTGCGCTTACGAGGCCTTCAGAGAGAAAGAATTCAGTCCTTTTGGAATGGACATTTCCTGGAGTTTGGAAAGAGGCTCTGGGGACACTTTGAAGACTTGGAAATTCTGGGAGGCTGGCCACATAGATGGAGCCATCATTATTTATTACAGACTTAAAAGCTCTATAAGCCAACATCTGCTTGCTTGGCTTCTGCCTTGGCCTCCTGACTCTCACACAGGCTCTTATGTGTCTTGCTGAGCCCAAACCACAATGCCCTTTTAGCTTTCTGTGATGGCATCTACATGACCCAGGGTCCTTTGGGCTCCAACCTCAGCAACCACACTGATAGAGGGCATCAGCTAGCTTAGATGTCCTGGGCATGAGCTTGGGGCTTTACACCTGGAGTCCACTGGGGTGACTTTGAGTCGCCCAAGGCTTTGTCACAGTGGATTTTATTAAAGTCACAGGGACTTTAATAACATTTGTGGCAGCTTTAACTGTCCTTCTGTCAGGAGTTGAAGAGGCTGTGAATGCGTCCAGGGTGTTGAAACAATGTTTTCTGTGTGGGGCCTTTGGAAAGGAGGACTCTGGTGCATAAATAAAATGATTTCCTGTATTCTGCTGTCCTGCTGTGTCCTGTGTCTCCAGCGCTGCCTCAGTCACTCCCTGCCAGTGTCCAGGGACTTGGCTGTTCTTTTCAGTCCTGGCTTAGACATTTGCCTCTGGTACAGGAGAGCAAAGGAGTGTCCACCTGCATGGCCAGCCTCCCAAAAGTTCCAGACATTCCCAAATATTTCAATGCATCAGTCACATCACAGACCCTGAAGACAGCTGGCTTTGCTTTTGATCTATTAGTGACATGGGTGATGCCATTTTGGATCCTGAGGCGTAACACTTCTGAACTTCAGAATCCCAGACATAATGAAGAAGGAAGAAATGGGAAAAGTAACTGGGAAATGGGAAGGGAAGACAATATAGAGGAAGAGAAAAAGGGATGAATAAATAACACAAAGGATGTCTGAAAATGGTTCAGGGAAATGTTTTATGTTTACTTTCAAATGCACAGATAATATTTTAAACATATATATATATATATACATAAATAATTTAAATGAAGTTACCTCATTTGGGGCAACAATACTCCCCTAAAGACCTATAGACTGTCCCTACAGAAACTCAGTGCCATGCATGGAAAAACTCCCCCTTTAGCTGATGATCAGGGGAATTGAAGAGATTCCGAAGATGGTATAGATAACTAGCATTGCCCTGGTTGCTTCCTAGAACATGAAGGTAAGATCCGATTGCTGAAGTCACCACACACTTTGAACAGGGAACTTGCAGGAACTGAGCTGGAACTGACCTAGAATTAGTTTTCATAGTATCAGAAGGTGTTATGCAAACTGTCGAGGGAGAAAAACAATCAACTGTCCAAGCCTGCTGTAAAACCTAAAAATTAACAGTGACTGGCATGGCAAGTTATCCCCAAGATAGAATATTGCCATTTATAACTCAGGGGTAAGCAACAGCTATCTGGTTGGACTTAAGGTTTGGTCAATAGGAGGGAATTTACACCCCATACTGTAAACCTAGCAACCTACCCGTGACCGATGAGGTAATGGACCCTAGAGAAGAACCTACTACCGCTACCTTTGTAAACCCGTATCATTCCTAACTGCATTTTAGACACTCACCCTCATCTCCACAGAAGCGGGCAGTTCACAGCTTTCACCAAAGAAGCTCCTTTTTGCAGCTGATGGAGACCCTTTCAGAAAGCCACAACAGAACGAAACGAAGAGAACAACTAAACATGGGCTAGCCAATTCAGCTGACAGATCTGCAACACAATCCTTACACCAAAAGGCTCATGGGACAATGTAAAAGAGGGGCAGAGGATTTTAAGAACCAGATTACTAGAAAATCTGCTGCAAAAATAGTATGATGGAGAAGGGACACCTGGGAAATCTCAGAAATAGGGTTGCCTAGATGAGATCTACACCATGACAACACCCATTGTCCTAGGGGAAATCTCACAAGGTTCCCCTAGACAGAGAGCTACAGGCAATTAATAGCAACTGAGACAGAAAGAGTCTGCCTTCTCCAGGGACCAGCTTCCTGATAGGCTATCCAATTTTAAGTGGTCAGTCCTAAAGACATACACATACCAGCAAGCTATATTTGTGTGTGTGCGTGTGTATGTGTGTGTGTGTGTGTGTGTAAAACAACAGTTCGAAAAAGAAGAGGTCATGAATTTGAGAGGGAGTGGAAGACACAGGAGGAATTGGAAGGGGAGAATTAGGGGGTGGAAAGGATGTAAACACAGTATTCATGTATGAAATTCCCGCCCAAAGAACCCTGTTCCTAGCACAGTGCCTCTCCCCTGACCGCCCTATGCTTGAATAGCATTTGTTTTGAGTACTTTTTGTTTTTACTTCCTAAAGCTAGCCTTAGGGCACTGAAACTTTCAGAGCCGACACTCTCAGATGCCTGTTCTAACAGTCTAATGCCCAGGGACCAAACTGTTATAACATTAACCCATAGCTTGAACTCTCACTGAGCCAGAGGGACACATTTCATGGCTACGTGTAGCAGAATCTATTGTCTTGTGAAAACCCTAAGCCAGGCATGGTTGGAGGCAGATAGCAACAGGCTAGGAAAATTGTTCAAGAAGGGAGAAATTTGATTAGACACCATCCAACATCTTATCCAGGTTCAAGAAGGGAGAGATTTGGTTAGACACCATCCAACATTGTGTCCAGATTCTAGAATGGGAGATATGGAGTCCTTTCTAGGTCTTCACACCACACCTCTACAGGTCCCTAGGCCTGTTAGAGAAGTAGCTTTGAGATGTCCAGCAAGAGAAATGCAACCATGGGTGGTTGGTCCAGAGACTTTTGCTCTGGATTGCCTGGTGAGCTGAGAAAGTCTCTAAACTTTCTCCCTCATTGCCTGTACCCCGGGACACCAGGTTACCCCTCACTAACCTGGAGAAATCAACAGTTCACTCAATGCTTAAAACTTCACAACTTTGCCTCCCAGGAGCCAAGATGACAATGCAGTGGCATTTGTGATTCATAAAGCCATCTTATGAAAGTATTAGATCCAGGAAGCCCTTTGTCATATAAAGCATCAAACAACTGATTCATTGGTTTTAAAAGTTTTAATCAATCCTTTTGAAGACAACTTTGCTTATGGGAAGTGTTCAAATTGCTGTGCCATTATTGCATTGTATAACCCCTGGGCTCCACACATGAAAACATCAGTCATGAGAGGAAATCTGGGTGACCTTTCAAAGGGAGCAGATAGAACTGTGATATGGGGTGATGTGGCCTGTACATTATCAACTCAGTTATGAATGCTCTGTGAGGTCATATATCCTTTTAACACTATAATGTTTGAATTCAAGACTCAAGGCCAGAACCACATGACATTGAGATGGGCCCTTTTGATCACCAAAGGGAGGAAACAGACTCAAAGAACAAAGATTCTAAACTAGATGTCTGTGTGCATCTACAAAGCGCTGGCTCAGTTATGATTGGTGAAAATCATTGCTTGAGTGTAATAATACATTATTGAATGAAATGAACTTGGGTCTTCAGCTCTGATCAATCGTGGTATCTTGGGCACTTAATCCCTCCAAGTCTCAGTTTTATCATCTGTAAAATGGGCCTATATTTTCCCTGCTGGATGGGGCCATTGTGGAGACTGCAAAGTCCTTAGTAAGTGTTCACCAATTCTTCATTCTTAGTATTCACCTATGTAATGAAGGATTTGCATGAAGTTTTTATCTTTAAGATTGTAATCACCAAGAATCTTCCAATTTTTAAAATTTAAGCCCTTGGGCAGGACTAGTTCAGACTTCTTCCTCTACAGTTCAACCACACAGTCTCAGGAGCCGCACGAAAGCCAGGCATTTCTGCTTCCTTTCTACAGTGACCACAGCAGAATCTTGAAGAACGGCCCTGGACACTCAGAATAGAAAAAGCACAAGGCCTGTAGGGATGGTGGAAGACCATACTGGGCATTCTTAGTGAGAGATGCAAGGAACCAGGCTACAAAGGGGAAAGACATGCCATACCTCAGCCAGGAGCAACTCAAATCCACATGTGACCAGGCATAGACAAGGAGCAAGGAGGGGAGAGCGTGAGCAGGAGGAGATCTGAGCTGGGTGTCTCAGCTCTGACAGACATGTCACTCATGTCTGAGCAGACAAGGGTGTCACATGGAGGAGTCACTGAGCAATCACTGCTGATGCTTGAAGTCCATTGTTGCAGAAAGACGGAAGGTGCCTATGATGGCTATTCTTGGTTGTCAGCTTGAATACATCTGGAATTAACTAAAACCCAAATGACTGGGCACACCTGTGGGAGATTATTTTTCTCAGTTAAATCATTTAAAATGGGAAGACTCACTTCTAATCTGAATCGTTGAGGTGGAAAGATCCACCTTCCATCTGGGCCACCCCTTCTGCTGGCAGCCTGTATAAAGGACAGAGAAGAAAGCTTGCTCT
The DNA here is from genome assembly GCA_001685075.1 of Bramus lutescens. NCBI lineage: Eukaryota > Metazoa > Chordata > Mammalia > Rodentia > Cricetidae > Bramus > Bramus lutescens. The sequence goes on along the minus strand of LOEQ01002351.1, from coordinate 81,826 downwards.
CATTGCTAGCAAGCTCATCCCTTCACTGGCGTCAGAGCCTGTTTTCTTGGGTTCCAGCATCTACTGAAGACCAGTTGAGACATCCTGCTGAATAACTGCTGTATTCTTGAACCTTCCGTTGGTAGACAGCTATTGTTGGATAAGCCATTCTAATACATCTCCTTCGCACCACACACACACACACACACACACACACATTTGTATTATGTATATGGTTATTCATCCAATCAGTTCTGTTCCTATAGAGAACCATGACTAATACAGCATCATTCCACTCAAAGTATTATGGTTTTCAGGGCAGCAGCAGCAATGTCATCAAGGAGTTGGTGAAAATTTAGACTCTCGGGGTCTGCTTTAGCACTACTGATTTAGAATGTATATCTTAGCAGGACTTGTGAGGATGTAAGTATTTGTGTCTCTCCCGAAATTCATGTGTGTATATGTGTGTGTTATTTTATTTTTTATTTTATTTCAAGCAGGACCTTGTATATGCTAAACAAGTGCTCCACTACTGAGCTATGTCTCCCATTCACCTTTTAAAAACTATTTATTTATTTACTTTATATGTATGCATGTTTTGTCTGCATGTATATATGTTTGTGCACTACATGCGTAAGGAGACCAGAAAATGTTATCAGATTTTCTGAGGCTGGAGTTACAGACAGTTGTGAGCTGCCATGTGGGTGCTGGGAATTGAACCAAGGTCCTCTGGAAGAGCGGTCAGTGCTCTTGAGCTCTGAGTCATTTCTACAGCTCCTCCAATCATCTTTTTAATTCCTTTTGAGATAGAATTTCATATAAGTTGCCGGGTTCCCCGTGGACTCGCCCAGCAATCAAAGCAGTCCTTGCACTCTGCCCTTCTTGTCTCAGCTCAGCAGAGCAGCCGCTAAGCAGTACAGTTCAGGCATGACGAAACTCACACACTGAAACCGTCCTAGAAGGAATGGAGTCCACTAGATGAGGTCATAGCATGGGACCCTCCTGAATGGGATTAGTGCTGTCTTAGTCGGGGTTTCTGTTCCTGTGAAGAGACAGCATGACCACAGCAACTCTTACAAAAAAAGACATTTAACTGGGGCTGCCTTCCAATTTGGTGGTTCAGTCCATTTTCATCATGGTGGGACATGGGAGCATGAGTCAGACGTGATGCTGAAGAGGCAACTGAGAGTCTGCATCTCCATCTGCAGGCAGCAGAAGGAGACTGGGCCACACTAGGTGCAGCTTGTCACCCCAAAGTGACACACTTCCTTCAGCAAGGCCACACCTCCTAATAGGCCACTCCCTATGGGCCAAGAATTCAAATACATGACGCTGTGGGGCCATTCCTATTCACAGTGCCTTTAAGAGAATTAAGAGAAACCCTTCTGTTCTCTGTCATATTCTACTATAAAATACTGTAATCTGCAGTCCTGATGAGCAGCCTCCTGGAGCTACACTGTGGTGTCTCTGATCTGTCCAGCCTCCACAACAGAGAGAAGTGTGCTTCTTTCTGTTGCTTATAAGTAGCTCCGTGCCTGGCAATTTGTTATAGCAGCCTGAATGGATTAAGATGGGGCTCCAGGACACTTATCCACTGATACCTGAGGAATGCTGGTTGAATAGATCCTGCAGACAGAATCCCTTATATCACCTTCCTAAAATCAAAATGTCTCCAGAATTGTCTGTAACCACAAATGTGGACTGAGAGTTGCCTTGGAAGAAAGAGAAGCTGTGGCCTTGTTTCACAGTGGAGGGTCTTTCAGCTCAGTGTGAGTTGGCACACACTAGGGAGGGCAGAACCCTCTTCAGGGCACTGCCTTTTCAATCCTATTCATGCGGCATGTTGGCTGCATAGGCAAGAGAATGAAAATTCCACCATCTTGCCTCTTGGCTGCTGGCGAGGGCATGGTGTAGATGCACAGATCTTGGCTCACCTTTGCAATCTGTCCCCCAGAGGCAAGCTCACACATACTGAGACAGAAAACCAGGAGTGAAGGAGGGAACATTTTGTATGTAGCAGGGAGGCGCTTAACCTGAGCAGAGAAATCTGCTCAGTCTCATTCTCCCACGCCCGCATTTTAAATGCCTTTCAAATGCTTTTCCTAAGGGTAAAACAACCCACTCCTTAGTAGATATTGAAGAACAGAGCCTGCATCAGGTTGTCTGCCATTTTATTTTATTCTAAATTATTTTTATGTTTATTGTTTGTTATTAGTGTATTTGTGTGCATGTGCCTGGCCATGATGCCCATGTAGGTCTGGGGACAGATTTGGGGTAATTTGTTCTTTCCTTCCACCTTTACATGGGTTCTGGGATCCGACTATGGCTGTCAGTCCTTTGTAGTGAGCATCTTTACACACTAAGTTATCTCACCTGTCCACTGTCTGTGGATTGATAGGCACCCATCACAGAGGAGGACATGTTCACAGAGCAAACCTGATTGGAATTTCACCCAGTTAGCCTACAGTTCATCTTCTGCTACCCTAGGACACTGTCCTCACTGTGTTACCCCAGGACACTCTCCTCACTGTGTTACCCCAGGACACTCTGCTCACTGTATTACCCCAGGACACTCTGCTCACTGTGTTACCCCAGGACACTCTCCTCACTGTGTTACCCCAGGACAC
>LOEQ01002351.1:67258-78027 GCA_001685075.1 Bramus lutescens | reverse complement strand
CTCACTGTGTTACCCCAGGACACTGTCCTCATGTGTTACCCCAGGACACTGTACTCACTGTGTTACCCCAGGACACTGTCCTCACTGTGTTACCCCAGGACACTCTCCTCACTGTGTTACCCCAGGGGACACTGTCCTCACTGTGTTACCCCAGGACACTCTTCTCACTGTGTTATCCCAGGACACTGTCCTCACTGTGTTACCCCAGGACACTCTCCTCAGTAGCAATTGATGCCCGGTGCCTTGCTGGGCCCCTTCATAGCTGGCAACAGTGAACACTGTCCAGGTGACAGTCTCATCTCTTCATCCTGCATTGTCTCCCACCCATGTTCTCTCACTCATGATGTTCCCACTTGATTTATGGCTAGGGAAACTAAGGTAACTCACATAATGGCAACCCCTCCAGGCCCTAGAATGATGATGCTAGGAAAGGCGGCTTAGACAAAGCCACGAGCCCAACCTCACTGCTGGGCTGCACTCACATTTTATGCCCAGTTGGGGTCAAGTGAAGTGATGCTCCTCAAAGGCCTTGAGTGTTTTGTTCTAATTGTCGTTCCTACTCTAATCAAATGGCTCTCTGTTTACCCCTCCTGTAACCCACATGCTCACACATGAGGTGACCACACCATGAGCCCCTGGATAACGTTTTATTGAGCTTACACTCATAGGCTGGAGATCTTTTGAGGTAGAGGTACTTATATTTAGACAGAAAAGCAATCCAATAATAAACATTTTCTAACAGGGTGGTGGTGGCGCAAGCCTTTAATCCCAGCACTCAGGCAGAGGCTGGCAGATCTCTGTGAGTTCAAGGCCAGCCTGATCTACAGAATGAGCTCCAGGACAGGCTCCAACGCTACAGAATGACCCTGTCTCAANAAAAGAAGAAAAGAAACATTTTGTACATAATGAGAAAGCGCTCAGTGAGGAACCTAAAACCACCGTATTCTTCAGCCTGTAGCATTATGCTGCTTGTTAGGGCTTCAGGTCTTCAGGCCCTGCCTCAAACCCTCAAGTCTGAACTCACATTTCTACAGGGTTTTTTGCATACATCTTGGGGATGGAGAAGTTCTATTTTAAGGCCCTGTCAAGTAAAGGTACCTAAAACTATGTGTCCCAGGGATGCTTGGACTCACTCTCCTAGCACCTCTATTCCAGCATGCCCCACTATTTCCACTCAGGCAAGTTATTCAGTGCAGGATTGGTTTCTTAAATTGTGGTTATTGTGTTTGTGTATTTCATGCATGATTCCAACTTTCAGAGACCTAGAATATAATATATGTTCTTCCAAACAAAAACACCAATGAATGGAACCTATGATGCATGTTGGGAGCTAACTGTACCCTCAGGAGTTTCAATGTCATCTGATTAACTTTTCCTGTGCAAGTGTGAGAGGTGCCAACCAGTGATCAACCCAGTTTCTGGACATCCCAGGAAGGCAGCATTGGGCCAAGAGACTGGTGGCCATGGGGAAACTGGAGGCCTTGCCTGGCCCAGAGATGTCCTTAAAAGGGACTTTCCTCTGGCCAGGTGACCAGGACTAATAACCACCAAGAATTCAGCGGACATCCGTTCAACACTGAATGGGCATTCCTTTACAATCTGATTTCATCCTTGGGTTGGGGATAAAATCAGATGGACTATAGGGGGACCCCACTTTTCAAATTCTCTCCTTTGAGTTCTGTAACAACCCCTCACCTTGTGAAACCTGATATTTTCTTCAGACTTCTGTGGACTCCCAAGTTTATCTCAGTACCCTGACCCCAGTTCCCTCTGGTACCCTCAACCCAGTTCCTTCCAGTACTATGCTCCCGTTCCCCTCCAGTACCTTGATCTCAGCTCCCCCCAATACTCTGCCCCAGCTCCCTCCAGTACTCTGGCCTCAGATACCCCTGTTCTGTGCATCATGCATGTAAAGCATCAGTTCTCAACCTGTGGGTTGCAACCCCTTCGACAAACTGTATCTCTAAAATTATTTGCATTATAATTCTTAAAAAAATTATTTATTTATTTATTTATTTATTTATTTATTATGTATACAATATTCTGTCTNGGAATTGAACTCAGGACCTTTGGAAGAGCAGGCAATGCTCTAAACCACTGAGCCATCTCTCCAGCCCCTGCATTATAATTCTTAACAGTAGTAAAATTACAGTTATGAAGTAGCAATGAAGATAATTATCTGACTGGGGGTCCCCACAACATGAGGAGCTATCTTACAGAGTGGCAGCATTGGGAAGGTTGAGAACCCATGGAGTAAAGGACGGAAGCAGAGCTATGCAATCATGTTCAGCTTTCCTGGAATCAGTTCCTGCTTCTCCTGCTTGGGAGTCAAGAACATAGCTCACCTAAACCGTGACTGTGTTTCCTCAACTGTGAAGAGAGCTTCCCATAGTGTATCCTTGGGAAGTGGCCCTGCTGGGTTATTTTAAATAAATGGTGTGATTTCCACTTCCTAAGAGAACCAACTTAGGGAAAGGAAGAATTATGGTTCATGGTTTCATAGGATGGCAGCCCACCACAGCGGAAAAGACATAGCAATGGCCATGGTGGCATGAGTGTGTGGCTGAGTTTTATTCATGTGGTAACAGATCAGTAGGGAAAGAGCAACTGGAATCAGGGGAGAGTATCATCTTGACAGGGTTCCATCAGCCAGACCCCTCCTAAAGGCTTCACAGTCTCTTAAAGCAGTACAGTGAGCTGAGGACCAAGCATTTAAAACATGAGTCCACGGGGAGTATTTTAGATTCAAGTCATAGTGATGAGTTAATGACTCTGCCTGTGTAGTGTGCTTAGGGCAGTACCTGGCACACAATTAATTAGGCTAGTATCATTTTTACAGTATCAGATCTCAACTTAAACTTGCGCCTTTTTTTCCTCAGAAGGGAAAAGGAAGCTTTAGATTGCCGCTAGTCATGAAGAAATTGTATCTATTCCTCTCTCTGCCCTAAGTCATAGGGTCTTGGAACCCTACCCACAAAGGAAAGTGATCCAGTTTTGTTAAGTATAGACCTAGAGTTCAGGGGGTCCTGGGGCTCCCTGATGTATAATAACACAAGCTGACCTCGTCAGTGAACTCAAGGAGCAAGAAAGGAGAAGGGCTTTTGCAGAGCACTGGATCTGGGCAGTGAATGCCTATACTTATAACAGCTGTTGGCTCAGTTCACAGCGGCCTGGCAATAGCAGGTTCAGCCTGAGGTCAAATTCTATTTAAGTTGGCAATGCAATGTAGGCTGCTGTAGCTCGTGATAACCCCAGCGTTTCCTTGGAATTCACTACTATCGTGCTCTCCAACCTTGGCATCGTGCCTCCAGAAGTTGACTCAACATTAGAACCACAAAGCAAAACAAATGAGCACTAGGTGAAGAGAGAGATCCCTTCACTACAGGATGGACCAGTTCCATGGCAAGGGGCCGGGGGCCCAGTCCACATACTCGTATCTGTTCACATCTGCACAGAGGTGCTTCTGTGGTTATCTGTGTCTTGGTCCACTACGCTTATTCATAATGCATTGTCAGGAGTCCGTGTCACCTTAGCCCTTAGGTATTGGTTACTGTAGCGATTAATACTCACGGTCAAGAGAAGTGCAGAAAACTGCAACTGAAGACCTTAGTCCATGGAACTTCATACAATAATAAACAGCATGAAAGAATCTGGCAGCAGCGAACCACTCAGAATACAAGATCAACCAAAAACCCAAATCTATTTTCAGAAATGATTTTGAAGAAAAAAAAACAACAAAACAAGCAGAAAACAGCAAAAGTCTTTTACAAACACAAAATGATAGTATTTATGCTGGCTAGTTTAATGTCAGCTTGACATAAGCTAGAATCATCTTCAAAGAAGTAACCTCAGTTGAGATAATGCCTCCTCCTGTGGGCAAGCCTGTGGGATATTCTCTTGATTGACAAGGGAGGGTTCAGTTCCCTGTGTGAGATGCCACCCCTGGGCTGGTGGTACTGGATGCTGTAAGACAGTGTGAGGGAGCAAGTCCGAGGGAGCAGGCCAGAAGTCAGCAACCCTCATGGCCTCTGCTTGGTTCCTGCCTCGAGTTTATGCCCTGAATTCCCTTCATGATGGATTGTGATTGGGACATGTAGGCTGAAATAAACCCTTTCTTCTCCAAGTTGCTTTTGGCCATGTGTTTTATCACAGTAATAGAATCCCCTATTAAGACAATATTTCCTGATTCTTAGAGAAAAAATTAAGAGCTGGTCTTTTTAAAAAGAAAAGCAGATAATTTTTGATTGACACCATGCTGAGCAATTACATATGAATAGAAAAATTCCCTACTTGTGGCAATATTATGGTTCAATGAAATTTAAGTACCCAAGAACTCCAAGATAAAATAGAGAAAACAAAATAAAAACCTCTCTCAGACCCAGGATAGAGCTTAGTGTATGTACCCAAGGGTCTGTGTGTCTTCATGCCTCTGTCATAACACAGGTGAGAAAACCATGAAAGTGTATGGATGACTTGTGACCCATCTTCTATTTAAATAAATTTAGTAGCTAGTGAAGAACAGAGGACACAAAAGATGCCAACTGATTCCTCCTTTCAGGATAGTGTCTTCTGACATGTTTTTGGCTCTAGGTCTCAGCCTATCTACTCATCCGACGAGTGATTTGGAAGAATATGTATAGGTATTCTCACGCTACTACAGGCGGAAGGATGGGAAGAATGGTCAATGATTTGTATGAGTACATATTGTTGACTATTTGTCCTGAATTTTTTTACAATTGTATTGTTTCTTCAATATTTCTACAAAGTCCTTACTCAGGAATCATTAAAAATTCAAGAAGAACTACCATTTAATCAAGTTTTCATGAATGAATCAATCCTCAAATTGTGTTCAATCATGTGTGCTTCTCATTCACATTTAGCTAGCCTTTGTGGAGAGTCTATGAGTTTATGTGTAGTTATCTGAATACAAGATAGATGTGAAAGGTCTTGGTAGTCATATGGACCTAAGCCCTTTCTTGTGATCAAGTGCCAGAGTCTGCATGCCTTAGAAACGAGAGTGCTATCGCTGATCTACACCCCAACCCTCAGTTTCTTCAGACAGGAGCTTGTAGTTATCATCAGGCTAGCCTCAAGCTTGTCATTCTCCTGCTTTTGCCTTACAAATCCCAAGATTACAGGATTCTGCCAATCATGTTTATAAAGCAAACTAAATTTGTTCAAAAGGATTTTACCTGCCATCTTTTCTTCTTGAACTATGACTTCAAACTTGGCATACTCTGTAAGGTGTATCTTGCATTGAGCATGCTTGGGAATACACCCAGGTCAGAAGTGCTTCCTCATGCAAATGCAGATAGCTTACAAAATAAAATCTGCACACTCACCTTAAAGAGAACACTGCTTTAAAATCTTATTCAGTGACCTCGGCGCCTTCCTCACCTATTGCAAGTCATCATCTTCTCCACTCCTGTTGCCTGGCTGTGATTTTGTGAACTGTAACCAGGTTCTAAACCCAATGCACGAGGTTAATATGACTTGCAGCATGGAAGTCCCACTAAGGGAAAGCTATTTCCTTATGGTCAGTCAAAAGAATGTGTGAAGAGATGCCATTGTCTCCTCTGTCTCTCTCAAGAGTTGGGCCTGTCAATCACCTAGCCAAGCAACCAACAGTAAGGAAGGTTGATTCTCCTCAGGCCATGCTAAAGGGATAAGATGAGTAATTATCCCTTTAATTAAATCATTTACAGCTTTCCTGTTCTGGGGGTTTTCCCTTAACCGCTAATAAAATTGTCCTCAAGTTTCCTTCTAAGTCTGTTTTTAAAATTATTCTATTAATAAGGTTAGGGACCCCAAAAGAGGTCCCCAAACTTCCCCTGTAACAAGTGGTACAAACGAGACTCCCCAAAGTTTTCAGCAACTCTACAGACAGAAACGACACTGCTAATGAGTGTAAAAGTCTTGCTTTCTGATTCCTTATTATCTTCACCTCCATCATTTGAAACATTTACCTGCATGCCTGGCCACCTGGCAAAGAAAGAAAAAGTCTCTCCATGTGGTAGTAATGCACCTATGATATTGAGCCTAGAGTGGGCTTTAAAGCAGCTCAATTACTGCCTGAAATAAGGCCCACAGTTAATTATGACAGGCTGAAATCAGTATTCTCCCATGTGTTTTTAAAATGCCATCTTTTCAGCCCTTTGCCAGAGGTATATTTTGTCGTCAAAGGCTCCAGGGATCCCAGTAGAAGGTCATGGCTCAGAATGAAACCTTGGCCAGGCACTATTATCTATGCCCCACCCTCGCAGCACCAGGGCTGGCACTGGCTGCCTACTGGGTCTTGAATCCACTGGCAGGACTTATCTGCTCCTTTGTTTGTGCTTGTAGCTGATGCTTCAGTTCTACAGTCTGTGTAAGCCATCCGTCTTCCTTTCATTTCTGGTACTTTAAGAAAATAATCTTCCAAAATCAATCCAGAAAAGTGAGCCTTACAGATCTAGGTTAGGTTTCAGTCCCTCACAATGGGAAAGTCAAACCAGAAACCGAAAGTAGCACATCCTAGCTAGAGCTCAAGAGCAGAGAAAAATGAATGAGTGCATGCATTGGTGATCAGCCCTCTTTAAATACTCTTAGGCAATCCAGGACCTAAACCTAGGGGATGGTGTGGCCCGTAATGGGTGAGTCTTCAATTAGTCAAGACAATCCCCCAGAGATATGCCTACAGACCGGCCCAATGGAGACACCCCCTCATTGAGACCCTCTTTCAAGGTGATTCTAAACTGTCATCTGTACAATCAGAATCAACCATCACTCTATATTTAATATTTCTTTTCTTTTTTATTCTATCCTTCCAAATGGGCATCACTGTTTATTGGACTTCATATTTAATATTTCTAAAGATAATATCTTTTTTAAAATGCACGTCTAAACTTAGTCTGTTACAACCTGAAACATGCATCAAATCCAAGGGAACTTTTTTTTTTTTAATTCTGAGAGCTATGGAAGGCTGTCTCCTGTGACATATTTCAGGGATAGCTCCCCTCACTGAGTCTGGCACCCAAGCGAGGCTTTTTAGAAATCATTCAGTGCCAATATAGAATCTTAAAAGTGGTGTATAAAAAGTTGATCCTGGCTAAATATGTCCCAAAGCGTTTCTGTCTGCCATCCCTCCTTTGTGGGGCAGGACTTTAGACTGCAACAGCTCATTGACAGACCTCTTGGAAGTATAAACTGGACCCCACCATGGCCACAGAGAGTGAGACTCTGCGCATGTCACTCTGCTTAACATTGTCTCCTCTTGCAGGATGACCACCCAAGCCCTCCACGTTCCCTGCAAAGCTGTGCACGAAGCTCCCTCTGTCTGCCCTTCCAGTGCCTTTGTCCATTGCTGTCCCCTGCCTGTAAATTTTGTAACCTTCGCCACCATATAGCACCATTCTCTTGGCCTGTGTGTGCACCGTTCCTTCTGCTTTGCTGTTAATTTTGTTTCTTAAGGCACCTTTAAAGTTAAGCTTGCGGAGAAAGTTCTCAGGAAAGAATTCCTAGAATTTTTGCCTGGAGCAAATTTCCTGCTGAACACTGCTGGTGTCCCCTGTATCTTTCCGGGTGGCATTTACTGATTTTTATAATTATATGCTTGCGCACACAAGGTGGGGTTGTTGTACTCCCTGCACTTAGATTTCTGCTCTAGAAAACATACCCTGAGAGTGAATGGGAAAGGAAGATTGCTCAGTTGCCTGTTCTGGGATGTCAGCGTTCTCTCTGGATCAAGTCAAACTCCCTGAGACTGCTCTGCAGTCTAATGCTCTTGCTCCTTTGGGGGTTATCATAAGTCTCAGGAAGCCAACTCCTACCACCCTTCTTTGACCATCCCATCTCTGTGTGGATGAAGCTGCAACTGGCTTCATTGCTGAGCGTGTGATAACATGGGCATAATACATAGCCCAGAGCTTTCCCTTGGAAGTGGAGCTGTCTGAAGAAAGCAGTCATTACCCAATGTCCCTGTGGGTGCCACGCAAAGGCAGGGTCCTAACTGTGGAGGTCCACCATGATTAGCATTGCCTATGATGGGGTTGCTTACATTCTCAGGGCCTGAGGTTCAGTACTTGGAAGCTAACTCACATGCAAGTAAAAACCGCTTTCTCTAATATTATATTAATTCCTAGTAAATCAATATTGCCTTTGCTTCCTCAGTCTTTTGTGTCAGAACCTAGTCATTAGTCCATAGAATCATGAGCAGAAGCATCTCTCTCTCCACCTCCCAGCTTGTTGTAGGTACACTGGAATTTCAGACTCAGGTAACCAATTGTGGAATTCTAGGGTTGGGAACCCAAGTCCTCATGCTTTTGTGGGAAGTATTTTATGCACCAAGCCTACTTCCCCATCTGAGATTTCATCACAATAAATCTTGAAAATTGACTTCCTCAAATGACCATAACTCAAATTCCATTTTGATATGCAAAAAGCAAAAGAAAACCAACTCACTCATTCCATGAATGGAATAGAAAAACATATACACTGTGTTGGTGGATGCACACCTGTAGTCCCAGCATGGGGAAGGTCAAGGCAGTGTGAACAGAGTTTGAGGCCAGCCTGAACTATGCAATGAGTCTGTCTCAAGACAACACAAAGCAAAACGAAAAACTTCTGATCCTAGATAGATGAGCCAAGGCAGTCCAAATGGGACATTTGTTTAGACTTCATCCTGGACACAGTACCTGGGTGAGGAATATTTTAGTTACTGCTTCGAGGAGGGAACGTAAGACTGTGCAAATGGGGACTCTGCTTCTCTCTGCTGTTGGAGCTGGGAGAGTGAGGGAGTCAGACAATGTGCAAACAAATAAGTAAACATTCTGTATGCTGTTCTATAAGCTCAACGGCAGAGAATAACTAGAATGGAGTTGCTGGGCACAGCTGGCAAGGGGTAGGGGATACTGTTTACACAAGTTGATCAGGCAAGGTTGGGACTGGTGGGGTGACATTTAAGCAGAATTGGACGGAAGAGAGGGAGTGAGCCATGTGTAAATCCTGAGAAAGAACATTTTAGACAAAGGGAACAGCCAAAGTAATGACCTCTAAGGTCGGCTTGAGCTTCCTGTTTCTGAGTACCAAGCAAAACAAGTGGAAAAAATAGGGGAAAGGAGGTGGCAAGAGGCACAGGAACTCTGAGGTTTTTGAAAGCTTGGAGCTCGTGTTTAATCTGAAGCCACTGGAGTGAATGAGTCACAACCTGACGTACTCATAACTGACTAATTCACCCACTGTTTTTACTATGGCAAGGTTGTGTATACAGTGGAGTCAGTGCATGTGTGCAGTGTGTGAGCATCCCATGAGGCCATCTCTCTGTGCTGATCATTTCTGTATTGGGAATTTCCTCCCTTCTAATGGTCCTGAACTATAACATAAATGGTCACAACTGATAGTTAAACTAGGGTGTCGAGGGTAACCAGATCTACTGCCTCCATCTATCCACTTCACGATCTCTGTCCTTCCCAGTCTCCAGCGATAATGAAGTTACTTTTTTCTTCTATGAGATTGACTTTCTTGTTCCCACAAATAAGACAGAAAACATGCTGTGTCTCCCTGGGTCTGAAGGAGTCTGTTATTAGAGAAACGAATAAGAAAGTATCGTCTCCATATATACACAACGGAACGTTCTTCAGCCACAAACAAGAATGAACTGTCATTTGCAACAACATAGCTGGGATGACCTGGGTTTGAAAACATCACTCTGGTTGTTGTGTCTGAAGATGTGATGACTGAGGGGTGGTGACAGTGACGCAGGGACACAGGGTTCTACTGTGGGAGTCCAGGGAGAAGCGTGTTTGTCTGAAGCGGACGTTCTGAAGAAGCTGTCACATTTGGGGAAGTCTGTGAAGGAAGAAAAAGTGAAGGTACAGGTGTTAAAGGCTTGGGCTTTTGGAAGAGAAGTTGCTTCTTAATGAGAAGGCAAATGGGGAGTAGCAATCTTGGGAGGAGGATATACCAGGGAGTTGAGTTCCAGGCACTGAAACCAGGTAGAGAAGCCAAGCAGACTCCTGAATATTTGAGCTGAAATTCAGGATGGACCCCTGAAAACTGCCATCGAGTTGATGATCTGAGTTGAGCTGTTAAGGCTCATGCCTTGGCACTAGTACACATTTACCTGTCCTCAGTTGTCAGTGAGAACCCGAACCCCTACAGCTACTAACTTGTGAGCTCCTTGAAGGAATGCCTTTGCCTTGTGCCTATTTTCCCAGTACATGGGATGTAACATGATGTTTATAAGACAATCCTGTCAGAAAAGGAACGTGTGTGTGAGCCTGGAGACATTCAGTTTGCATCACTGACTATGATATGCAGAACTTCAGGGAAGCAAATGTGGGCTTATGCTTTCAGTTCAAGAGCAGCTAGAGCCATTGCTTTGATCTGAGACAAGGCAGTGTCAGAGAATAGAGTAGGTGGTTAGAGCAGAGCTGTTCATCTCATAGTGGCAGCCAGGAAACAGATCCAAGTTACAGGGAGAGCCTGGGACAGTCGTAACCTTCAAAAGCATGCCCCCAGTGAGCAATTTCCTTCAGTTAGATCCCTGTTCTGAAACAGCCCACCAAGCAATGAACTAATCCATTCATGAAGTTCCTGTAAGAATGTAACGCTAGAATCTGGCCTCTGCTCAGATTGCAACATCTGCAGCGATCTTCCCCTTTCACAGATACTGACATGCACCTACTGAGACACTGTCCATGAGTCTCTAGCTAACACACAGACACACATACACAGACACACACACAGACACACAGACACAGACACACAGACACACAGACACAGACACACAC
>LOEQ01002351.1:52908-67220 GCA_001685075.1 Bramus lutescens | reverse complement strand
ACACACACACACACACACACACACACACACACACACACACACCGGTCTTATTTGGGAACTGAGTTAACATCAAAGGGCCTATGGCACATCATTGCCTTCTACCCCTTCCCTGCTCCCTGCCCGGGAATCAGAGAACCTGGCTATGGGCTCCTACTTTGAACCTCTTGCATCCTCAAAAAATAGGATAGGCTCCCTCCTTCAGCATGTGGGCTCTGATTCTCTTCAGAGAGCCTACTGCACGATTCCTCATGCTGTCTGTCTGCTGCCTGGCCCTGGCTCTAGGATCTTAACCTTCCTGGGAATCCCCACCATGCTATGCTCTTCTGTCTATTTGCCCATGGCATCAATAACCATTCTAATAGATCCCTTATTTCCCAGTAACCTGACTCAGTGTCTCTCTGAATCACCAGCCCCATCCAAAACTTAGCAGTTAGAGCTCTCATGATTCAATCATCTTTCAGTGATGAGATGGAGGACCTGGGGACCACACCTTCAACACTTGAGCCTTCTAACATTTGGATTATTAGTTTGGATAATTCATATTTAAACTGTCACATGTCCTAATAAATAGCCAATCTAATCACACAACATATCCGGAGTTTATAATTGCTAAACATTAAAAAAATGTTTTGGCAAACCAAGCATGTTTTTCATGTACATTTGTTTTTTCAAATTTCAAAAACTGCATTGTAACTTGGATAACAAAGTCAGAAATAAAGTCGGTAGGAAAACTTGTGTGCAGAAAAGGAAGCTAGGCTCCAATGACATACTATATTCAAAGATATTTCTAAGTAGATAGGTTTTTATGCAGTCTTACTATATTATTGTATTTTAGATATAGACGCATCGTAAAAGAAAAATTATAATTTAAGAAATTATCTTTACCCTCAGGAGACTTTAAAAGCTAATTGACCAAGTTAAATAAATTTAGCTGTAACCTGAGCACAGGGCATGGCTCATGGTGGTTTCATCTGCTCTCCCACCATCCCCAGCCGGGATCACTGCACTGGTATCTAAGGAGGAAGAAAGAGAAAGAGAGAATTCCCTAGAAGGAAAACAAAAATAGGAAAGTCTTTCTGCAGAAAACAAGCAGGCAGTTTCCAGTGAGGAGGTCTTGCTTTAGTTTCTTTGCTCAGGACAAGATTGACAGCTTTGTGTTCCACCTCTTGGCAGTTCACAATGGTCTAGACAGCATCGGTCTCTGGGTATGCCCCCTGTGTCTACACAGAGTTTCCCCAGTGCCTGCATTAGTCTAGAGCTCAATGAATCTAGCTCTGTTGTCCATCTCTGGCTCCTCCTGGCTTCATCCCTTCACATACTCCAGAAAATCAAGTCCACAGTCAGGATCTTAGACATTAATCCCAAATTATGTTATCATTGTCTTCAGAAAACAAGAATTGTTTAAAGTTGTGTAACTGGTGATTCAAGTTTTCAAAGTGCTTCATATTCTGGACTCCATCCTCTTCGGGACGAGTGTGGCACAGAGCTGAGCTCACCAATCTCTGGCAGGCAGTTCCAGAGCAATCGTTTGTAGGAGGATTCCCATCCCATCAACTTCTGGAAGAGAAATGTATACCTACCTGTTTCTTTGTTGCTGTTTGTGGGGGTTGTTTTGAGGTAGGGTCTCAAGTTCGGACTGATTTGAACTCACAAAGTAGCTGAGAATGACCTGAATCCCCGATCCTCCCACCTCAACCTCCATACTGCTGGCGTCTCCCATGTGTGCCACCGTGCCCAGCTTTAAAGTAAGACTTCTTGTTGTCCTGCAATCATTCTGATACTAAGAATATATAGTCATGCTGAAAGTTCCTTTGCTTACATATTTAAATAATTTCTTACAATGGGCCAAATGATCTTGCCTTTTTTTTTTAAGAAAAATATATAGGACCAAAAGATATCTCAGTGGAAAAGAATGCATTCTACACAGCATGTGGTCCTGGGTTCAAATGACCAGAATCTATATAAAAACTGGGAGTGATCCTGCACACTCCTGGAACTCCAGTGTGAAGGCAGAGTATGAGGACAGGATGATCCCTGGTATTTGCTGACTGCCATATCAGCTCCACACTCAGTGACAGACCCTCCCTCAAGGGAATAAAGTAGTGATAGAGTAGAATTCCTTATGTCCTCCTCTGACTGCCAAGCATACACACGTGTACACACTATATACACATATACACATGTGCATGCAGCATGCACACATACACGTGTACACGTTGTATGCACATATACACGTGTATATACCATATACAAATACACATATGCACATTCATATAAAGGTGCCCACATATATGCCATACATAAATATGCACAATAACACACACATTAACACACATGCAATACACATGTGCATATATTGCACATATACAACATGCATGTATACACATGAGCATATGCCATTCCATGTATATATATGTGCATCATATGTACATACAAGATACACATATGTTCATGCCTGTACATACATACATATATGTGTATAGGTAGTTCATATATACTACACACAAAAACACACATATAAGTAATAGTATATAATTAAGCATCTCAAAAACAACCCTCAGGCCTCTGACGAGTTTCTTTGGATTACATAGGGAGGGCTGAGCAGAGAGGTACACTGGGGAGCTCGTTTCCAAATGGTTTGCTTCACTCCTCATTTCTCTTACATGTTCGTGGCCATCATCAGCTCTGCCATCTGACAAGTTCAGCTCTCTCATGTCCTGTTTGGACAGATTTTGGTGGAAAGCACAAACTGTAAGAGATAAGCCTCTTGAGAGATGTCTTCCTTGCCCTCCTTCCTGGCTGCTGCAGGGCTGGCAGATAGGCATCAGGGACTCTGTGTGTTTTGGTGTATGTTCAGAGATAAGGACCACTCTGCCATGGAGCAAGAATGAGTGGAATTCAACCATTGTATTTATTACCGGGGTTTCAGTTTATTAAATTTCCAGAATGTTCTCTCAGTCATATTAAATATGAGCTATTTCTTTTTCCCTTGAAGCTTTCTGATTTTTACCCATTCCACAAATTCCCCTGTGACCTTTCTTAATTGTTTCCCAGGCTCAGTCTTTTTCCTTATTGAAAAACAAAAAAAGATCCACTCCTTATATCTCAGCATTTTGGGAGTTCAGCATTAGCCCCTAATCATTGTTCCAAAGCACTTTTTATAAAACTGTTACATCTTTTTTGCACAAATTATTGCACAATTTTGAGGGGTTTAAGAATCCCACCAGTATATGTTAACCTAGGACTAAGACTGACTTGGGCAAACTAGGCTGGCTAATTTAAATTTGTCTTCACCACCTCCCTCCTGGTTCCCAGGCCTCTAACAATGGTGGAAACACAAATGTTTATTTTTAAAGCTCTGGAATGATTTAGTTGGCTTTCTTTAACAGTACTTCCTCTCTTCTGAAGTGGCAGCATCAGATAAGAGACCACTAGTAAGAATACTAGAAAGTCCAAGTCAGTGTTGTTATAACTTTGCTGGAAACCAGCGAGAGCTTTTGTCTCTGGAATACTTAAGTCATGGATTTCCTCAGTCTCATTCCTAGAAGTCCTCCTGTCAAGACCAGGACCCATGCTGCCAGCTCCCCAGGGCCAGGGACTGCTCTCAGACTTGGGCCATCATTTAAGAAACTCTCAAGACTCAGGAAAAGGCTAGGGTGGTGTCCTGCTTTCCTGTTCTGGTATCCATACTCAGGGAGCAAGTTCAGGGCAGAGTCACAGACAAATCTGAATCTTCATCAGGCGAAGTCTACACAGCCTCCTGCTTTCTCAGCAGTTTCTAGGCACAGGAGCACAGTGAATACATGGAGGTAATTCTTACAGCAGCAAAAGGACTTGTGATCATCTCAAAGATTTGCATCTGAGTATCATCCACACATTCCAAGGTAATTAGAGGCGGTGTCCGCAGCCCCACTTTCACAGAACAAACTATGCTGTTGTTTCTGTTTTTTTTTTTATGCTGTTGTTTCTTCCAGAAAATATTTTAGGTAGGTTTCAATGAAGCTTTCATAAATAATAAGGCTGTTAAAATAGAAAATCAAAAAGCATATAAAAAGAGAGTTTTTAAATAGTTACTGTAACTGCACATTAACTGTAATTCCGTGTTTCCTGGATGTGTGGGGAAAGAGGAAACAATGAGTTACATTGTTTTCAGTGTGGATGGAAAGGAACTCACTGCTGTTTAGAAGGAGCCCATTTCCCCCACTTTTCATGTTTAATGTGTCATGTCCTGTGAGCCTGTACATGCTTCATAGCAAAGGTAGAGATTCTTCATGGGGCTTTCTTCATATGAAAAGAAAATCTAGAAACACAGTAGCAAAAGTAACCCTCCAAAAAACAAAACAAAAACAAACAAATCTACTGTCCTGAGAGGCAGGGAAACCACAGGGGCAAGGAAAACGAGTAGAGCATTTTCTGCAAAGACATCTTCAGTCCCCAGGAAGCAGATGGTGTGGATTTCCTACCAGATAAGGCGACTTTAATGCTGCTTCTTAAATGCATGTAAATGAAGGCTTTCATTTTCTTTGAATAAAAAAGAAATAATAACCAACAATAATGGCTTTCACTTCTGAATGGTGTATTTTAGAATTTCTGAAAAGACTGAAAAATTATGAAATGAAAGCATGCAGAGATGTCTCAATGGATAAAGTACTTACTTGCAAGTTTAAAGACTTGAATTTGAGTACCCAAACACCAAGAAAAAGCAAGGTCTGTAACTCCAGCTCCCCTATAGAGACAGGAGGTAGAAACAGGGAATTTCCAGACTTCCCATGGCCAACCAGTCTGGTGAACACAACAGATAAAACAACAAAGAGACCGTCTGAAACAAGAGGGCACTGAGGACCGACACCTGGGGTAGACACAGCCTCACAGACACTTTCCCCTCTCACACTCAGACACTTCCTCTCACATGCCTTCTCTCATGCAGTCTCACACTCTTACACATTCATACTCTTACACACACTTTCGCTCTCTCTCTCTCTCTCACTCACACACACACACACACACATATACACAAGCACAAGCACTCATACATAGGGTTATTATAAAACGTGAGTCCCTGGATGTGCTTGATTTAATGTGGAAATAATTGTGCTCTTTTTTTGTATGCAGTTTGTGGCTGGAACTAAATCTTGTCTGGTCATTGCTTTTGAAAACGTAATAAAATAAAGAGCATCATTATCCAGGACTCACGGAACCAGAAAAGGGCAGTGCCAAATTTACTGTGCTCAGAAGAGAATCATGATGCCGAGAAATATTCTGAGGACCGTCTGGATGCCGATAGAGCCTGCAGGTCAATAGTCTCTGAATGATGGCATCCCCCAGGAGAACTGATGGGGATTTCTGTGCAGCAAGAATGCCTGATGTCCAGGAACGAATACAATTCCCAGGAACTCAAGCTGAGCCGCTGGAGAAATGGTAACTAGACGCCCCCCAAATTTAACTTATCCGCCATTGTGGGAAAACTTCTACAAAGCTGTGTGCCCCATGTAAAGCAAGCACTGCAGCTGAGAGAGCTGAGGACAGACATGGATTTGAACTATGGTTTCCAAGCTCATAGTCTGCATCAAAAAAGTCACTCAGCAAAAGGAACCATGACAGATTGCACCAAGGCTGAATGCTAGAGAAACAATGAATCACGGAAGAAGGCTGTCAATGTCAACGCCTTAAATGCTCCCCTCGTTTCTCATATACAGCTTTTCTGTCTTTATCCAGAGGCGTCTTATTTCACTATTTCCCTAGGATTGGGGAGATGGCTTAGAGGGCTAAGCACCTGCAGCACGAGTGTGAGAATTTGAGTTCCCCAGAGCCCTTACAAACCACGGTCATCCCAGAGTCCTAAAATAAGACGGGAGGCAAAGACGGGAATCCCTGGGAGACTGTAGGCTGCTAACCTGGTGCACACAGTAGTGAACTAGAGATCCTGTCTCAAGAAAGGTGAAAGGCAAAGGCGGCTGCCCAGTAATGTCCTCTGGCCTCTAACTGAACATCATGGCATGTGTATGCCAAACCCCGAGAGAGAGAGAGAGAGAGAGAGAGAGAGAGAGAGCCTTGAGTTTTGTTTCAGTGCAATAGGAAAGAAGAAAAACGATTTTATTTGTGGGGGGAAAACCCAACAGAATAGTGCGTATGAGAAAATAGTGAAATAGTGGTACATATTTTGGTGACCCGTCTGGATGCTGATGGAGACAGGAGCAGATAATATATGTTATATGTATATATAATCTTTTCGTGACCCGTCTGGATGTTGATGGAGACAGCAAATGGTAAGTTCTCTCTGAGCACAACAGGAATGCTCATCACAGAGTCAGCTCTTGTGTAGAATATTGGTTTCTAGCAGCAGAGAGAAAAGAGTAAAAAGTGAGAGCTATATAGAATTCCAGGGGACCAGTGAGATGGCTCGTTGGCTAAAGGGGCTTGCCACAAGCTTGGCGACCTGTGTTCTAGCCTTGGGACCCACTTAAAAATAGTTGGAGTGAACTAATCCCATAGAAATTGACTTCTGACCTCCACATTTGCACTGTAAACACTAGTCCTAACACACACACACACAGAGAGAGAGAGAGAGAGAGAGAGAGAAAATAACACCACAAAGACATTTTTAAAATAATAAAGAAACAATTCCCAAAGGCAAGAGGCTAGGGGACATTTGCAGGAACACAACGTGTTCATGGAGACAGTGTGAGGCCAGTGAGAATTATTCAGGGACTGTGGTGTGGGACCATGGTCTGTATTCTGTCAATTATATTTTAAATAAATGCTGACTGGTCAGTAGCTAGGCTGGAAGTATAGGCAGGACAACCAGACAGGAAGTAGAAGCAGTTAAGGAGAACAGAGAATTCTGAGAAAAGGAAAGCTTGCTCTGCAGTCATTGTGACCCTGCCGCAGAAGAAGCAAGATGTGACAACCCGCCAGATAAGGTACAGAGCCACATGGCTAACATAGATAAGAATAATGGGCTAATATAAATTGTAAGAGTTAATAAGAAGCCTGAGATNGTGGTGTGGGACCATGGTCTGTATTCTGTCAATTATATTTTAAATAAATGCTGACTGGTCAGTAGCTAGGCTGGAAGTATAGGCAGGACAACCAGACAGGAAGTAGAAGCAGTTAAGGAGAACAGAGAATTCTGAGAAAAGGAAAGCTTGCTCTGCAGTCATTGTGACCCTGCCGCAGAAGAAGCAAGATGTGACAACCCGCCAGATAAGGTACAGAGCCACATGGCTAACATAGATAAGAATAATGGGCTAATATAAATTGTAAGAGTTAATAAGAAGCCTGAGATACTAGGCCAATCAGTTTATAGTTAATGTAGACCTCTGTGTGATTTCTTTGGGACTTAATGAATGCTGAAACTGGGCAGGACATGGACCAGGTGGGACAGAATACCTCAGTTAACAGGACTGAAATGCCTAGGTATGTTTTTTCTGACATCATTGTCTCAAATTCAAACTAAAGTCAAGCATTTCTCTTCTGGGCAACATATGATATGTTCATTAGTTTTCAACCCTCAGGACAACAGAAACAGTCACAGCAGTGTGTGGTGGAAGATGTGATTGGCACTGAATGGAATCCTACAACATTAGGGACAGAAGGCATTGGCATTCACACTCGGGGTGGGGTAGAGAGGAGAGGGGCGAACAGGAGACCTGAGGGAGCAATGAGACCTTCAGCAGACACAGGAAACCACACCTGAGGACTAGGAGGGATTAGACTTCAAGAGTCTAAAGGTGGTGGGTTCCGCTTACACAGTGTAAACGAAACTGATCCAGAATTTAAAGGGACTTCAAAGCATTAGGATGATGCTGCTCAAATGCCACCTTGGCTGTTTACCTGTAAAATGGGAAGGATACCACAAGGTAAACGACAGATTGCATGTAGCTCCTCTGGTAAACACATAAGCTATTACTATTTATCAGCAGCTTTGGGTAGTACGGAAGAATAACCTCAACTCTGGACAGCCTGTCCTACTGATGGAGTGATTCAGCTAACGGTAAGAGTTAGGAAACTTCTAGATTTAATGGTTGAAAATCAATACTGTTCCTAAATTTCCCTATATGCTCATTGAGAGGCGAGCAGGCCTCTCTTCTTTCCCTTTGGATTTGCCTAGGTCTTTTGTTTCTGTGGTAGACATGCAGAATCAGTTTCTTGGGTTAGGTCTTAAGATACTGGAAGATTTGACTTCTAGCTCCCTGTCATTTGATCCGGTAAGAAATGCAGGGTCAGTGAGACTACTTAATGGGTAAAGGTACTCATTGCCCATCCTAGGCTCAGTATTTGGAGCACATGTAATGAAGGGAGAGAACTGACTTCCGTTAGCTGCCCCCACCTTCATACGCATGGTGTTGTGCACACCCATGTGTGTGCATACACACACACCCAGACACATGTGCACACTGTGACATTTGGCCATTCTGGAGAGTAAATGTTTCTACTATAAATTAGCTTATTTTTAAAACTCACATAATCAGACAGAAATTCATTTGTGAGGAAAGAACAAAAATGTGGAAGAAGGTGCATTTGGTGCAAATACCAGCTCATTTGTTAAGGTCATAAACTCAGGTGTAAAAAACACATTTAAAATATCTGAGCAAGAGAAGGGGTCAGCTTCCACCTCCTTCTATTCCTCATTCCCTTCTTGTTGTATGTCATTGCTAGAGGCAAGGGTATAGACTATGGTGGATGCTACAGTCAGATAACTTGCAGAGAGCTGGAAGTTACCTCAGAATTAAAGTGTGTATTCAGCACCTGTGGGAATCCCTGAGCTCAACCCCAACACCAAAAGACAAGAAAATAATTAAACGTGTGTAATGCAAATGTGTGTGCTATGTATGTGATCTTAGAAAAATCCTTAAGGGGCTAGGGATATAGCTCATTGTTAGTGTTTGCCTAATATACAGGAAGTCTGATTCCATCCCTAGCATGGCATAGACGTGCATGGTGGTGTAGGCCTATAATCCTAGGACCCTGCAGGTGAATCAGAAATTCAGGGCCAGTCCAGCTACAGAGTAAGTTCTGGGCTAGCCTAAACTACATGAGACCCTATTTCAAAAGAAAGTGTGTGTGTGTGTGTGTGTGTGTGAGAGAGAGAGAGAGAGAGAGAGAGNNNAGAGAGAGAGAGAGAGAGAGAGAGAGAGAGAGAGAGAGAGAGAGTCTTTAAAATATGAGTTTCGGTTTTTTTCAGCAAAATCTAGAAGATGAACTGAAATGATTTGCATCAAGCGATGGACTCCATCCCTGTAAGTGTTCTTTGGAAGTTACTGTCTTCAATATGACCGTGATCCATGTCAAGTTCAAATATAAGATTGTATTCTGAGGTCAAACACATATCTAACGATGCCTTGAGGGAACAACAAAAGACACAGAAACTATATGCTCTGTTTTCTAGGATGTGTTTCCTTTTGTTCTAAAATATGAAAAGATCGCTACGGGTGCCAGTAGACTCAATTGTGTGGAAACGATACTTCTCAGGAAGGCCAAACCTGGTACAGCACTGAGCCCTTGGAAGTCCCCTCTGAAAAGCATGGACAACCGTATTTTTGCTTCCCTTGTTCTTTTTCTTCCTTCCATTGTTATCTGTGCTAACTGCAGTTACCTCAGCACCCAACACAAACCTGCAAAACTCATTTCTTTTTTTTTTTAACTAATGTAGTTCAGAAATCATGAGAACTTGGTCTCTACAATGGAGTGCCATTTCCTCTCCACTGGAAAATGGGAGCCCAACCAGAACAGCAAGTGTAGACTCTGGGAAATCTTTGGGAGGAACTGAGACCAACAGGCAGCCCTTGAAATATAACCACCTGCTTGTGTTCTAAAAGCTTAAGGAAGCCTGTTATTGTCACAAATGAAGTTGTTCTTCCTTCTCCAGGCTTATGATGAGGTTCTAGTCCGTGTCCTCACATTTAGGAAAGGGTCAGTGTGAGACATACTTTATCCCATCTAGTCCAATTCTTGAGTTGGAGAATATCTGTTTGGTTAAATGGTGACCTGTTTCCTAACTAGCTCTTCTAGAAGCATCGTTAAGACACTTAACACACAGCGGAAGAAGGCAACATGTTAAAATGTTCAAATCCGCAGAGGCCTGAGCCAAGTGATGCTAATACAGTAGGGGTTTCTCACTCTCCTTCCCAGAAGCACCTCGCCTGCTGTCTCTCATATCATGTCATATTCACAGAGACAGGGAATTTCTGAGTCACATGTGCCGCTTTGCATGTTCTGGAAATGCTGGAAGTTTCCATTCTCTCACACGAAAAATGACGAAATCATAAGGATAAAATGAAATGCAAGTGAACTTCTTAACACACAGCATACAGTAAGTACTGGATAAATGTTAGCAACAGATACAAGTTAGACATTATTATTTCCGTTTGAAAAAGTAAGTCATTTATGTCGCACCTTCAGTTGGGAAAGGGGAATGAGGACAGAACTTAGATTCAAACCCTGGTCTCTATGATTTGAAACACAGGAGTACTTGGTTCTTGACTCTGTTTTGGGATTTGGTGTGTGTTGATGTAAGAGCCAGGTCAAGCTTAGATTCTACCAGCAAGAGTAGAAAACACCTGTGACAAGAAGCCCGCAGTTAACAGCTAGCTTTGATTTATTCTCTTGCTCATTTAACTGACTTATTGTTTCCCTGTACCTTGATGGGACTGTAGTTGGGTAGCTCAGAGAAAGGAGTCTTCTCACTTTAGTATGGGATAGTCAATGGTCTATGAATTCTTTCTCCTGCTCCTTAGGGAATTAAGGCCAGAAATACAAAAGGTGGCAAACAGAAGAAAGAACTAATTAGACATTGTTTTCTCCCACATTAACTCTGTGAACCTAATTTATGGAAGTTCTTACCTAGATAAAGACAAAGGGTCCACCCTAAATATCCATCAAGGGTCACTTGAAAACAACAAGAAGAAACTGTAGGAGAAAATGCAGGCATGACCTGGGGGCCAGCCTACTTCCCACACTGCACTTCTAAATAAGAAGCATGGATCACCATGCCCCAGAAGTCACAGCAATGAATTCTACAACATCGTGAGTAGCCAGTAGCTGGCCTACAGACAAGTCTGCCCTCTCCTCATCTCCTTTAATGCTCTTCTTCCACGTAGAGACCCTGGTGCTGTGGGTGCCCACTATCCAATCCAGGGTAATGTGCTCACCAGTTACAGTCAATAGGCTTCCCCATACGAGCGGTGGCTCATGTGCAGTAAGGTAGATGCTGTTTCCTGAAACCGTCTCCAGAATGGTGTGTCTCCATGCCCTTCACTGACCCCATGGGTATTGCTGACTTGTCTGTCACTGGACACATCAGTAACGACAGCAGGAAATATACATGTAGAAATACCCAGATTATACTTTTAGAGGGAGAATGGGTTCTTAAGTAGCCTTCCAGGGCTCATAAGTACCATATAAACAATCATGGGTCTTATATAGCTCAGTGTTAGTTCATAAAATAGTGCTGCTGGACCTGGGTGACTGGCTCAGAGGCTGGTTGATGCTTCATGCTCGTATCCCTCCTGTGGGAACTGGGAAGAAAGCGAGGTTAGAATGACAGCCATTCCCCTGCTCCCAGAAGCAACCTCATTAGTGAGGCTTAAGCTGTGGATTATGAAACTGAAGTCTCTGGTGATGACTTCAGAAACATATGGCAGAGACAGGGGACTGGTACCACATGCTGATGCCACGGGCAGCTTATAGTCAACTGGAAGGCCTTGAATGATCTAACCTCTTGAGGTGAGGGAGTCGGGAAGGAAAGAGGTGGAGGGGCAGCTAACCTGGCCACCCATGGATGACTTTCTCACTCTGGCAACTCCAGGAATATCATGGGCACATAAAATACAAACTGCCCTGAATTGGATGAACAATCCCTCAGCCAGGCTCTGGTTCCAAACCCTGTGTGCCCAGGGATGCCCTTCTGACTGCAGAGCCTCATGCCATTTCTGCCTCCAGAGGTCCTCTGCAGGTCTGGCATGCTGGTCTTGCACCCAGAGGAAGAAGACAGGCAAAAGGACAGGTCAAAACTGGGCCTCTTTACCTTACCTCTCACCCCTCATCTTCAGCTTTGTTTCCTCTACCCTGCCAACTGTGTTTTTATAATTCAAGGGAGGCTGCAAAGAATCTGGCTTGCTATCTATGCCCTGGTTGAGCTCGGTGGTTCAGGGAAGAAGCCCCAGCTTGGCACTGGCTCTGTCAGAGCCCTGGCTGGTAGCCCAGGTTCATGATAAATACTTTGTCATCTTAGCAGGTTCTTGATCTTAGACTCTGCTGTGATTTAGAAGTAAAATCCCGGCTTCTGTCCACAGCCTAAGGGTCCTGCTCAGTTCCTCTCTTCTCCACGTACTGGTATCAGCAGGCTTATCTTGGAAAGACTCCTTGGAAAGATAAGTCAGTTTATCTTGGAAAGATTCCAGCAGAGAATTCTGGCCTCACCCCAACACCCTGACACAGTATACTCAAGGAGCCATAGTTCCTGATTTGGGAATCATTTCTGTAGCAATCACCCTGGGTGGCAGAGCTGGCTATCCAGATGTTGGGGATTGCATTTCAAGAACACGTCACTTTCTACAGAGAGCTCCAACTTACCGTTGGATTCCTAGTGCATCCCTGCAGTCATTGAGCATTTGGAGATGAAGCTTTGAGGCTGGAGGCAATGCTGGAAGTCGGAGCATGATTACAATGTTGAATAAAACCCAGAGACAACAACTTTAATTATTATGAAGATGCTTCACCCTTATACTATATTCAACATTAGTTAAATCCAATTACAGTCACCCAGCATTCAGCGATCTCCTTCAAAGTCATTTCCACAAGGTAGTAAATGAGCCATCTTGTAACCTCATCAAAAGAAAGGAAAAGCTTTCTTGTGGTCATCTGAGCCTCAGACCTGCTGTCAAGAGGGTAAACTGGATATTGGATGGAGGGTTCTGAGGGAGAGGAGGTAGGCTAGTGACTTTAGCTTCATTTCTTTTAAAAAAAAAACACTTATTTTTATTACATTTGATTTAGTCTCTTGTCCTGTCTCTCTGTCTCTGCCTCTGTGTGTGTGTGTGTGTGTGTGTGTGTGTGTGTGTGTGTGATGTATGCCACGCTAAGAGTAGAGGTCAGGGAACAGTTTACGGGAATCACTTTTCTCTTTGAAAATGTAGGTCTTGGGGACTGGCCTCACAGCAGGAGCCTTTACCCTCTAAGCTATTTCACTGACCCCAAAAGTTGACAATATCTGATGAAGGTCAATACTAGCAAACCGGATACCAGCTTTGTGGCTTCCGCAGCCTCCATTTGCTCACAACTGTGAATTCATCAGTTCAGGCTGTGGTGTACATGGAGTGTGGTGACTCCAATGTCAGTGCCGGGAGAGTGCACACTACATCAGGTCAATGTGTCTTTAGCTGATTCAGCTCAAGTAGAGAAATCCTGGTGTGCCAGCTATGAGAAGCATGACTACCCTGAGACTGGCCCCGTGCTCCAAACCTTCACCAGGAAACCTCCTCCTGAACTGGGACGGAGTTTAGCTAAAGGCCTCTAGTGCTGTGATGCAGCCACTGCAGCATCCCTAAACACAGACTTGGCTGTCTCTGGTCCTCAAGTCAGGAGATTCCTAGCATGATGTCTTAGGGATAACGAATTTGCTGCACAGCCAAGGAAATAATCACACCTGAAGCTAGTGCGCTGTGCTGAACTGCTGGTTCACTGGGAGGAACCCTTGCTTTTTAATAATAGATATAAAACCAGTATGACTGAACTCAAGAATAACTCCAGGTTTAATTCTATATATGCATATATGTGCATGTATGTATGTATGCATATGAATTAATTTTGAATAAATAACTACCAGAATGACAAATTCGCTTATTCTAGACAGATTTTATAGGACCGTTATCATATATGTTAGGTATAGAGGGAAAACAGCAAGTATGTAATTTAGATAGAAATTAGAGCTCTGATAAGCTTCATTGTCTCTTTATAAAGAGATATAAGTAAAATGAATGCGAGCTATGGCTTCCTGTTTAAAAGGTTTCTTCTGGTGTTGTAATTTTATTAGCCACTTCTTGAGTTTATTGAGAGTCAGTAGATTTGTCTCAGAAATGACACCGACGAACAAATTATTCTCTACTCTCTACTTATAACACTTATCCTACAGAATACTTAATATCTATGCAACTATACAGTCTAACTTAGATTCCAAATGTACATATCAACAATAACCAATGCAGCCTAAATATTTTCTTCATGTCACAAATGTCAAACAAAATAGTGATAGTTCATTATTTTTATTTATTATGCATACAATATTCTGTCTGTGTGTATGCCTGCAGGCCAGA
>LOEQ01002351.1:27683-48611 GCA_001685075.1 Bramus lutescens | reverse complement strand
CTCTCTCTCTCTCTCTCTCTTTCTCTCTCTCTCTCTCTCTCTCTGTGTGTGTGTCTTGGGAAGTGAGCCACAAAGATGTGGGTAGTTCTTTAAAGAAACTTGTAAGGTAAGAACTAATATTTTGGTCCAACAGTCAGTGAGGAGCTCAGACCTCCTGCATCCAGTCACGTGAGAAATATTAGCAGATTTCTCCCGCCAATTTTTGAGATGAGACTGCAACTCCAGCCAACACTTCAAATGCAACCTCTTGTAAGACCTTGAACCCAAGCCACCAAGAGTCACCTGTCCATCCTTAATTACAGACACACAGAATGTGTGGAGTAAGAAGTGTTTAATTACTAAGTATTGGGACAAATTTTCTACAGCAGAAGATGCTAACTGCCCTGAGATAAAATAGCCATAGGGAGGCCTTGTGTTCTAGGTGTTTATCCCTGCCCCAGATCATAGGGTGGGAGATGGCAATACCCATGAAAGTGGTCTTTGAAAGACGGACTGCTATGTCCCCTCATCCTACTCACTGTCTCCTTTATCCATGATGCCCAAGAAGACTTGGTTTTCTATAAACTTGAGAATTCTACTTTCTACATCCCAAAGCTTCTTCCAACATGCCAACAGTCTTATAATTAATCATGTGCTGGAATGACAGAAAGAAATAATATGTGTGCCATACCCAACAGATTCATTTATTTTAGAATGTTTATTTGGAAATGTTCTATGATGATTAGTGTGAAAGAGTTTAACTGCAGGGATGTTATGCCCTGTGTTGCTGATTTTAAGTGTGAATTTTTAGAATACAGGGCTCTTGTCTCTTCAGTTGGCTTTCAATAGCCTTGGGTCTTGTACCACATAGGAATGACTCATTCCATTGTGAAATAAACATCACCTTTACAATGTGATTCCATGTGACATAAGATTCCCAAACTCAGTTCAATGCTTGATTAACAACAAACATTACATGGCCTGAGCAACTCTATGATAATAAAAAGCATTTTAGATACCACTGTGCCATATATTGTAATGAAATATTTTATATACAATTCAAGCCTGTCTTTACATGACGACAAAGAAAAGGACAGAGAAAGTAGTGAGCTAAAGTTAAAGGACCCTTGTTTGGTTATGAATGTCCAGATTGAGGTTGGTACCCTAGTCTTGGCCCTGCACACTGTCTGTATTTAGATAGAGGCTTGCTTAGAGCACATGAATCACTGACTACCTCAGTCTGTAGACAGTGAGCTGATGGTTCAGCTGTTGCTGGGGTTGGAACATAGGAGAAAGAATTGCGGTCTGCTTGTGTATTATAAGATAATGGCATGTGTATTGTTGAACAAGCTAACTGAAGGCTGGTTCATCTAAGAGTAAAATATACAAGGGTTGAAAACAAAAAGAGAACAAAGTAGGGTTTACTTCTTAAAGCAGCTTTTATATACAGTTA
This sequence comes from Bramus lutescens, assembly GCA_001685075.1. NCBI lineage: Eukaryota > Metazoa > Chordata > Mammalia > Rodentia > Cricetidae > Bramus > Bramus lutescens. Next base: position 47,179 of record LOEQ01002351.1, on the reverse strand, counting down.
ATATCTGAAGGCTCACTTTCTTTCCATGTGCATCCATGTATTTACCTGCATTTCTTACCTAGATACACTACATCTAGATAGAACCAATGTAAGCACCTGGGCTGGAAACACATCTCATACCTGAAACTTCAAACTCCACAGGGACCACTTTCTGAAATGAAGCAGACTCAGTGTGGCAAACATGGTATTCCGGGCATAAAAATATAGCATGTCAAGTTTAAATCCACCCTTTCATGAACAGGCCTGTGTGACTATACTGACATCCATTTTGCCAGATAGCTCATTGTGAGGCTTTGCCGGTACAGAATAGTAGGCAGAGACTTGAGGAGGGTAGAGGACCAGTCTGATCTTCATTCCCTGGGCAACAGCAACCACTAGTTCTAGAGCAACTCTTCCAGAACTAGCTTCGTGCATCCTCATCCCTGATGCACTGACAAGGACTCCTCAGAGGATGACTGGTAGCCTGAAGCCTCTTTTCCAAGTTCCTGTGGTGTCAATGTGTTCCCCTCTGCAGTTTCACACTTTAACTCCAGGGCCATTTCTTGAAGCTTCTGAGTTTTGGCAATTTTTTCCTCTTGTCTACCATTTCCAGCTCTAGAGCCAACAACTATCACAGAGTGCTCAACACCCTTGCGCCATGTTCTGTCTTTCGAACTCTACAGGTAGATAATCAGTGACATCTATATTAACTGAGAAGAGACTGGCCCACTATTGTTGCTTTTGATGTGCACACACACACACACACACACACACACACACACACACACACAGAGCAAGGGTTTTTATGCCCTATCACAATTTCTACATATAGATATAAACTCTCCATGATGAGTCTTAAACTAAATTATCTTTTATAAAATGCTAATAGAGTTCTAGTTCCTGAGTATATTTTGATGTCACAAGTGGGCTTTAGCCTCCCTCCTCCCTCTTCCTTCTTCTCCTCCTTCTCCCCCCTTAGAGAGAGAGAGAGAGAGAGAGAGAGAGAGAGAGAGAGAGATAGTGTGTGTGTATCTGTCTGTCTATCTTTCTCTCTCTCCATATGACCACGGAGACAAATCACTGGCTTTAGTCTTGTGAATTTTTTTTCCTAATAAATACAAGGCGATTAGAAGAAAGCTTAGCACAAAATGTTGGGCCATTTTTGGTCCTTTTAAATTTCCATAATCTTAAGGAATTCCATTTTCTGGGTATTATGCTTTTCTCTTTGAAGAAACCTTAACCAAGAAATCATAGTTTTGAAGATTTAAGAGATTCTGGGTGTATTATGATTAAGTTCCCTGAAAACAGACAAGAGATGGGACCCTGCAAAGATAAGTACCATCTGTATACTCACCCTGCTCACTCCCGATGTGGGAGCTGGCTATGTATCTTTTAGTTATTCTGTTCATAGAACACTAGAAAAATGTCTCAGTGGGAAGATTATGGGTACTAATCCATCTTGAGGTAATCCTCCTGCTAATGACAATCAGAAAACCTGGAGAAATTAAAAAAAATCTCAAAGACAACAAAAAGCTGACCAAGATTCGATTTAATGAAATCAAGAATAAGAGAATCTCACAGGTATGAAAGGACAAACTAAGTTTTATTGGCACATAATGCGATCCTTCGAGTGTCAAAAGCTCACTTAGTGTGAGCAGGACCCTGGCAAATTTTTTGATCTTCAACTGAGCTTCAAAAAGATGAACACCAGAAAAAAAAAAAAGCACATCAGGCCCCATGTGTGTGGTCACTCAGCTCCAAATCATCTGAGTGGCATGGAAAATTCCAACCCTGCATTGGATTAAGGTATTCCAGGAGCACCTCTGTGCTACAATTATTGGAAAAAGAAAATAACAAACAACAAAATCATTCTCTAGAGGAAAAGTGTGCCATTCTTACAATGTTTCAGGTCCAGTGACCAGGACAAAAATGAAAAGATATTCCAGTGAAAAAAGAAACCAGATAACATAAATGGAAACAGAAAATATGTCAACATGTAGGGACTCCAGATGCTGGAATTACCAGACACATTGATGAAATGACCATGCTTACTATGTTCACTGGAGAAAAACAAAAACAAGTTTCAGCATTTTGGAAGAGAACTACAGATAACAATAGAAACAAATTGAACCAAGCGAAAGTTCTAGAACTGAAAAGCACAGAACCAGAGTCTAGTAACGTGATCAGAGCAGTGTAGACACAGTGGAAGAGATTATCGGTGAGGTGAAAGTATAAGAACATGGAATCAAAAGGCTGGAGAATGCAGACACAAGAGCGAGAAGGGAAATCATCCCAGACAGAGGTGCGGGAAGAAAGAAAAAGGACATAGGAATGTATGGGGATGTGTGGTGGGAAGCTGGCTTATACGACAATACTCTTAAAGCTTGGTAAGTCTTTCAATGCATTTGGAACAATAATGCCCACCACCTCTGGAGAAGAGATGGAAGGAGGGATAGGAAGAGAAGGAAAACCACAGCACACTCAACCCCTGTCTTGAGTGTCTTCTGTGGGAATAACAACTGGCTTCCCTTCCCCGTCTGTCGGTGACTCCTTACCAGACAGAAAAAAAAATCTAGAAAACACAGAGAAAGTTGAAGATTAGAAGGAGGATTCTTTCTTATGCCCTAGGAATGTTCAAGAGTTAAAAGTGTACACCAGGCCAGCCTGGTCTAAAATTTCCAGGACAGCCAAGGCTACACTGAGTAAATCTTTCTCGAAAAAGGAGGAGGGGGAAGAGGAGCATTCTCACCATAGTCTGGGTTCCAGAGTTTCATGGATTCTGACTCATAGTTCTCATGACATTCTAATGTAAGTACTGTTTTCAGTTTGTTTATGAGGAAAAGAGGGACAATAAAGGACATTGCCAGTGACTGAGGGTGAGTGGGGTCTGCACTTGGACACCCCTGGCTAACAGCAGGGGCTTTGCTGATTCGTCCAAGTTCTTCTCACATTCTCACATAAAACATCCATGGCGATCTCTGAAACCTCTAGCTGTGGCTTCACCAGCCTCACTAGAAAAGGGCTCTGCTCTTGGATGACATGCCATGAATTATAACTCTGACTGGTTTTACTTCAGGGCAGTGAGTGAATCACTGGCATTAGGGTACAGCATTATGGATCTGGAATGTTCCCCATAGGAACTTAGACTTTAACAGAGAAGACAGATTAGTGTCCAGGACCACAAACTGATCAGAAAGTGACACCCATTAAGGAGAAGGCTCAATGACTCTGTGGGTGGAGCCGGTGGTTCTGGGGAGCTGAGAAAGTGCTCTGCCTCCCAGAGCAGGGAGACAGCACCAGCTCTGTGCCTGGGCAGAGCAGACCCACTGGAAAAGACTGGGGCAGGGGCATGAAAACTTCAGTTTGAAAGCAAATGTTTTGCAATGTTTCTTTAAAAAATTCTGCCTTTCCCTTTATCTCTCTCACAAAGGACAGCAAAGGAGCAGAAACACAAACTTGACTCGTGTGTCCCAGATGCAGGATTCAGAAGCCCCTCCAGCTTTGCTTCCAAGGGGCAGGACTATCAGGAACACCTCACCAGAAGGAAGTGGACCATGACCTGATGCTGGAAACAGGAGCAAAAGCAGATGGTGAAAGAGTTGGCTTACATTCCCCCATTGCTTCACCTTCATATAAGTGTTACAGACAAGTCTTTATGTATACATTTTCCTGGGGCATCAGGGATGGGTGGGCACATTAAACTGTGATTGGATCTGAAGTATATGCCCTTTCTTTTGGGAAGCCATTAGACAGTATGTGAGCAAAGAGGAAGATAACGGGCATCCTGAGGGTTTGCTCAAGCATAAAGGACCCAAAATATCCACATTGATTTATTCACCATTGGATTTGTGCCCCTTATGTCAGTGAGTCACTTCAGCTTACTGAATCATGAGCCCCAAAATGCCCTTAGTCACTGGAGCAGTCCTACTTGGCTGCCTGGAGGACTGTTCCTGGGGGACTGTTCCAGGAGTACTGTTCCTGGGGGACTGTTCCTGAGGGACTGTTCCTGGGGGACTGTTCCTGGGGGACTGTTCCTGGGGGACTATTCCTGGGGGACTGTTCCTGGGGGACTGTTCCTGGGGGACTGTTCCTAGGGGACTGTTCCTGGGGGACTGTTCCTGGAGGACTGTTCCTAGAGAACTGTTCCTGGAGTACTGTTCCTAGAGGACTGTTCCTGGAGGACTGTTCCTAGAGAACTTTTCCTGGAGGACTGTTCCTAGAGAACTGTTCCTAGAGGACTGTTCCTAGAGAACTGTTCCTGGGGGACTGTTCCTGGAGGACTGTTCCTGGAGGACTGTTCCTGGGGGACTGTTCCTGGGGAACTGTTCCTGGAGGACTGTTTCTAGAGGACTGTTCCTAGAGAACTGTTCCTGGGGGACTGTTCCTAGGGGACTGTTCCTGGAGGACTGTTCCTAAAGAACTGTTCCTGGGGGACTGTTCCTAGAGAACTGCTCCTGGGGGGACTGTTCCTGGAGGACTGTTCCTAGAGGACTGTTCCTGGAGTACTGTTTCTAGAGAACTGTTCCTGGAGGACTGTTCCTGGGGGACTGTTCCTGGGGGGCTCAATGTGGAGTCTCTGAGGTCAGTGGGACTATAGGTGGTATGCACAAATACATGTTCTCTCTCTCTCTCTCTGTGTCTCTGTATGTGTGTGTGTGTGTGTGTGTGTAAGGGTGATCTCTGAGTAGAGACACATACCCTCAAAGCCTTGGTTGAATAGAAATGCCTTTAATGCAGAGTGCTTGAACCCTGCTGACTTCTAGCAGATTCTATTAGGATCCCACTAGATCCCTTTTCCTATGGTCAACAATGCCTTCAGATCTGCCATTGTGACTGGGGGCCCATCCACTCTCCACTCCTCCTTTCTTTTCCACTCATTCTTTCTAAAAGTCTTTACCATACTTTTAGTATAGTAAGTGACCAAGAACTTTGTGGTCAGGGAGGGGGGAAAAAGGAAGTTGGATGAATGAGCAAGATAGGTCCAATATGTTTCAAACCAGATATCAGGGCCATGATGAGAGAGTCCAACCTGCTCTAGTTAAGTGGGGTGAATCTGAATAAGCCCCATGATGGTGGTACTCTCTAGGACTAAAACAGAAATGGAACTCAGCTTTCATGGGGCTGCATTATGATCAACTCATCACCAACTGAGCATATCAGAAGAAGAAACTAAGATAGAGTAGCTATAAACTGCACAGAGACTAGCCTGGCATTGTTGTTGGTGTTTGCATGTCTGTTCATGCTAACACACACACATACACACACACACACACACACACACACATATGCAAGGTTGAAGCCCAGACCTGAGGCTCCCAATGAGCAGGAAGGATAGGGTTGGCTGCAAGAAAGAGGAAAGAGGTCTGACCTAATTATACTTGACAGAAGGAATGAGGCTGTGAGAAATGCCGAGGAAGGGGCAGATTCGGACTGGTGGAGTCCCTAACCACTGGCTTGTTTTGTTTTGTTTGTTTGTTTGAGACAGGGTTTCTATGTAGCCTTAGAGCCTGTTCTAGAACTCACTCTGTGGACCAGGCTGCCCTCAAATTCACAGAGATCTGCCTATCTCTGCCTCCTGAGTGCTGGGATTAAATGTGTGCACCACCAAAGCCCAGCACCACTGGTTTTTAAAAGTCCACCACGCTAAGGAAACGAATTCACTAGTGAGATTACAGATAGCAGGATGAGCAGGAAGCCAGGGCTGGCAGAGAGCCAACTGGACAAACGTGAACTACGAGACTGAGCTTACAGGGGGACCACAGAGACATCATCCTCACTCAACCCTCCCAGCAGCCCTAGTGAGGCGGGAGGCAGGCTCACCCAAAAGCGCAGAAATGAGATTTGAGAGCACTCATAGAACATTTCCATTAGTGACCCTGACCTAAACACGAGCAATAGCAATGGCATTTCCTAAAAGAATGGCCAGTGCGAGAGAAAAGTGTCTCCAGACAGCCTGTGGCGGACCGTGATGACCTGTTCCCTGGGCAGCTGTCCAGGAGTGAGACTCTTTCTAGAAAATCTGAGCAGCAGTCAGAATAGCTTTCTGACAGATCTTTTCCTACCATTGAGGAAAGCCCACCAAGACAGAATGTAGGATAGGAGACACACCATGAATTAGAGCCCAGGTACCCCTGAGCCTGCTCAAGGACAAGCTCAGACCTAAGTAAAGGACCAGTTTCACCCTGCTGCTGAAACATTTTCCTTTCTAAACTCCACTTCAGGCATCAGCCCCAGGGAGACTTGATACTTTTCTGTCTGGTGTGCTACAAATATGTTCTTCACTTAGGTAAGAACTGCCATGGCTGACTCTGACTTCCTTGATTTAGGGGAAAAACAGGACAGTGATTGGCAGGAGGTGGGAGGGGCAATTTGTTGCTGAGCAGGCAGTACCTAGACATGGCCCAGACTTGGTAATCTAGTGATTCTGTTGTGAGAAGGAGGCCCTCCAGGCAAGGACACTCTGCAGCTTTGGTTTTGATCTCTGTCAGTAATGAGATGCCAGCGGCCTAGACTTCAAAGCCTCGACAACTATAGATAATCTGCTGAGAGGCCCCCAGAATTTCAAGTGAGCTCTCAGACTAAAGTATGAAGGATTACATAGACAACAGAATAGATGATGGAAGAGGCATAGCTTGTCTGATATCTGCCCTTTGATTTTTCTTAAATGGCCTCAGTTTAGGTTTCCAAAAGGGCAGTCTGGGACTTCTATAGCCTTAACATTGAAGATTAGGATGTCAGAGAAGACTGCTGCCTGGGTACCACCAGGGCCATGGAGATACCCATAAATTTTATCTTTCTTTGATTCTTTTTTTTTTTTTAAATCCTGTTTGTAAAAACACCACCACTCTCTGGCTTCAGCGATGAATGTGGTGCAGGGTGACAACATCCAGCCTGTGTGGGAGACAGTGTTTTCCTGCCCAATGCAAGCGCAGAGATTACTCCCGGATTCCTTTGAGGTTTAATCTCTTTTCTGAGACAGTTGTGTACTCAAAGCAGGGAGGAGGGCGAAAAGGCCACAGGCTCTGAGAAACAGGCTATAAAATAACATGAGCATTCATCTCTAGTATCCTTTCAGTTGAAAGCATATAATTTTCGAGGCACGCAGTACCAAGGAACAGAGTGTTTTATGTGGGACCACCTCATTCTCTGGAAGCAAAGTGGCAGGACAAGCTCACTCCTCATGACTGATCTTGTGTTGACCCCAGATGGGGTGGGGCATGACAGTTCCCAAGAAAACACATGAGACCCAACTGGTCAGAGGCAATCATTGATTCATCTGCTTAGAGAATTGTGTGAATAAATACTTTACAACTTCTCCCTATATATAGAATTTACAGCATTTCTTGGTTAGAAAGCCTAGAAAATCTGTAAGTGGCTGTGTTGACAGGTGTGTAGTGGCAGGATGCTGGCATATGCAAACCTGTGTGTCCCATCCCTTGCACACAGACCCCCAGCCTCAAAAGTAAGAAAAACAGGAAAGTTCTGCAATACATCATGCAGGTTGAACACCTCTGTTTTGAAAACCAAAACCTGCAACTTTTTTGAAGAAAGATGTGTCGCCTCAGGTAAAACCCCACACCATGGGCCAACAAGACTGCTCAGCAGGCAGAGGAGTCTGTCATCAAGTCGGGCAACCCAAGTTTGATCCCTGCGACCCACGTGGTGGGAAAGGAGAACTAATTCCTGAAGTTGGCCTTCTGACTTCCACATGTGTGAGTACACACATTAGAAAGAAAGAAAGAAAGAAAGAAAGAAAGAAAGAAAGAAAGAAAGAAGAAAGGTAAAATTTAAAAGAACACCTATACCATGAAATTGTTTCATATACAAAATTATCAAAATATGAAATTACCTTCAGGTTGTGTTTATAATGCCTATATGAAAATAAGTTGATTTCTTAATTATAAATGGGTTCCATATCTGAGATAACTCATTATTTATATGCAAATGTCCTAAAACTAAGAGATGAAAAAGTCCTAAATCAAACATTTCTGGTTCAAACATTTTGAGCAAGGAGTACCCCTCCTGTGTTCTCTTCTGAGGATGAACTTTTTGTTATTCTCTCAAGGCAAGAGGTGGATGCTGTTGGCCCAACTATGCTCCCGGGCCAGCATGTGCTTCACAGTGTCCCTACTGGGTGCTGACCATTTTGGCCATGACAGCTTGTGACTGTAGTGTTCCAAGGCATCCAGTAAGTGTGCAGGAGCCCAAAACAAAAGTTCTTGTTTCACCAGGAGAATCTGACATCCTTGGAGGTGTGGTGACCTAGCTGGTCTGACATTGCTGGTATGGCCAATGCCTTACAGTCATCAACATCCTCTGAGTGCTCACAGGTCCCTCACCACTAGAACAAGGCCACCTGCCTTGGTGAACAGATAGAAAGTGAGCAGATGGGAAGGGACATGGATCACTTCTGGGTGCTGCGGTAGCTCCAAAGCAAATGGGTCTTCTCGACCTCTCTCTCCTGTCCCCAATGGTAGGTAATTCGGTGGCAAAGAAAGTGAGGCCCTAGAACAGGAGCTCCACAGGGTAGCATGGTTCACCCTATGGAGCAGAAACCAGCTGAGCCACACTGAATTGCCAGGATCACCATGCTTGATGAGCACCAGCAGAAGAGTATTTATTGCAGAAAGTAGCTATATATCTTGGCTTTCCCTCTGCTATTGTGATAATCCTGACAAAAGCCACTTAATTGTGAAACGGTTCACAATTTCAGGTTATATTAAGAAGGAAAGCCACAGAGACGGGAGTTTGAGGTAGTGGGTCACATCATATTCCCAACCAAGAGCAGAGAGCAGTGAATGCATACATGCTAGTGCTCAGCTTGTTTTCTCCACTTATATAGCCCAGGTTTCATCCACAATTAAGATGGATCATCCCATGACATGATCAAAACAATCCCTCACATGCATGTCCAGAGCCCCATCTCCCAAGTAAGTCTAGATTCTGTCGTGTTGATAATTGACATCAACCATCATACTAACCAAAACCAATGGGAGTGGTAGAGCTATCCCTTTAGATTGGTGGTTTTACTCTAAACCTGGGTTTGGCTGTGCAGTTTATATGTAACTGGTTAAAAATGCAAGTACAGAGACAGTGGGGAGTGAAGGAAGCCCTGCATGAATGAAGTCCTGAGTGAGTGCATGCTGTGGATGGGCACAGCCATGTAAAGAGCCCAGTAGCCTCAGACCCACGGGGGTATTAAAGCCTCAAAGGGATGGCAAAGCCTTCCTTGAATGACTGAATGCAGTTGACAGTGTGTGCAGAAAATGCCCACCATAGCTTTCTTTCCCTGGCTATTCACAGCCTTCTAGGACTGCTCTCCAACAGAGACTGCCCCTACTGAGACTAGCTAAACTATCTCCTGAATCCAGCCGTACACCACAAACTCTGCTCGCCTCGTTTTTCTGTCCCTAATAACACACCTCCTTGTCCATTTGGATGCAATAACCCTGCCCTCTCTTCAGTTCTGAATACGCAAAGCACCCCAAGCTGTCAGGGTGCTGCAGCCACTCCACCTGGTCACAGCATTTAAAGAAAGCTGTGTGGTCTTGTGTTTCTCTGTGTTTGTCTGTCTGTTTTTAATTCATTCCCTCACCACTCTAGTCAGTTCTTCTGAAGCCTCGAGGATGGAGCAAGAGACACAATCACTTGCATCTGGTGTCACCGTCCCCAGGGAGCTTCCCTACCTTTCTTCTTGTCACTGCTTGCTTGTTTTAAGTTGGGGACCTGCCTTACTTGCCTGCTGCTCCTGTACTCCATGCCTTTGTCTCTAACACTCACACCACACATGTGTTAAATGGGTGTTTCTCACCTCTGGCTCATGGAGGTTGAGCGACCCACAGTTGCTCATTGAGTGTTTATCTGTCCAAATGAAACTGAACAGAATCCCTTTCATTCTTTCATTGGCTTCTTAACATACAGACAGAAAGACCCAACATACAGACAGAAAGACCTAACCAGCCACCACTAAAAGACCTCTGTAGTCTGGAGCCAGCCCCACTGAAAGACCTCTGTAGTCTGGAGCCAGCCCCACTGAAAGAAATTGGTAGTCTAGAACCAGGCCCCACTGAAAGACATTGGTAGTCAAGAACCAGGCCCCACTGAAAGACATTGGTAGTCTAGAACCAGGCCCCACTGAAAGACCTCTGTAGTCTGGAACCAGGCCCCATTGAAAGACCTCTGTAGTCTGGAACCAGGCCCCATTGAAAGACTTCTGTAGTCTGGAACCAGGCCCCACTGAAAGACCTCTGTACTGTAGTCTGGATGTTGAATATGCAGCATAGGCCCATGTTAAGGACTTGGCTCTGAGGGTGGTACTGAGGAAGGTGTGTGGAACCTTTGGGAGTGTCACCCTTGCAGGAGATCTAAAGATCTTTGGCAGTGTGATTTTGGAGGGAATGTAGGGACCTAGCAGGACCCTGCTCTCTTGTTTGCAATTGTTGTGGCCTCCTCGCATTCCAACCCTGGAACATAAAGTGGCCTTGTGTGCTCCAGCCATGCACTCCACACCATTGTCTCTGAGTACCCACCAGAGGGAACCACAGAACTCAAGAGCCAAAACAAACCTTTTATCATGAATATTAGTTATATTGGGTATTTCGTTACAGCAATAGAAAACTGACCAAAACAGAAACAAAACAAAAAAGGGCCAGACGAAAGGAGACTTTGTGTCCTCGTGTCCATTTCCATGGTCTCTGCAATGTCGCTAAGATGCCTGAGCCTTCACATGGAGCTGTGTGAACAGCCAGTGCTGTTTCTCTGAGGTTCCCAAACTCAGCTCAGTCCTGCTACAGAGTCTGAGGTGCCCTTGCTGGGGTGTGGAATATGCTGCTGTCTGGGCAGCACCTCAGTCTCCTAAATTCGCCCAGAATGATTTTAATCTGCCCTGAAGGGTTGTGCTGCTCAGTCCATGTCACGAATGAAGAAGGAAGGGGAACTGAGAAGGACTTGAGGACCTGCTCATGGGGCAGAGAGAAAAAGATACAGTGTGTCCTCATCTACACTTGACCTTGGAAAAGGATCCAGGGTGCAGCTCTGAACTTAGCAGGCCTCAGTATCTCTTTAAACCCCATCCCGTGACACTGGCACCCTTACTGTACCCTCGGTTCTGCATCCTCAGAGAGCCCCACATGAAGTCACTCTGCTTCTGGGCCTGCTCCTGGTAGTGGCTTGATCTGTATACTTGCCTATGTGTTTTAAATGGAATTTTAGCCCCTCAGACTATTGCTGAACAGAATAGGAAAGACAGCTGTCTTTTCCTTTGAAGACAATGACAAGGCAACCCAGGTTTCTGCTGGGACCGTCCTACAGAGAACTTCAGCTTTGTCTGTAAACCAGGTTGGCCTGTACCACAGTTGTATGTATGACTCAGCTGTGTGATGCTGCTGTAACAATATCAGAAAGGGAACCACCGAGGTTCTAGGCTCTCTTTATTCTCCTTGTGCCTTCCACACCACACCTCTCTGGTAAGCAAAGCCCATTAGCATATCTGAAAACTAACTGGAATTGTAGGGTACAGTGTCTTCCCGGGCTCCACAAGACACATCAAGTGGAGAGATAGCCCATATCAGTGATTCCCTAGGATCTCTCTCTCCTCACGCCTATTGGGTGCTGGAGACAGCAGGCTGGACCAACCAACCCTCTTTGGGTCTTTTCATCCCTCAGCTCTATGATTGTGAGCTGAATCCTGGTTTCACACAAATACTGTATCCAATCAGCCAGCATCTCATAATGGTACCCTTCTGCTACTTATATGACCAACTTGAATAGTCACGCTTAAGCTTTGTATCACATATGGATGAAAACGATTGAGTTTTCCGGGCTAGACTAGGATTGCAGACTGGAACTGGCATGCTGAGCTCTCTTGTCTGCTTTGTTAAGTCTCAGCTCACATGCATCCAGAGCCACACCGATGGTGTTGTCGCAGGCACTGGAGATGAGAATATTCAAGACAGAGCCTCCTGGTGTATGCTCTGAAAGTGAGACAACAAACACACAGAGAACTCAGCCAGTCACTTAGGATCCTCCATGCAGCGGCCTTTGGCAGCCTCTCAAAGCCAGGTGTGCTGCTCCTGCTGCTTTGGATAAATCATGTGAGAATATTAAATGTTGAGGTTTGGGTGCTCAAAGCAGCTGTCAGCCAGAGGGAGAAGAAGGGATGTCTCGGGAAGTCATAACCAGGTTATCCTTCAACCTCCACTGACATTGCCCCTGCCTGCCATTGGTCCTGTCCCCAGCTCCAAGCACACTCAGTTCCTGGCTTGCCAGTTGTACTGAGGCCTATCAAATATTTACACTGACTTTTTCAAATGTATACATTATTTACTTTAGATTCTATCAAATATTTACATGTCATGCTAAATATACATCATATTTCTGCTGCACTGTATGATTCCTGCTTCAAGCCAGGAATTTTATGGTAGAACATTCCCCAAATTGTGAAGAATTGTGTCAAGGCAGAGTCAAGAGTAAGCACAACAGGCAACAGATGTGATGGCTTCCCACAGCGCAGAGAAGTCCCCCACCATACCCCACCCCACACCCCGAGAGAAGCAGTGCAGCCAGCACAGGTCCGAAAGAACCCAACTGTGCTGTTTACCTTCACCGCTACCCCTCCACTCAGTTTCTCAGCACCAATGGGCACTGGGCCTGAGGCCACGCTGAGTTCACAACTGGCAGAAAATACTACTCACCACTGAAGTCAGCATGCCAGCTCCATGAAGGCACCTAATAGAGTGTGTTCATGGCCCCCAAAAAGCATTAGGAAAGTCCTGCAGCCCTACCTAGACTTCCTACTGGCTGCTCACCTATAGAAGGGTTACCATACCCACCACCTATCCCATGGTAAGGTCTAATTGTACTGGCTATGAATCCAGATCCTCAGAATCTGTTCTTTTGTATTTTGTCATAACATATGACATAACTCAGTGTCATAAAACTGAGTGTGTGCTTCTGAGAAAAATGCCACACAGCCTGGTCTTCCATCTTCTCTGCTTACTAGTCGCTGAAGAGTCAAAGGGACCACCCACCTCCAGACCTTTGCTCAGTCTCTTTGCCCTTCTACAGAAGCCTCCAGAATACTTAAGGTTGGCTTTCAGCTTGGTCTCGCTCTCTTCCCCAAGGGATCCCTGCCTCTACTTTGAGAGTAAGCTCTGATATTACTTCAGGGCAACTGTATCCCCAGGATCAGAAACATGATCTTGATGCAACTCTTTAGCAGATAGACTGATAGTAGCCAAGTGTGGGCACTGTGCTATCAGAGGCAAATGAATACAACTTGAGAATTCATAATCCTCTGTTACACTCCTCCCACAGATATATGAAGATGTATCTTGTCAATGACATATAATTTCATTGACTGAATAATAGCATTATATTATTCCTGCAAATGCCCATGGAACCTCACTGCAGTGAAAACCAATGTCTCTAGGATATGGGAACAAATGGCTTCAGCCATCTTTCCTTATAAAGATATGTGTCATTAGTTTTGACACAAAGCGAGCTCAGCTAGCTTCTATGACTCACCCGAACTGTATGCCCTTCTAAAAAGAGGCTTTTCTCAACATTGGGACCCATTGGCCCTCCTGACCTTCCTCATTTACAGACACCATGTCTATCTTTCTCCTTAGACACATAGCACATTCAAGGTGCCTTTGGAAGAAGAGACTGGAGCCTCATCAGACACCGGGGTAGTTTGAATGTAATTGGACCCTATAAGCTTGTAAGAAGTGGCAACTATTATATATGGCCTTGTTGAAGCAAATGTGTCACTGTCAGGGCAGGCTTTGAGGTCCCTTTTGCTTAAGCTTTAGTCAGTGTCACAGTCCACTTCCTGTTGCCTTCTGATCAAGATGTAGCCAGCACCACGTTTGCCTGCACACTGCCGTGTTCCCCACCATCCAACTGTGCTCCCAGCCATGATGATAATAGACTGAACTTCTAAACTGCAAGCCGCCACTTCAATTAAATGTTTTCCTTTGTAAGAGATTCTGTGGTCATGTGGTGTCTCTTCATAGCAGAATAAGCGTTAACTATAAGAGATGCTGTGGTCATGGTCTCTTCACAGCAGTAGAAACCTTAACTATAGGAGATGCTGTGGTCATGTGTCTCTTCACAGCAGAATAAACCTTAACTAAGACAGACACCATTGCAGACACTTTAATTTGGAGTTTGAAACCTCTATTTGGTGAGAAATAATTTTATGCATATTAGCCCAAGGTATTTCATTCGTGTGTGAACAGTATGAACAAAGAGTCTAGCTGTTATTTCTGTCGTGGATTGAAAGTTACTTTGTAGGAAAAACCAGCACTCTATATAATAGTCTTGCGAAAGCAAGACTCTACTTGTCAACAGTGGCTAAATTGATGTCACCGCTGTTCAGAGTGCTGGAACAAACACTCTAAGCTGGGCAGCTTATTGACCACAGCAATTCAGTGCACACAGCTCTGAAGATGCAGAGACCTACGGAACGGGCATCTGGTGATGGCCTGCAGCTTTCTGGTCCAGATGGTAGGAAGGATGGAATCTTTCTGTCTAGGGCCTCCCATTCAGGAGGGCCTCACTTTCATAGTCTACCCACTTCCTGTGTGTTAGTTGGCTTCTCATCACTGTGGCAAATTAACTGGGCCAAACAACTTAAAAAGAGAAGCATTTATTTTGGCTGAATCCTTTGGAGGTAAATGTCCACTGTCATTGGCTCCATTGCTTTGGGGCCCAAGTGTGCTGAGGCAGAACATAACAGGGATCATGTCTTAGAGGAAAGTGGCTTACCTCTTGGTGGAATACAGAAAGAATGAAGGGGAATGACAGGAAATGAGATGCCTTCAAGAGTGTGACCTCAGTGACTTCCTCTAATGAAGGCCCACCTCCTACATTACACTAAGCTATGAATTCATCAGTGAATAAACCCCGTCAATAGAGTCAGTGCCCTCATGAGCCTATCACCTCTCATTAGTGCCACCAGCGGAAGACCAAGCCTTCAATACGTGAGCCCTTTGGACAGATCTCAGAAGTGTCTGTATTGAAATTTAGGAATTCAATGTGAATGGAGGATTCATTATCTCAGACCACAGTCCTAATCCTTGACATTTGTTTTACACTTAAACCTAAGTACAGAGTTGGCCAGAAAGAGACTCCAGTTCCTCCAGCCCTCAGCCCATCCCCACCTCAATGGTTCAGTTGGGGCAGCATTGCTATGCAATACTTGTATTACCCAGGTCAGCCAGGGATATGTCTGGGAGGGGTCAAGGTAACTGCCATCTTTTCTCAGTACAGCCTTGGCCAGTTCATGGGATGAATCCTGCCCTCCAGATTACCCAACCCCATCAGTGCCAGAGACTCAACCGGGTCCTTGCTCACCCTGCCAGGTACATCACTGGGGTGTGAGTACTCCCTGGGGCGCAGGCTTTGTATGGAACACCCAGGAAGGAAAGGTGAGAACAGGCATGTGTGTGTGTGTGTGTGTGTGTGTGCGTGTGTGTATGTGTGTTTATGAGGGAGGGAGAGAAAGACAGAGGGAGAGGGAGAGAGAGAGAGAGAGAGAGAGAGAGAGAGAGAGAGAGAGAGAGAATGAATACCAATGACTGAGTCCCAGAGATGGTGACAGCAGTGAGAAGAGGAAGTACTTGGAGATTCATGACCATAGTGTCCTCAAGGGGGGTACCCAGTGTGGAGAGCGTTTCTGTCAAGGTATCAGATGGAAATCAGAAGCTGTTTGGACCCATCCCATCTGCATTTCACCTCCCTAACTGTTGGGCACTCTCCAAACCCTTGGGTTTTGCTAATCCAGCAATTTAACTCTGAACATAAAGTCCACAAATCACAAACCCTTGGGCTTTGCTGAAGAAGAATGTCATCAGCCAATTCCAAGTCCGGTCTGAGCTGGGAGGCAGGAGTGGTGTTACTCCCCATACCACACACCTCTCTTGTCAACCGAGACACAAGCTAGAGTGATCTAACTAGCACAACTGAGAAAATAGCCCTGGTAATATTGACCTGTAGGGCATTTTCTTAATTGGTTATTGTTGTAGGAGGGCCCATCCCATCACGGGTGGTGCCATCCCCAGGCACGTGATCCTGGGGTGTATAATAAAGCGGGCTGAGAACACCGGTAAGCATGTCCCTCCATGCTTCTGTTCCTGCCTCCAGATTCCAGCCTTGCGTTCCTCCCCAGACGTCCCTGAGTGATGGAGGACCTGAGAGCTGTAAGATTAAATAACCCCTTTTCTCCCCAAGACAATGACTTGTGCTTTTAGATGGAGCCTGGGATTGGAAAGAGGAGACTAAAGATATTCAGGAATTTAAACTCTGAACATAAATGTCAAAAATCACAAAGCACAAAGCTTCTGAGACTGGCCCAGATAACCATGTACCACTCCACCCCTAGCAGCAATGGGCTGAGCCATCATCGCGGGGAGGAGAAGGCTACTTCAGTGTCCTGGGGCAGGGGGCTGGCTTAGCTGTTCTTGGATAGTCCACCTTTTTATTCTTTAAATGATTCTTATTTATTTCCTTTATGAATTTAAGTGGAGAAAAGTATATGAGACATAATGTTTTTCTAAAAAATAATTAGACTGCAGCTCTTATGTAAATGTTCCCAAGGTCAAGTGAGAGAATATGGCCATCTTCTGCCACTGCCTGCCTGTGCCATCTACCTCATGGTGACACTGCTCTACTTACCTCAGAGTGCCAGGAAGTACTCTTCACCACGTGTCCCACAGCCCCCCACGCCTCAGGGAGGGGTGTCCTTTAACCTTCATGGTGGGAATACTTTAGGTGCTTCTCTGAAGCTGCCTGTATCCAGTTAGAATGGCATTTGAGACGATGATGGTTGGGCTGGGATGAACATTTGAAATCTGAGTGAAAAACTTACCTCACCAGTTTTTTGTTTGTTTGTTTGTTTTCATGAGTCATAAGTTGAAAAATATATTGGATTTCAAAGTTCTCAATGGTTTAAGGTGGAAAAAAATCATATATCCATATGGCATATAAGTATGGAGAATTATGGAGGGGGCACACAATAATGGCCAGTGCTGAGAAGCCCAGTTTTAAGCCATTATCCAGTCAAGAGCTAGGGCCAACTTTTGTCCCATAACTGGGCATCCCCTGCACCAAATGTAGCTCCCCCATTGAACTAAGTTCCCAGGGGAGGCTCGAGGCCTGAAATTCTGTACCAGAATCTTGCATGACCTGCAATCAGTAAAAGGTTAGGTTATGCTGGGTCCAGCCTGAGGTGTTCAGAGCAGACCTAACACTGGCTCATTCTAAGACAGGAGTCCGTCCTTGACCCTTGATTCTGCCCCAGACTACTGATTAAGGCCTCTCCTATGTGCCAGGTGGGGGAGGACACCTGCAGAGGCTGGGCAGGGGCCCAAGGCTGAGAAGATGAAGACCTCGGAGCCTGGAGACTGTGGTGCACTACCTGATGCGCATTGGCGCTGTGGGACTCACGGGAGTTCAGAGGACAGTGCTGCTGGTGTCCATTCCTGTGAGTCCCTTAGCTTTGTCCCTGCTATAGCCAAGGACAAAGGGCTTAGAGACAAGTCCCCCCACCCCAGAGCAGGACCAGGTAGCAGACTCAATTAATCTATCAACATATCTTAATTAAATTCCTGCTGGGTTTGGTATAGGGTGCTGGGTGGGAGACTAAGAGAGCGTCATCATTTTCTGAAAGGGCCCACTGTCTACCTGGGCACAAAATAACACACAGCACACTGCCATCAGCTCTCAACCTTGTGCCTCCTCCCACTGAATGTGATTTAAGAGTGAGATAAGTGCAGGTCAGGGCGTCTGGGGCAGACTTCAAGGGCACCAGGTAAGATTGCAATAACATAGCTGGAGGCTAGGCCTGCTTTATGGGGGATTGAGAGCAGGCATTTAGACATGGGCTCCGGAGGTTTGGGGGGATCTTCGGAGGGCAGCAAAGGACACCAGAATTTGAAAGGACTGGGAAATCTGTATGTGCTCAAGGCGCTTCTGCATGGTTTGGTACCAGGCCTGCAACAGGGACCCTAAGGAGAAGCATCTGGTTGCAGCAGCTCTGCTCCTTGGGCCTCATGTGCCTTTGTGTGTTTTCAAGGGCTGTACTTCCGTAGTTTTTCTTGAATTGACACTGGGTCTATGGAAAGGCTAGAATGGGTTTTTAAAAATGTGTGTGTGTGTGTGTGTGTGTGTGTGTGTGTGTGGTGTGCGCGTGTGCACACCCCCATGTGCGTACACCACAGCATGTATGTACAAAGGTCATAGGACAAACTTGGATGTTGAGTCTCATCTTCCACCTTGTTTGAGGCATGACCTCTTGTGGTTTACTACTGTACACCAGACTAGCTGGCCCCCAGGCTTCTGGGGAATTCTATCCCTGCCTACTGTCTGTCTCATGCAGGCACACTGGAATTACAGACCTGTGCTTGAGCCCACTTTTGACGGGTTCAGGGTTCTCACTCAGGTCCTTCTGCTTACATGACAGGCGTTTGGCCTGCTAGACCATTTTCCAAGCTCCTAGGATGACTTTTAATTTCTGCACTGGGCCCTGGGTTCTGGTCTCCGTACTCGTTCGTCCTGTTGATTTGTTCTTGCTGTTGCCCAAGCTAGTCTCTAACTCCTGGGTTCTAACTATCCTTCTGCTGTAGTCTCTTTATCAGCTGTGACTATAGGCCACACACCCAGCTACTCTCTACCTCTGGAGGGGGAGAGAAAGAGAGACGGTTGGGGTCAGGGAGTGGGAGGAAGGAGACAGGGAGAGACAGAATGGGAAAAAGAGAAAACTGAATGAAAAAAGGAGACTATATGTGTCTTCTTGGTGCTGGGAATCAAAGCCAGGGTTTGCACATGTGCTGCGTAGGTGTCCTCCCACCAAACGTCATCCTAGCCTGAGAACTTAAATCATTTAAATGATGCCAGCTTTCCTGGGCCTGTGAGGAGAATCCTGGTTTCTGTGTAGATCTCGGTTGTCCCACAGCTGAGAGGAGGGTTATCTGTGGGAGCCAAGAGTGGGGGATGGCCCACAGCTGAGGGGCAGTTATCTGTGGGAGCCAAGAGTGGAGGATGGCCCACAGCTGAGGGGAGGTTATCTGTGGGAGCAAAGAGTGGGGGATGGCCCACAGCTGAGGGGCGGTTATCTGTGGGAGCCAAGAGTGGGGGATGTCCCGCAGCTGAGGGGCAGTTATCTGTGGAAGCCAACTTCTGATAGGAATAATGGGATGGAATAGCAAGGATGAGTGGAAGAGGGTGAGAGATGGATCCCTACAGTGACCAGCCCCAGAAACAACACTAACCCGGTTCACATTTAGTATGTGATGGTCATTCAGTTTAGCACTTTATGTTTATTGTATTACTTAATTCTCAATGTGTTCTCTGAAATAGATATTATTGTCCTATCTTTAGTTGAAGAAGTTGAATCTCAGGGCAGTTAGGTGCCTTGTTCTAAGTCATACAGC
This sequence comes from Bramus lutescens, assembly GCA_001685075.1. NCBI lineage: Eukaryota > Metazoa > Chordata > Mammalia > Rodentia > Cricetidae > Bramus > Bramus lutescens. The sequence goes on along the minus strand of LOEQ01002351.1, from coordinate 27,767 downwards.
TATAAATATTGCTACCTAGATTCAAGTTTCTGCCTGGCTACAGAGTGCCCAGTAAGTGATGGACTGTGGATTGGGTGGACAAAA
>LOEQ01002351.1:0-27678 GCA_001685075.1 Bramus lutescens | reverse complement strand
AAAAAAAAGCTGAACTGAATTTGAGGAGCAACGTGTAGGAGGTTGTACTTCTTGAAGAGGGAAGTGTGTAGAGGCCAAGAAGTGGGCAGACAGAAGTTTGAGGGTGAGGAGCAGGTGAATAGGCTGGGGTTCCTCAGCTGGGCAATCAGCTGTCTTCTGAGACTGTGGGCAGTGTCCACTGAGCTACACATTCATGGATTCTGAGCCCATGGACTTGGGTAGTGTATGCAGCTTGCCCTGCTGGTGTGCATTCTCTTCTGGAGGTTTCTACTCTAGGGTCAGTGACTGGAGGAGTTTCTGAAAGATCTGGGACATTTGGGGTGCTAGAGAAGACAAAGCCCAGCAGATGCTGAAGAGGTTGGTGAACAGAAGAAAGTGAGGTGGACGTCTCTCAGCTAAGACAATGTGGTGTTTGAATAAGAATGGCCCCATAGACTCACATATTTGATTTGCATAGTCATCAGAGAGCGGTACGACCTGACAGGGGTTACAAAGTGTGGACTTGTTGTAGGAAGTGTGTCATTGGGGGTGGACTCTGAGGTTTCAAACCCAGGTTTCTCTTCTCCTTCTGCCTGCAGACCCTGATGTTTCGGCTGTTCTCCAGTACCATGTCTGCCAGCATGCTGCCGGGCTTGCTGCCATGACTAAAGACTGGAAAAAAAAAAAAAAGTCTCAGCTAAATGCTTTCCTTTGTCACAGCAACAGAACACTGACTAAGACAGAAAGCAGTGTGGGTGAGTAAAAGGGCATCAAGGGAACGAAGAGTTTGACACCTTGGGAAGAGTCCTGACTGGAGCATGACTCTTGATGGCAGAAAGAGTCCTCAGGCCTCTGTGCTTTCTGTGGAGTGGCTTTCCCTCAGGGGTGTCTAAGACATTAGGAAAGAGCCAGGCCTTAGGAAAAGCTAGAAGAGGGTTAGAACATTTTGAAATACTGATTACTAAACAGAGAAAAATGATCCATCCTCCGGCCGTATCTGAGGTCCCTGTGGGAGACAATGATGATGTGGATATCAAGAAGAATGCATGGTCCTTGTGGATTTTCAGCCTGACAAAGGCATTTGGCAAGCCAAGAATCCCACCCCCACCAGGCAGGAACCCCCCGATACTGACGTGTCTAAGTGATGTTATGATAAGAGATGAAAGAAAAACTCTGGTATGACATACAACTATATTAATGAAGTGTGTGTGTAAGAGAGAAAGAGAGAGACAGAGAGAAAGAGACAGAGACGGAGACACAGAGACACACAGAGAGAATATGAACACATTAATCTAGCCTGACAGGTTGCTAAAGTGTCACTGTGACAATAGTAACCAAGCCAATGACTGTAACAAAATGTGTTAATCTGAAGAGAGAACATTCCAGATACAAAAGGATTCTGGAGGATACTAAGAATATCGTAATTTATCCACCATGGAGCTTATATAAAAATATGGAGATGTACTTGAAGGTGGGCTGGGAGAGACTGGGACATGGAAGAATAAGATCAAATGATAGAATTTAAAAGTGCAAGTGAGGAATTAGCCAAGGAGCCTATGGTGTGGTTGAGAAAGCAGGGAGACCATGTGAGATTCCAAGAGTGTCACTGGTCTCAGGCTCCCAGCAGGGCCACCAAGGGCAGCTGTTTCCAGCACCTCTATGGATTGAACTCTGTAGCTCTGGAGGCCACATCTTTAATAGAGAGACAAACAGAAGCTTCAAATGTGGAGGGCTGGTGTTCCTCACCTCTGGTCAGACTCATTCTCCTAATTCTTAATGCTTCTGCTGCCTCAACTAGTTGACTATGCCAGTTTAGCACCTGTGAGCTGTCTGGGACAACCGGAACAGCTAGACTATCTGCGGCTAAATGTCAAAACACTTACTGCAGTTGAATACAGCATGATTATTCTGGTTTGTGTGGTTGGTGTGGGTTTAGGCTGCCTCTGAGATAGTCTCCTGAAGTCCCTACATTCTGGTACTTACACCCTTCTTAGACCCCTCTTCTTGAGCCAGTCACTTGCTTCTAATCCACAGGGCTCAGCAACTCCAGGGGCCATCCCTTTGATGATGAAATGACAAAGGCTCTTTACAGTTGAGTTTCTCCTGTTGGCTCTCAGGAAGCAAGTGGCTTTGTTGGAGAGGTTCACACAGCACAGAACTGAGGAAGGCTGCTACCCAAATTCCTCCCCCACCAACCATGAGTGGCTGTGGAAACACCTTCTCCACTCCACCTTCAGAAGAGAGGACAGTCAGGTGATGCCTTCACGTGTGAATTCTAGAAGGAGTCTCCTGGCCCACACGAAGTACAAGACAGGAATGCTTTCAGCCACTGTTTGGAGATTGTTTTGGTCCTGCTGCCATAGATGACTGGGGTGGTTAAGTACTTAAAGAAGATTTGCTATTGACAGGCTATTATTCACAAACTAATGAACAAGAACCCATCACCCTGGGTTGCTAATATAAAAGATGTGAACCCTTCCAAGGTTCCACAGTGTGCTGTAGCAGATGGTGTTTGGCTAGCACGTGTCTCTGTTCCTAACTGCTCTGATTTTCCCAGGGATCCATCTGTCCTTTATGAGCAAAATGCAGATAGCAAAACACTTTTGTCCTTTAGTTTGATGGAATCAGTGGTAATGATGCTCCAGTAATCCCAGCACCGGGGAGGCTAAGCCTGGATGGTCACAAGTTCAAGGCCAGCCTGGATCACATAGTTTAAAGTAAGAATCCTGGGCTACATAGTAAGAAATCATTTCAAAAGAAACTAATAAATAGACATAGGTTGATAGATGATAGCTAGATCATTTTTTTTTAATCTGAGGAGTAGAGATCCTATCTTTCCCTACCCAGACTCCATACATGTTTAGGGTCTAACAACAGGAGTCCTAGGGCTTTAAACTTTCATGGTGACCAAACAATAAAGGGGGTGAGAGGTCATTTTTTGTAGTGGTGACCTGAGCAGCCTTCTGAGGATAGGCTAGGGCATTAGTTGGCTCCTTTGGTTTCTTCAACACCCCCAGTTCTCAGCCCTCTGCCCTGGCATGCTGTACAATCAGAACCTTCCTAACAAATGCCCTTTGCCCTTGTTACATACTCTTGCTTCCCACAGCCTCCTGTGGGGTCCATGTGTACAATCCTTAGAACACGCTGGAAGAGCATGCGACTCTCAGGTATGTCCGAGGTTGTATTTGATAGCAGGTTGCAAAAGTATTGCTGGATATTTCAAACTGCTTTTCTTTATTTTTCTTCTTTTATTGAAAATAGATTCTTTTCTCGTATATTATATCCTGATGCAGTCTCTCCTGCCTCTCCTCTCCCAGGTCTTCCCCGCCTCCCCTTCTATCCAGATCCAGAACAGGCTTCTCAAAGATAACAATAAAATACAGTAAAATAAAATATAATAATATAAAACAAAAACTATCACATTAAAGTTCAAACGGCTTTTCTATGGATTCTAATAAGACTTACCTGAAGGATAATCTACTTGTTAGAAATCTGTTAATATGATCTAATAGAACTTAACTGAAGGGCAATCTACTTATCAGAAATCTATTAATACGATCCCTCAGGAAAAGCACTGCTGCTAAAATTAGTTAAAAGTGGGAAATTGCAGTCAATCCCAAGGGTTTTGGGAAACAGAACTCCACACAACCACACTGGATGATCTTCTTTCTGGCTCTGTGTTCAGTTGCACTGACTGCTGACCCAAATCACACCCACAGGCAAGCCCTTTCCAAAGGGCACTCCAAAGGAACAGATCCCCAGATACAAAGTATCCCTCCCAGCCTGGGTTGGGTCCCCAGAGGGATGATGTCACACTCCTAAGGCGGTTTCAGCTTTCATCAAGATGCACACCCCTTCTCGTCTGGAGTCTGCTGGTTTATGGTCTGTGTTTCCCAGGCTCCTGATCTTATTAACATGCAAACATTTACTGCTTTTAAACTGTGACCGTGAGACCGGATGACTAATGGAAAGAAGGGGGAGCTTCCCCAAGTCATACCTGTCTTACTGGGTACCTTTAAGGATTATTTTCAAAATGATGCCATTAGTCTACTTAGTTTATCAGATTAGTACTTCTGCTAGTAAGAGTGGATTGGAAAATATGCTTTATGTACAGGACTGAGTCAGGAGCTCAGCTTCACAGCCCAGACCATAGAGAGACCTCTTCTCAGACTGGTAGGCCATGTACACAGGAAGAGCCAGCTGATTTGAATTTTCTTTATGGAGTTTCCGTATTGGTGGACTGGGTTCTGTTCTCTTAACAATGTTTTTCTGTGTATCTTTGGCTGTCCTGGTACTTACTCTGTAGACCAGGTTGTCCTTGAACTCACAGAGATCTGCCTGCCTCTGCCTCCCAAGTGCTGAGATTAAAGGTGTGTGCCACCACACTTTGAATTCACAGAGATCTGCCTGCCTCTGCCTCCCAAGTAAGGGGATTAAAGGTGTTGCCACCACACTTTGATTCAAAGAGATCTGCCTGCCTCTGCTTCCCAAGTGTTGGTATTAAAGGTGTGTGCCAATATACCCAACTACTCTCTTTCTTTCTTTATATTTTAAGGACTTTATCCTTTTTTCTTTCCTCTCCCAAGCCTACATATATTTTTAAACACTGTAAACCATCTAAAGGTTGTCTTCGTCTGAATATATCTTTACTGTATATCTCTCTTTTTCAGATCACATCAGTCTTTAATTTGCTAAGTGATATGGCTAAGATGAAAGTTGTGGCTTTGACATCTAGATACACCCCATTCCTTAGCTTTCTGAGAGTCTAGCCTCATGGCAGAGATACTGGCCAAAGCCATGTTTACTGCCACAACTCTATGGAGTTTCAAGGTCCCTCCTACCACCAAGAAGCATGCTATTGGCTATTCATCAACACCATTTAAGTGTTTGGTGGTGGGGCCTCTTAAAAGGGCTGCAAGGTTTTTACAGCTAAAGCTGAATCAGGAAGCCTCTATTAAATGAGATAAGCTTGCCTCTAGCACACAGAGCCCACCTGAGAAAATACTGTTACCAAGAAGCCTTGCTTAACTCTGTTCTTTTTTGTATAGAGTTACTTCCCAAGATCTCTCAGGTTTTATGTGGATGCACTTGTCCATGTTGGCACCATTTGTTGACAGTTTTCTTTGAATTTTTTGACTGCAGAGAGACATTTGATCCTGGTGACTGCTAAGCCAAGCTAACATATATATGTTAAAGGTATCTTAATTTCAAAATATGGGTCTAAGGATATATTGCTTTGGAAAAGAGGTTCTTTTTGTTTCCGTAGAGGATGAGAACCTGTAGAATCCTTCCAGACTAGTATGGTTTGATGAACCAAGACCCCCTGAAAGGTTGCTATGAGCACCCCCACCCAAAATACTTTGCCCAACAAAAAGCAGGAAGCAGTTTGGAGAGAACTATGCCCATATTCCCAAATATTGTTTATAAACATTTGTTTACATTTAAAGGGGGATATACTATAGAGAAGAATACTTTGCATTGGTATGGATTTTGGCCTATTAACACAAATTTATGGTCAATTTTGTTATATGTTTATTTCTGCTTTTGATTAAGATATTATGTTTGTCAGCTCATTTAAAATGTAATGTATAATTAAGAAATATAGGTTAATAGATAATCATTTATAATAGTCAACCTTGTAGTCATGTTAGTTAGATTTTCTAGATGTACAGAGATGTATTTCAGTTAGNCAGTTTGGAGAGAACTATGCCCATATTCCCAAATATTGTTTATAAACATTTGTTTACATTTAAAGGGGGATATACTATAGAGAAGAATACTTTGCATTGGTATGGATTTTGGCCTATTAACACAAATTTATGGTCAATTTTGTTATATGTTTATTTCTGCTTTTGATTAAGATATTATGTTTGTCAGCTCATTTAAAATGTAATGTATAATTAAGAAATATAGGTTAATAGATAATCATTTATAATAGTCAACCTTGTAGTCATGTTAGTTAGATTTTCTAGATGTACAGAGATGTATTTCAGTTAGATAGGTATTCTTCAAAGACTATAGAATATGGCATTTAAAATGTTTTAAGAGCTTAAGACTTTTCATGACATAGACACATCTTCTCCTGGCAGCACCAATTACTTCAAGAAGAAGATGGGCATCGATGAGGCTCCTTATGGAGTTTGCTAGCCATTTGGGCTAGAAACTGTTCTTGACTGGACTCTGTGTGAACTGGACATACAGGGCCCACAGAGGAATGACTGTTGAACTTGCCTAAAGGTGAGATGGTCCTTTGGGGTTCCTGCTTCATGAAAGAGTCTGCCAGACATTTTGCAGAAGAAAGTGACTGATAAACTGCTAATAAAGGTGGAACTGTCTTAGAAATTTCCTGCTTCATGGAAAAGTCTGATGGATACTATGGGCTTGAAGGCTGAATATGGATGCTCCAAAGATACAGAAGATCTTCAGGTGACTATCCAGGCAGTGAGATGTCTTTTGCCAATTCTAGAGTTTTGCAAGTTGGGTACAATGCACTTCCTGTTTACTTAGGCAATATTATATCCTTCTGGAATCTTTGCTAGAGTTGAAAACTATAAAGTTATACTGTTCTTCAATTATGATAAAAGATAAAATAGATATAAATATTGTAACTGTAATTCTTGCTTAATACTTGTTCTGCTATATGTAATATTACTATGTTAAAGTTAAAGCTTTTCTCTTTTTTTGGACAGAAAAGGGGAGGTGATGTGGGATTCCCCTCTGTATGCTGTGAATATCATTGGTTAATAAAAAAAAAAACTGTTTTTGACCAATAGCATGGCAGAATAGAGATAGGCAGGGAAAACTAAACTGAATGCTGGGAGAAGGAAGGCGGAGTTTAGGGAGAAGCCATGGAGCTGCTACCAGAGACAGACATGCTGAAACTTTGCCGGTAAACCACAGCCATGTGGCAATACACAGATTAATAGAAATGGATTAAATTATTTTCTCATTTTACATACCAATCCCAGTTCCCATTCCCTCCCCTCCTCTCACTCCCTCTACCTTCTTCCCCACTCCAATCCCCCATCCACTCCTCAGAGAGGATAAGGTTTCCCATGGGAAGTTAACAAAGTGTAGCACACTGCTTTGAGGCAAGAACAAGGCCCTCCCCAATATATCTAGGCTCAGAAAGGTATCCTTCCAAAGAGAATGAGTTCCAAAATGCCAGTACAAGCAGCAGGTATAAATCTTGGTCTCACTGCCAGTGACCTCACAGTCTGCTCCAGACGTAACAACTGTCACCCACATTCAAAGGTCCTAGTTTGGTCCTATGTTGGTTCCCCCGCTGTCAGGCTGGAGTTGGGGAGTTCCCATAAGCTGTTTCAGTGGATATCCCCATCATGGTCTTAACCCCTTTGTTCATATTATCGTTTCTCCCTCTCTTCAACTGGACTTTAGGAGCTCATTCCTGTGGATCTCTGTATCTGCTTCCATCAGTTGCTGGATGAAGGTTCTATGATGACATTATGATAGTTCATTAATCTGACTACAGGGCAAGGCCAGTTAAGGCACCCTCTCCACTATAGCTTAGGATCTTAGCTGGGGTCATCTTTGAGGATAAGTTCTGTTCTTACCAGTGCCATGTGTGTGACTGAACTGCAACCTCAAATTCAGCCCCTGGAGTCAAAGGAAGACTTATAGAGTTGTTCTTTTGACTGTTGTCTTCCTTCATGAGAGGAGAGACTTTGGATACAAAAGAAAGATCAAGAGAAGAGGCAGGGAGAAGCCATTTATAGGATTCAGGAGGAAATAACCTCAGAACTCCAAATTATGAAGAAGTCAGATGCTGAGAGAACTCCCATCCCCAGTCTCCAGTCAGCAGCCCCAGCAAATTCTTTGTTAAAACTAGCTCCCCTTCCTTTCTCTGCTCACAGTGGCCTCATGAGGACTGATGAGAACCTCTGTTCATAGTGTAACCTTGGACGGAATAGAAAGCCATGTGAGAGGGAATGTGTGTGTCCTTCCTATCTTTCCCCAGTGAAGTCATCAGGCTTAGTTATTAGCTGTCCCAAGGTGAAATCTCAGGCAGATCACAAAGCTCTCCCAAGGCCTTTTGTTCTGTCTCATCAGAGTAATTAAAACAGTTGTATGCAATAATCTGCTCTCTGAATTTGAGTGAAGGCCGGGACACTTCCCTTCTGAAGACAGCAGTGAGGCAAGAGGTGTGAATGACTTTCTGCCACTCTGAAAGTTGACTTTCCTGTCTGCCCTCTTGTTTCTGGTCTTTTCCAGGGTTGGGGGCAAGATTGGGCTTTGTGCAATCTTTTACATTCTGTCCTCTGCACATAATGGGAAAGTGTCCAGGCTTCATCCTAGTATCTCTGGCTGTGAACCTCTTACTGTGCCTCCAGTCACTTAGGCCTCTACCTGGCCACCAGATTTCTGTTCCTCTCCTGAGTCTCCACAGAAGTCTGTCTAAAGCGGATTTTTCCTGAGATGACTTTAAGCCAGCTCCTTTCCACAGATCTACTGACCCCCTAGGTGAAAACTATGTGTAGACCATGCTGGGGATAGAAATAAATACACATTTAACAAAACCTGTTATCTTGGTACCAGTGGGCACTGTGGTCCATCATGGCTAATGGCAAAAATCAAATCCCAGTTGCCCGAGGGCTGTTCATGCAGTCTAGGAGGGGTTTCCTACTCCTACCACCTTTCCCGTGTTGAGGGAATTCGTTAGCATCCTGCTCTGTTTTCCTTCTTTAATTCCTTGTCTTTTTTAGGCTGGAGTTTGGATTTACCCAATACACACTTAGCATCTCCTAGAATGTGGGGGCACCAAGATCATTGTCAGTGATCTTTGTGCTTTCAGGGTAAACTTTTTGTGACAACCGTTGACTCTTAACCCTGTGCTGTGGGCCTGATTATAGTCATCTGATGTGATTGTGGGATCTGGTGCTTTACTGGGTCTGTCAAGACCCATAATTTCTGGCATGTTACCAGGTGTAAAGAGTCTGTAGGTTCAAGTGGAGAGCCCGACCACAAAGCCTCCCATCTCACTGACTCTTGCATGCCTCCACCTGAGCAGGTAGGATGCTCCCCATCTGAAGGCCCCTTCGCTAGCTAAGAATTCCCATAAGGTCACATTTGAGAAAGAAGGCATGCCTATTCCTGCAGACACCACAGCTGCCCTGCTGCCCTTCATGGGCATTTAACAATGTAATGATTCACACCCAAAATACCTCAGCCAACCGAGATACTTCAAGATGACAAGAGGTAGCGAGCAGCCTTCTTCTCCTGATGGTACCATGCTTTGCTAGTGTGAAGCTAAAGTACATGGCTTTTGCCCAGTTATGGTGGATCCACTGTACACATCTGTTGGAGAACAGCCATAAGGCCCACCCTTCCTCAACCTTGATGGAATCCACAGGCTTTTGTTTTGTTTTTGGCTCTTTTGTTTGTTTGTCTTTTTTTCCCCATTCTTCTCCTCAGGCCTTGGAAACTCTGGCCTCTTTCCCTTCAGGGATTGGTCATTTAAGAAGGGAGGGTCCAGAGCAAAAGTGTCTTTGAGAGACGTTCAAGACCACTGTACGTAGACCCAGCAGACATTTATGCATGCCCACAGTGCCCATCACACAGGCCAAGCCATAGGCCCTGTCTTAGCCCTGACCCTCCTATTTCTTTGAAGGTTGAACTCAAAGAGATGGGAGTTACAAGCCTGACTGAGATAGTGGGCAGACTTCCAGGCAAGGGCTGGTCCCCATGTGGATTCTGAATCCAGTTCTGTGCTGGGCGGTCAGCTTTCCTTTCTTCAAACATCAAATGCCAGTGTTCTCCAGCCGGAGACATTCTGAACCTGTCACAGCATGTAGGCACGAAGAGAACCACATGAAACGAAGTTCTCTTGAGCCTAGGCTGGGCTGGGCGGACTTGTTTGTTTGTTTTGTGTGTTGTTTTAGTTTAATACTTTACAGTATCAAAGCCCATTGCTGGATTGTTTTTGGTGCAGCAGTGAGAAATTCTGTCTCCAAGCAAAGGTCGCTGGATTGGGCTTTTGGATTTAGTGACAGTGGAGACTATAATTTTTCTTGCTGGCAGCATTGGACTGCTGGAGAAAATTATAAAAGAGACATTGTGCCTGCCTGCCACATACACTGAGACTAAGGAAATGGAGTGAACGGAAAGTGATGCTTATCCGACCTGTGACTTGGAGTTGTTTGCCCAAATGAGGGCAAAACAGCTTTCAGGGCCAAGAGGAATCATCAGCGCGATGAATCAATAGGGCTGGGAATTTCAGCCCTGCTCATGGAATCCTAATGCTGAAATTATGCTCCAACCACCTTGTTGGTGTTTTACATAGAAATGTGCTTCAACGGTCTAGGCAGCCACATAGAAACATCACCTAACTGTCAATGCTGACCTTGGTCCCTGCCATAATGGTCTGACATGCAGTTCATACACATGTTCAGAACCCTGGACTAGCCTGCACCACAGCTGGCCTGAGCTGACTTGACTGGCCTGCACCACAGCTGGCCTGAGCTGGCTTGGATTGGGCTAGCTGTGACTGGGAGAGACCGAAATAAGGGACTCAATAATGAGTTATGCTATTTTCTGGCAAGAGCCAGGGAGCCCCAAGCAGAGTCGACTAAGGAATTCATTACCTGAACAACTTAAGCTGAACTTTGGGAGACATGACACAGCCTGGGCAACAGCTTGTCCAGCCTGGCCTGTCGCCTCCCGCAGCGGGTGCTGGTAGACAGCCCGGATGTAGATAAGCAGATCCAGCCATAGCCAGCCAGCAACCTCCAAAAGAATAGTCGCTGTGCCTAGGCAGGATGGAAGGGGCCCAAAGCTGAGGCTAACCACCGCCATCTTGAAATCTCAGTAGCAGCTCCTGGGCTAGAAGGACAGTGTATATGGCTTGCGTGCACCGAACTTATAAGCTGGAGGCCAGATGTGGCACCTGAAGGGCTTTTGAAGCTACACTCAAGGTTACTCCCCACCCCCAGCTCTGGGACCACATGGCATCCACACAGGCCAGTGAAATTCTATGCCGGCAGCTGTGAAGGAGTTTCAAAGCTTCCATCCAGAGCTGGAGGCCCCTTGCAGGTGCCAAGGACTAGAAAATTGCCCTCTTTCCTAATGGAACACTGCTTTTCTTCCGTGTGCCAATTCAGTGCTAATGCTTCCCCATGATGGAATTGGTGTGTAAGGACTTCTTGCCCTCACTACAATGGCTCCCATGCACTTGTATACCACACAGGGAAGGGAAGGGAACCTAGACTCTGATCCTGGCCCATGGAACGTGACAGTGTCCCTTTAGTTTGCCAGGAATTGGGGGCAGCTGGAGTCATGTGTAGTCTCTGACTATCCTTAGAGGAGAAAGACAGACTCATGATAGTGGTTCATGTAGACTTTTCGAGCACATCAAAATACTGCAGTTGGCTTTTTTTTTAATGTTTGTTTTCTGGGATTTTGTTTGTTGTGTTTTGGCTGGAGGGTCATGCTTTGGAGCACAAGCGAAATACCAAGTTTGAAGTACCCCAACTCTGAAGGGCAGAATGACTAACTTCAGCATTCTGTCCAATATCTTCATGATTCTATCACCTTCACGTGACAAGTAAGAGAACAAAGGCCGCTGTTACTTCCTGAGGTTGAGCTTCAGGAACGCTCAGGCTGGGGACAGCTCGTGTAGCTTTCTGTGCAGTTCCCACTCTCCTCCCTGTTACCTCATGTTCATTAGTGTCACAGCCAAGAAGATTTTCAAAACACTGGGGAGATGGAGACATCTTAGCTCATTTTACAGGCTAGGAGAACTACAGCCAAAGAAAGAAATACAAACTGTTTCTTGGATGGTTGGGGTGACTTTGGTGTCCCACAGATGGCCCAGCCATCCCTGAATATCTTGGAGACCTTGGGAGTTATGCTCTTGCTGAGTTCTTTTCTGCTCCATATTTTAACTTCTCATTGTGTGCTTTGCTTGAATAGAATATCCACACATATATTAATCTCCTCCAGCTCCAATTTCCAGGGCCCTAGCTAGAAAACAATATGTGTTGTATGTACAAAATTCTGCTCGTATAGTCAGGGCCTTGCCTGTTAAATACAATTGCATGTCTTCCCCCACCCCAACCCTGTTTATCTGCACGTAAAATGTCTCCTAAGTAGGAAAGACAAAAGATATGGGGATGGAATACCAAGTCAGACATGAAAAAATGAGTGGGACCTTTTAGGGTGTCTATTCAGCTTGTCACAGCTCCATCCCACTCTCCTGAGTGACTTGTTTAACTTTTGGAAGGGATCAGATGTGCTGTGGTGTAAATAATATTTGAACAAGAGGGAGATTATTAAGTTGCCAACTAAAAAGGCATTTGAAAGATAGCCCATTACTGTGTTTAAACACCCCAGCATTAGTGCACTTGGAAACCTCTTCACATGGAGTAGTCATATAAAAACAACTCTTTGTTCCGCAGGAGGTGCCCGGCTCCCGCTTGACAGCCAGCACTTAGGGGAGTATGGAGACTCCAGACAGCCTTATCAATTGGCAGACTGGGCACTAAGAGTCAGGTGCACTTGTTCTGCCTGGAAACTGCAGCTCCCACCCACAGTGAACATGGGCTCCAGTTAAGTGCTTAAGGTGTTTGGAGAATCTGAGAACAAAGTGCGCACCATTAGCTGAGGCAGTGCCAGCTTTGGATGCTTATGGCCTGGACTCTGTCTGAAGGGTTTTTTTTAGTTTGGTTTTGTTTGTTTTTGTCTTAAGAGAGGAGGCCGTGCCATACTTGCAGAAGGAGAATGGGTACTGGCCAGTAAACGTTTCCAAATTTCTGATTTCTTCCCTGATTAGTTGGAAGAGGCTAAGAGAAGAGGGACACCAAGCTCCAGTGCTAAGAATGATGTGGGCACTCTAGATGATCTGGAAGAGCCAGGGAAAGGCAGCGGGAGGGTACATGGCTTTTTGCAGATTTGAAACTCTAGAAGGCCGCCTTTGATCACCTTCAAGAACCATGCATGGAAACGTAATTATTCCTTTCTTCAATTAAGAACTAAAAATAATCTTCTATTAGGTGAGACATGATCTTTTCAAAGCATCAAACTCCTGTTTTGTCTTCATGTGTGTGCATGTATGTGTGCATGTTGTATGTGTGTGTGTGTGTTTCTGAGACAAGACATGATTCAATAGTTCAAGCTGTCCTTGAATTCAAGATGCTCTTGCCTCATCTTCTGGGGATTACAGGCTTCTGCCACCAGACTTATCTGCTCTTACTATTAATGTGAGCTTCCTCAGAATAGCATGGATTAGGAAGAACTATGTCCCTTTTACATCTTAGAAAACAGAGTGATTCAAGGGGTCCACTGCCTTAAACCCCCCACTCTCTAATGTGCAAGTTCAAACTTGCTTCTCAGTTGCTGGAGCTGGGGACAGGATGGGAGTTAGAAAACAGGTTAGTAGAATTCCAAAAATTAATGCACCTTAAATTCAAGGGGATGCCCCAAGAGATACAATCTGCCTTGATTCTCCAATGGGATGACATGCTGCAAACATGCCTCCTATGATGCTCAGTACTGCTTCTCACCCTGGTGGGATCTGGAATTACCTACAGGAAAAGCCTCTGGGTGCACCTGAATGTTTCGATTGGGTCTATTTCCAGGGAAGCCTGAGGGAGTTTTTGGTCAGGTTAGGTATGAAGACTTGCCCTGATAGTGGGCAGCACCATTCCTTTGGTCTGGGTCTAAGGTTGAATACTAAGCAATAGCTAGTCTAGCACAAGAATTCATTGTTTTCTATTCCTGAGTCAGACTTCTACACCATAATGGGTTATACTCTTGAACTCCAAGCCCAAACAAAGCCCTTCTCCTTTAAAGTGTTTTGTCAGGGTGTTTTATTGCAGCACCAGGAAAGGGCACTAAGATATCAAACCCCCCAACAAGCAGAAATGAGACTTACTCATTCGCAATCTCAAAAGTATGTTCTGGAATCGAAGAGCCTCTGTGAGATAGTATGAGAGCCTTAAGCAGTGTCACCAAACTTTACTTCTTTCCTGTGAGAAATGGAGACAGGGCTCAGTGGTGTCAGGAAGCTGTGTACCAAGCTCTTTGTTGTGCCTAGCTCATGCTATGACCTCCAGAAAATGATCTTTCCTTAGGCGACCTTTGGAAGGTCCCCAATTGAAGCTGCCTGGTCTTAGCTTACCTTCACTCTAGGATGGGGAGAGATCCTAGGGTACATGCCCAGTTCCCTTGGCCCTAACCGCTAGGTAGGGAACAAAAGATCATAAGGGTCAGTTCATGCTTCAGCAGTATCAATATCTGGCATGGGCCAAGACAGTCAATGCTTGGACACCTGGGGTTCTATGAGTCTGAACAAAATGACTACACAGGATATCTAGGGATCCCCAAAGTCTGCAGTGATATACTGCTGTATCACTGTTTCTGGCATAATGTCTATTTTGTGTGATTCTGTATGAACATGGCCTTGAAATGAGAATTTAGAGCTTTTGTCTTCACCTTCTCCAGCTTGCCTGCACGTGTCTACCTGTAGCCCTGTGTGCCCTCCATGAAGGTTAGAAGCCCATCTGCATGTGTGCCTGTGCCTGAGTGTGCATGCTAGGTGCCTGTAAGCGTCCAGCCTGCCTAGCACTCTTCACTTTGGGTGGATATATTATGTCTATCTCTCTATTACTCTCACAGTCTCTTCAAACTCTTAGCCTCCTATAATCCTCCTCCTTTCTTGATGTCGGCGCTTAGATCTCACACTCCAACACTGATGGCATCTCTCTTCTTTGTTTGGGCAGAGAGAAGGTGCCACACTGCAGACATTCCTACCGACCCTGTTTAGTCTGATTCCTTACCAACACCACCAGAAGTAAATATAGTCCTCCTACTTCTCCATGGCTTCACGTAACCTCCCCCCAAAAGACACAAAAAGAAAGTTTCTGCCTCCCCTCTGCTCCCAGGTCCTAAACAGTCCAATTTCAATAATGTGTGATACTTAAATTTGAACTTTTGTTGGTAAGCCCATCTAATCTGTTCCTGTGTCTGTTCTCCCAAGAGTCTCATACAATATTGTGGAGGCATTCTTTGGATGTCTGCCCCCAAGAGTCATCTACATGTGATTAATTCCACAAATATTAATGGACTGCTGACTCAGGCATGTTGCAGGTATTCCACTGGCACTGGGGACAAAGCCATGAGCAAGCACTTCCTTTACATTTGCAGTTTGCTCGCATCAGAAAGCAGCTACAATGACAAAATAATTATAGGCTATGATTTACTATGAACAGAGAGACACGGAGTGGAGAGAGGTGACAAACACATTGATTAAGATTCATTGAGCACTATTGGCATGGCTGAGGAGGTGGCTCTCAAGCTGAGATCTACTGGGCACTTTCAGTATCACCCTTTTTTGGCCCAGACTGAACCTCATGTGTCTCCTGCCATAAGGTCTCTGAAATCCAAAAAGGATCTTACTTAATTTTTTTTCAACTTTCTCAATCCCTCTACCTAGCTTCTTAAAAAAAAAAAAAACAGGGTCTTGTCCTGTAGCCCATCCTTGTCTCGAACTTGCCAAGCACCTGCTTTAGCTTCCCGAGCACTGGGATTACAGGCTTGCTGCACCACACTTGGCTTTACACATGCAGGAGTTTTTAATGCCCAAAGGCCATTGCTCCTAAGTCACACACTGGCTCCCCAGAGCTCTTTGCTAATACAGGGTCCAGGACTGACACACACACATCTTTCCACAGAGCCATTCTGGAAAACATAAATCATCTGTGTGCTGTGATGCTGCGTGCACCATGGCAAGGACCCATTCTTTACCTCATGCTCCATCAACTGCTTCTCTTCACTGCTCTCAATGCTGTCTCTCCAGGCGGGATTCAGGGCCACAGGAAGCCCCTAATTCAGTAGAGCACTTTCCTACCTAGAAATGATCTAGCAAGTATTTCTCCTGGAAGAATAAGCCATAGAAGTCAGAATTTCCCAGTTGCCCATTCTCTGACAAGGAAGAGAAAGTTCTGGAAATCAGAAACTCTCATGCTGGATTTTATTTGAAGAGACCAGGCTGTGGTAGGGAAGGGTGTTCAGTGATCATAGGTAAGACCATAGGGCAAAATCCTGTAAGTTGAAATCTCTCTAGGGGATATGCACTGAACTTCACCAGATATATTTTTATCAAGACAACATGGGCAGGAAAGAGCCAATAAAAATTATATTACTGGGGCGTCTTCTTTTACTGCTATTAGGGCATTTATTCCATGGAAATTGTTACCTTTAGGGTAATTATGCACACACCCTGACATAATGGAGGCCACACCCATGGATGAAATATCATCACTTTGTACATATGCTTTCAAAGAGCCAGGCAAAATTGTGTCTGAAGAACAGGATACGTTAGTGCATACTAACATTATTTGAGTTGAACAAGAGGAAAAAGTACAAGTAATTTTGTAGCAATATTATTCTGGCACTATTTCCCATACATCTCTGACAAATCCACAATGTTCTGGCATGCTGGTTTCCACTGAGTGTCCCCTTCCTCATTTCCTAGACTCTGTGGACTGTAAAGGGTGTCTTGACTGCGTGAGCAAACACAGTGATCAGCGTACTTTGCTTTCTGGAATCAGGGCCTTGAAAGACTGTGAGCTTTCTCAGGCCAGCTCTTCAGTGTGGAGAGCACGTGCTGTCGTCAGTGACCTGGGCATTTGACTTGATCTTCAGATCGTCAGCTCTCCCAGGCCACAGAATACCAACCCTCCTTCTTGCGACACACATGGAGTCAGGTTTAATGGTTTGTCCTGGGGCCCTATCTGAGGCTGGAATCAAAGCTGACATTCAAAACAAAGAACATCATCATCCCTACAGAACAACGAAAGCCATTAAAAGCGGAACCAGGACTTGTGTCGCCACAGAGGGCAGACAGGTTTTTTTGGTTGCTTTTGTTAGAGTCAGCTTGATAATTGGGACATGGTTTACTGGCTAGAGGACAGAATGCTGAGTCATTCCTTCTAGCATTAAAAACCTTGAGGCAACCCTGTGCTTCTACTTGGGGTCCTGTCTGTTGAAACCCATGGGCTTACTCCCCAAGCTATACAGCAGAATCGATCGCATCTTCAGTTCTTATATCTATGCAGGGTTATTTCTGTGTTGGTCTAACAGAAGAATGAATGGGGACTGAAGACCCAAAATAAAAACTAATATGTGAGAGAAGCCAGTTGGTGAGGGAAGTCTGAGCCCTTGGCCACCTAGACCTCCTACAGCAAACGAAGCATGCTCAGTTCTGCTCACAGAGGAACACTGGAACCCCTTCCCCACCATTGTGTTGAGGAGATGGGTGTTATGTAAGGATCCTATGAAAAGGATCCTATGAAAAGGGCCAGGGGCTTTGAGACCCAAGGCTTGCGGAGCTCTTTCCTCAGTCTTGATAAGCTGTCTCTGTCTCTAACCACCCACAGTCCTGCAGATCAAGGCTCAGGTCTTGCTTCTAAGCTTGTTTCCCCTGACTATGTAGGGCTTCTCATTCTCTGAAGGCTCCCTCCTCTTTTCTGTTCGCTGACCACAACTGCAAAAAGTCTGGCCTCTTTTCCTGTCTCCATCACCTCCCACCAGGCACTGCCAAATCTACAGCTTACCGGCCTGGCTGCTGTTCTCTCAAACCCTAACAATTTTTAGATCCTTCCTGAGAACATTTTAAGGCTCCTTTATTAATGACACTAAGAACCCAAAAGGGACCTCAGTTTCCCCAGGAACAGTGGGAATTTAAGCAGAGCTCCAGCTAACTCCGTGCATGATGTCTGGTAGCACAGGAGTTTGCTCTTGGTCCTCGGGCTCTCCAGCTGTTCTACATGAGAGCTCCAGCCTCACACAACACTGCTATTACAGCCGGGTGCTGGTGGTGCACGCCTTATTCCCGCACTCAGGAGGCAGAGGCAGGCAGATCTCTGTGAGTTCAAGGCCAGACTGATCTACAAAGCAAGTTCCAAAACAGCCAAAGATACACAGAGAAACCCTGTCTCAATAAACAAACAAACAAAAACAAAAAAACACCCTGCTGTTATTGGGTACCCAAAAGCTGGTTCCATCCCTCCCTCTCCCTCCCTTTCCCTCCCCATTCTCCCCTCCCTCCCTCCATTCTGTCTTCTCTCTTCTTTCCTCTCCTTCCCTCCCTCCCCCTTTCCATTTTCAGTTCTTCCTTCCATCCATCCTCCTTTTGAAAAAAAAATTGAAAAAGAATCTCTTTTTTAATTTTTGAAATTTCATTTAATATAAATCAGGGTGTTTTGCCCATATGTATGTCTGTACACCACATGCATGCCTTGTGGGCACAGATGCCAGAAGAGAGCATTGGATCCCATGTCCTACAAACTAGAGTCACGGACAGTTGTGAACTACTATGTGGGTGCTGGGAATTGAACCCAGGTTCTCTGGAAGAGCAGCCAGTGCCCTTAACTGTTGGGTCATCTCTCCAGCCGTCAGGGTGAATCTCTAACAGCTCTCTGTGTGTCTGATGGTTTTGCTCACAGTTTCTCATTCCCCTCTCCAGAGCCCCTTACAGTCTGGGTTTTATGCACTGGATTTGCAGGTGAGAAAATTGAGTTTCATGTAAATTCGAGCATTTCCCAAAACCCTTAACCTTTGATCCCCTCTACATTTGAGACTTGAAGCCATATTTGTCTCAGCTTGTTTTCAAGTGTCTATTCTTTCTATAGGTCCAGCTCTGATGATCAGAAGCAGGTAATACACAAGACAAACAAACAAACAAAAAACTAGAAACCAAACCAAGCTAAACAAACAACCAACAAAAAACCCTGAAAGATAAGTCAAGCTAGGGTGTCGATCAATGGATAGCAAACATCTGTTCATAAGATAAATAGAACACATTTATCAAAATGAAGAATGAAGCTCTCCAGTCTGGGAGCTCTGATTTTGTGCCTTTTTTGAGGGGAGACTGGGAACTCCGTATTTTGACAAATAGCTCAGAGACACTAGGCTTAAGAGACCAGGAGTCATAATATGAGAAACACATAAGTGGGGGCATTATTTGTTAGTATCTACTTTTGTCCAGCCTTGAAGGGGCAAACATAGCACATTTCTAGGACAACAACTGGGAATAAGGACAGATAGAAGCCCCTCTCAGGCATTAGAAGGTCAGGGCAGCTCAGCCCCAAGCAGCCATTATGTGGGAATTCACCTCCCAGCAGTAGTGCTTAGAGCTGTTGGGTAAGGACCATCAATGTGCAATGAGCAGTCGGCAAACTAAGACAGGTCCAGGAGAGACCTTCTTATGCTTTATAAAGGACAGAATCTCTCTCTTTATTTCTAGAAAGTGGAGGATGTCAATGAACCCTGAAAGCTCTCATGATGAGGTTGCCTGCTGTCACTGCCTGGCCTGACAATCTGCTGAAAGCACAGGATGCTTCTTGGCCAGTGGCTCTCAGTTTGGACCATCAGACCCCATTGGGGTCTTGCTCAGATATACACTACTGGTCCAAATGCCCCTAGATGCCAGCCTGGCAAATCTACTGAGTGTCTAAGATCTTGTGTTTGTCACCAGTATCTGGGGAATGGCAATGCCACTGCCCTGGAAACAAAGGAACAAGGTCACCTGTGTTACTTCAGCCCTGAATAAACCTTCAGGCTTGGGAGTTCCACTGCTGTGATGAAATACAAGCCCTATAGCTTAGGTGTATCTTAGAGAAAAGGTGCTTAATCATCTATTGACCTCTGTGAACTGTGCTCAGGTAAAGATTTCTCATAATGGTTCTAAGTATGCTCGACGACATTATTTTTTTAAAGAATAAAAGTAAATAAGTGGAAAAGTCCACATTTTAGGAAAAACTCTATTTATGTCCCATTGTCTATAACTCCAGAGATCCTGAAGACACTCTGTGGTGGGACTTGTCTTCCCACATGGTGGCCAGACCAACCGTAAAACCGCTGTCTTACTTCACCCCAATGCCAGGTGATTTCAGTCATGTTACAGAGCATACTTCGAGTCTCAGAGCTTGCAGGGCTTCCACTGTGTCTATAATATGTGATAATGTGCAAAAATACATAAGCTGATTTTGACAAATCTTTGCCCAGTTATATTAATTCAGAGATCTCTTTTCTTTCTTTTTTGAGGAGTTCTCTGGCCATTTGGTGAGTCTTCTCAATTCTAGAACCTTAGTCATTCATATCTGCCTCAATTCCAGACCCATTCACTCACTCATACCTACCCCATCCCCCTCCTTCTTCTCAGGGCTGAGAATTGAACCCAGAACCTTGTGGATGCTAGGCAATCCCTCTGCCAAAAGACTGTATCTTCAGTCTGTGATATTAGCTTCTTTGGAGGCTGGGGAGATGGCTCAAAGGCTAAGAGTACTTGCTGCTCTCATAGAGGACCTGAGTTTTGTTCTGAGCCTGTACATTAGTTATTTCACTGTCTAGAGCCCCAGTTACATGGGACCCAGACCCATGGGATCTGGCTTTCATGGGCACCTGTATGCACATGTGGTGCCATACATATACTGAAGTACTCATACATAAACATACACAGAGAGTAAAATGAAAAAAAAATATGTCTTCATTAGATCTAGCCATTTTTTTAAACAACAAGAGAGGGATGGATGCATTAGGGTTTGAAAATCTTAAACAAGCCCTTTTAGGAAATGCCTCCACTGCCATGCTTCAATGATGCTGGAATCCAGCCCCCAGCCTCATGAACTAAGAAAGCATCTCCTGGGTTCTCAGCCTCTCTGGTGCACAGACAGCTACTGATGGACTACCTAGCCCATAATACGTGAACCAATCTAATTAGTGCCCCTTGGATATATGTTCACTCTATGAGTTTTGTTCCTCTGGAGCAGTGGTTCTCAACTAGTGGTCGTGATCCCTTTGAGGGAATCGAATAGCAGACCCTGCATATCATATTTTACATTATGATTCATAACAGTAGTAAAATTACAGTTATGAAGTAGCAATGAAATAACTTTATGGTTGGGATCACCACAGTGTGAGGACCTATATTAAAAGGGTCGCAGCATTAGGAAGGCCGAGAACACAGGAGCTAGGGTTAGGATTAGGGGATATGCATTTACTATAACACTTGAGTAGGCAGCACTTCCTTTGTTTTCAAGAGACAGAAATCATCCTGCTCCAAGCTGGATAAAGAAAAGAGATGATGGTGTTTCAATTTATAGTACTTTATAACTCGGTAGTTATAACTCCAATTCTGTATTCCAGTTTGGCTTGTGTGAGACTCCAAGAGAATCATTAGTACAAGCTTGTCTCTGGTTCTTGGCCCCTACCTTCATTGGTGGAAATACCGAGTCATCTTCTGTGATAGCTGAGGTCCGATGCTCACCAATCTCCCTGGCCAAGAGAGTTGAGGCACATGCTCCCCCAGGCTGAGAGTAAAGAAAAATAGAGCTAGGGGTGAAAGAAGAGGAATGACCAGAAAAATGGAAACAAAGAATGGGTACAGGAAAGGGACAGCCATGACGGGAAAGAGTCACCAGAAAGAATGAGGATGTGGGAAGAATGCCAAGAGTACTGACTGGACTTGAGGAATCAGAAAGACCTTCAAATACTATGGTCAGAAAGCATAATTTATTGTGGATGGAAATGTGCAGTTTGTTTGTTTGTTTGTTTTTTACAAATTTTGAGTTATTGAATTTAAAAATTTCATTGCTGAGCATGGAAAAATGCGTTAGATGTGAGGTCACGTTTATGTCATTATCCCTAGAGTTAGGCTCAGCTGAACCAATTCTCCCTTGCTTTTACCGTATTAGAGAATGAGCTTCTGGCTTCCTAGGATCATCTCAAACGTCAAACCTGTGTTGCAATGCCCAACAACACCACTACAACTCCAGTCTTGAGATGTTACTACTCACCCATCCTTCTGACCATCCTCAGCAATATGGAGTTGGTTCAAGGAGCTAAAAGCCCCCTTCCAAAAATGCACAAGTATACTGGGAGGCCTGGCCTCAGTTGACCTTCCATTTGCCCTTGGCATTCAGGTGAGCAATCACGCCTGAGAAACTAAGAGAGTGAGCCTTGGAGCACTATGCTTATGGTGGGGTTCATTCTCTGCACAGGACAAGTTGGAAGGACATCAATTCAGTTGAGACCTGGGAAATTCGACAGAGTATTGAGAGCTGAAAGCTCTTCTTGCCTTGTCAGTAGGTGGCTAGCCAACGTAGTTGTTCAATTAGAAGAGACACTGAGCAGCCAAAAGAAAATATGCGGAGAAACTGTGCCTTTCTTCCCATGGTTTGTTCCGAAGCCATAGGCCCCTCCCTCCCACAGCCACACAGCAGCTCATCAGCTGGTTTTAATCTCCAGGGTTAAATGAAAGCAGAGAAACTTACATCACCTGACATCTGATATTTATTTGCAAATGTTTATTTCCTTGCAGCACATTTAAACTCCAAGGAAGCATGGACTCCAACCCACCAATGTGTATTTGGGTAGCACATGGATGCTCAATCAATAACGCACGTTTGATATTCTCTTACACACTGAGTGATAGTGAAAATCTGAAAGAAGTGGTGTGGCAGGAGCTGGATGATGAAAATTAATGAGACTAATTTGAGGAGGGAGTGCATGAGGAAGTCAAGCTCTGTGAGCAGATTCAGATGGGAATATTAACAAAACAATACTGATGTAGTGAAAGTTCATTTGCATTTAATACCTAAGAGTCTTGGTTTCTCTTCTTGTCACTAATAGCCTGACAAAAGTAACTTAAGGGAGAAACTGTTAATTTGGGCTCACGGTTGAAGGGTGTAGCCCAGTACAGTGGGGAAGTCAAGACTGTGGTGGAGCTGGCCACAGGGCATCTACAGTCAGGAAGCAGGGGTCGTGAAGGCTGGAGCTCAGTGCCCTCACTCTGTGTGTGTGTGTGTGGGGGGGTGTATGAGAGAGAGAGAGAGCGAGAGAGATATAACCCAGGACCCGCATTCAGGAAGTACTGTCATTCAGTTTTAGTACAAGTCCCCTTATCTCCATTAGCACAATTCCTCACAGATATAGGCAGAGTCCCCTCACAGGTGTTCCTGGAGGCATGTCTACTAGATGATTCCAGATCTCTGTTGACAATTTAGATTAGCCATCACATTAAGATATCAAATGCAGGTAACATTTGGGTGACTTTATTTAAGCCTTGCTAATGCATGTTCACTGTGTGCCAAGCAAAGCACTTTATATGTATTTTTATTTCCTCTTACCAAACTCCATTTCTGGGAATGGAACCCAGAGGCTCACGAGTATTAGGTGAGTGTTCTACCCTTGAGCTACCTTCCTATACACAAGGTTCTAAATGGCTTATTCTAACTAAGCCTTAACGCAATCCTGAAAAGTCTGCATTCTTCCTATTTTATAGATGAAGCAACAGAGGCTCCAACAGGCCAAGCCATTTTTCAGGTTAATCAGTGAAAAGTCTGGCATCTGAACTCTGTTACTTGATTCCCAAGCCTGTTTTGTCTGTCCTTATCCTCAGCATAACGTAGGCATCTTCCACTTGCTAAATAGCCTCTGCAGACACGATTTCTGTTTAACATTGTCTTCTGTCTGTGAACACACTCACTTATTTAACTAGACTCCTAATGTTAGACAGTTAATGATTCCATTTCCTCCCTTTTAATGTTACAAATATTTCAACAGAGATGGCCCTGGCACATAAAAATGGTTCATGCTTCTCTAATTATTTCCCCAGGATAAAATCCTGAAAATGTTCTTGCTTCAAAGGCTGTAACCATGTTGAAGGCTTTGATAGATACTGTCAAAATGCCCGAGGGGAAATTCATACACATGTAGGTTCCTTGTCCCGTGTGGGATTGGCTACACTACAAGTCAGCAACCCTTGTCAGTTTCTGGCAGTAAGTCGAAAGGCAGTGTCACTCTGTACTTCGCATTACCTTGATTGATGGTGAGTTTGAATGCCTTAAGGACATGTTTATTAGTTGTGGTTTTGATTGCTAGCATACCCTATAATGGTTTAAATATTGAAACTTCCCCTGCAGGCTTAAGTGTCGACCATTTGCCTTCCTATCCCCCACCATCAGCAGTACTAATTTGGATGTTCTGGAAACTTTAGGAGATCCCATCTGGAGGAGATAGACAGCTAAAATTGTGTACTTGGGTATCCTAGTGCCTTTTTGCCCTGCCTGGAGAAAAAAAAAAGGCATTAACAGTTTTACTAGGCTGTGGTCTCTATGAGCTACAGTAATGACCAGTCTGATAAGACAGTTTTCTTTGGCACACCATCTTTCCACCACAGTGCTACGCCAAGTGCATAGGTCAAGAGACCATGATCTGAGCCCTTGGAAACTGTGAACCAGAATAGGTTGCTAAGTACTGTCAAAAATGCCCCATGGGAAGTTTACACACATGTAAGTTCCTCCATCCTACATAGGACTGGCTGTTTTCATACCATTTACCAACACTACGAATCAGCAATCCTTGTCAGTTTTTGACAGAAAGTCTAAAACACTGTGCCATTCTTTAATTTGCATTACATTGATTGATGGTGAGTTTGAAAGCATTAAAGACACGATAATAGGATAGGTTTATTTCATCCCATTTGCCAACATAAGTCAGCAATCCTGGTTGGATAAAACCATGTCCTTAGGTTGTTTTTTCATCTCACAAACACTTGACTAGTCAGAGAGTCTCCTCTCTTCAGCAGTATTATTGCTTATATAACCTTGGAGAGGGATGAGTCTTGAGAATAGTGTAAGTTTCAGGAACTCTCTGAGCCTTGTAGGTTGTTCCTCCTGAGCCTGGTGAGTTTAGTTTACTTCCTGCATCTTAAAGAGCCTCTCTTCACACAGAACATTTCAATTCATTGGAAATTGCTACACAATTCATTGATACAACTTTCCCTCTTCTATTTTTGTCCACTGTTGGTCTGATCTACAGATTCTGATCTTTACACATGAATAGAATAGTAAGGAAAAGACCACTTTCCTGGGCTGCAAGCAGTAGCAAGAAAGCCCTTAAGTTTCCAACTTAAAAAAAAAAAAAGAAAAAAGAAAGTCTCTAAAGCTACAGAGAAACCTTGTCTCGCAACCACCACCACCCCCCTAAAAAAAGGAAAGAAGAAAGGTTAATATAGAAGCAGTTTCTTTAGAAAGGAATGTGCCCTCTGTGACCCATCTGAACTATGCAGTCAGCTTAGGAACAGACACAGCTCTTGTACACAGCCCGTCCAGAGCTAAGCAGCCTGGTAGCCTACCTGGGGTGGGTCCATGTTCTCAGTTCCAACATCTGTTTGGATCAGTTCCTATCCCTGAACTGGACTTTGTTGTTGTTGTTTCTAAAATAAAAGTTTGAAAAGGTTGCATCACAGCTATCTCAGAAGAGCTGGACTGTTTTTAGAGTGAATTGCTCACCATTTACTAGGTAATCATGGACAGCAGAAATGTGGGCTACACCATGGTTAACTATTAACCTTTGCAAGAGAGCGAAGAAGGCTTCCTAGCTGGCAACCCAATATTTTCTCCATCCATGTATCTATTTCATGCTGGTGTATTTCCATCCTTGATATGAGTTCCCACTGAGTGTTCTCTTAATTCAGTTGTTCTCAGTCTTTCTAGTGCTACCTTTTAATACAGCTCCTCATGTATTAAACTCCCAACCATAAAGCTATTTTCATTGCTACTGTGATTTTGCTGTTACAAATCGTAACAAACTGTTACAAACCTGCATTTTCTGATGCTCCTAGGCGAACCCTGTGAAAGAGTCATTGGACCCTAAAGAGGTCATGATCCACAGGTTGAGAACCACTGCTCTAATTGAACATATCGTTAATTGCATAGAATTTCTAATTTTTGTGATTACACTGTAGTTTTACAATATAAATAAATATGTTATTTGACCCAGCATTCAATGTTTTGACCCGCAACCCGTATTCTAAGCAAATTAATTGTGCCTCTGTAGAAAGATAGATAAATTCTGCTTCTAACAAACAAACCCTACTATTTTGTTTTGTTGTTGTTCTTTGGGAGACACAAATATAAATCACATTTTGGAGTAGCCTTATCCCCAATAATTATGTAAAAATGACTTCACCTGTTGGTTCCTTAAACCTTCGGTTTTGTATCTTCACACACTGGCCCGTGACTGCCTGCCCAGCTTTGCAGGACAAGCACCTTTGTCTGCCTCGTTGGCAGAACCCCAGTTCATCTGCAATAAACCGGCAAACCAGTTTCATGAAACACAAATCCTCCTGACAGAAGGAATTTTGTTCTGAGTAGGTGTCTGGCTGGTCCATTCTCTCCAATCTGGACCTTTCTTATCCCATGTGCTGGCGCAATGCAGACAGAGGTTAGTGAGGTGCTGTGATGAAATCTCTCAGAACTTCGCCATCCTCATACACAAAGACAGTGGACATTCAGGGAGACTCGGTCAGTAGAGTCAGACATCCCAGACAAGAGGTGAACTGAAGGAGGACAAATGGTGGGTGGGTCAAGGACAGTGTCCACAGTGTCTCACCAAACATTCCAGAAGGGTTTGTAGCTGCATTGCCCAATATTTTATGAACACATTCTCATAAAATTTAATCACATCCTCATAAAAAGTTTAAACTCAAACTACATAAAAATGTAGAGTAGGCTTTTTAAAAATATTTTTCTTCTCTCCTCTGTGTGTATGTCTGTGTGTGTGTGTGTGTGTGTTGCATGCTCACAGGGTGTGTGCATGTGAGTGTGTATGCATGTACAGCATGCATGCTCATGGTGTGTGTGTGCGTGTATGTGTGTGCGTGCACACAGGCACTTGGCTCATGCACACGTGCAGAGGTAAATCAACGGTGGTGACCTTAAAGTTACTTCCCATTTCAGCTGTGAGTTGTGGCTGACTGGGGTTGTATTTGATCTGTGCAATCAGAAAACACTGTGACCAACTGGGGTATTGTCATCCTCCAGAGGTGATGCATTATGGGGAAATCCAAGGCAGGACAGAATTGGATCCACTTGTGACTCATTTAAGCATTGCTTTTCCTCATAACTTACTTTACCACTGAGCTCTCCCCAGGGTCCTCTGCCACAAGCCTCATCTTGTAGCCCTTTCTAACAGACTCTCTGTGTTGTTCCTCCTACCCTCAATGGTCAGATAAGGAGATCTGGACACCTCCCTCAACTCCAAGGTGGCCAATGTCAGTGACTCAAGATGTTTGTAAACCCCATGACACAAGTAGTTACAGCCAGTGAGTCCCAATGGGGGTCAGGTTAGTTATTTTACTATCACTGTAGCCAAACACCCAGTACAAACAACTTCAAAGGAGGATTTAGCTTTGCTCCGTTTCAAGGTTCAGGCTGTTGTGTAGCCGTGTGCTCTTGTGGACCTGTGTGGTCGGGCAGACACTTGGGAGGCAGAAGCCTGAGACAGAGAAGCTCTCCTTCCTGCTTTCCTCTTTCCTAGCCTGCAGATCAGGCCTCTCGCACTGAAGGCTCACTCTGGAATTGTGCTCAGGAACACCAGTCTCACAATCTCCTAGGGGATTATAAACAAGACAAACTGACCATGAGTTTTAACCACACCACACATGTATCAAAGGGCACCTGGGAGCAGACTTGAGGGCACAGTGACTAGAGAGCCATCTTTTGCCACCCCCTGCCAGGCCTTGGGGCCTGGGCAACATAGTAAGGATACCAAAAGAGCCAACACCCATGCCTTAATGTCGAGACATCCAGATTTTAAGTATGGTGTGAAGGCGTAAGTCATAAACAATCCCACACCAGTTGGGAATTAAAGGGGTATTTATTTTAAGGGTAAAACTTA
>LOEQ01002350.1:289706-301227 GCA_001685075.1 Bramus lutescens | reverse complement strand
GCTGCAGGCAGGCTATTGAAACAAAGGAACTCCAGCCTGGTTGCACTCACCACCTGTCCCAGCAAAGAAGGGAAGGGAGGGGGTGCCTGAATGCAAGCTGGGATGGGGTAGGAAGAGAGGGGCAGTAGCCCGGGTTAGGAGCCCCTGCAGAATCTGATTTCCTTTTCTTATTCTTGATGTTTTCCTTCTAATTCATTTTAACGTCATCTTTATTCTTTCCATTACAACTTATATGTCCCAGCAGAATCTTTCAGGAAATATGAAAAATCACAATGTGGTTACATTTTTGTTTTTCAAGTGAATGATTACAGTGGATACAGATGAAAAACAACATGTTTTCCATATCCATTGAATGATTTACCATTTTACATATCACAGGTGAAAAAAATTTCCCTAAGAACCCATATACATTCATACCCAAACAACTTGTTATGGGTTAACTATGTGGGCAAGCAACGTATTCTTCTCAGTTAGGTCATTTACTGGAAAGCTGTATTTTGCAGTTACAAAGAAAGGGCCAATTTACTTTATCATTTATCTTGAAATATAATCTTAAAGGAATCACAATTCTAAACTTTTATATATGAAAAAGAATCAGTCAGCTCTACTTTAAATCTTTAGGCTGCATACCCACTCATCAATATTTTTTTAGATCAGGAAATTGAAGGCAAAAATGGGTATAAGGAATTAATCATCACCTTTATCCATAAACCAATCTTAGCAAGAACGGCAAGTCAGCTAATGATAATTGGGCTGCTTTGTTCTTGTTCCCTGACCTTAATGAGTCCCTCATTCAACTATGTGCCTTTCTAAAACTTTAGATTGTCCTCTTGGGCTTTCCACCTCAAAGCTATTTGACAAAAGCATCTAGTCTAACTTTAAATTATGTTCAAAGCTTTATTTTAGCTATGATGCACCCTGAAAGCTGTAAACACATCTCCAAACATTAAGATGAAAAGAATTTAATCTAGCTGGACTACTTAATCATTAACCTAGCCCCCAGTCTATATGGTTCCTC
Organism: Bramus lutescens; assembly: GCA_001685075.1. Taxonomy (NCBI): domain Eukaryota; kingdom Metazoa; phylum Chordata; class Mammalia; order Rodentia; family Cricetidae; genus Bramus; species Bramus lutescens. Next base: position 300,209 of record LOEQ01002350.1, on the reverse strand, counting down.
AATAGAAACTCAACTATCTAGCTGTGTGACACTTTCTTGTTTTATTTTTTATCATCAAAATGCTATTTAAACTAAAATTATTATTATTATCAATTAGATAGTACAGCTTAAGAAGAAATTATCTTCATCATAGTCCATAGGTAAAAATGCCCAGTAGGACAGGATGTTTCCATGAGATAAACACACTGCATTACAGGCAGTGGGGTCTCCCCACACCCATCCATACTATACCAGATAGCAGAGAAAGATGGCAGCACCAAACATGTGAGGGCACAGCAGAAGCAAAAGACATTCTAGAGTCTGTGGTCACAGGGGCTTGCGTATCTGAGGGATTCATCTCCTGCTGGGATGACACTGTGAAGTCAACTGCCATCTGCTGCTCCTCTGACATGGCCACCAGTATCTGAGTATAAATGTAGTAAGGAAGATGCTAGTTTGTTCCCAGATGCTTAGCCCCGAAATAATTACACAGAAACTGTATTAATTAAAACACTTCTTGGCCCATTAATGCTAGCTTCTTATTGGCTAACTCTTACATATTAATTTAACCCATCTCCATTAATCTGTATTGTCACATGGTTGTAGCTTACTGGGAAAGTTCCCAGCATCTGTCTCCAGCAATGATTGCATGGCTTTTCTCCCAGCATTCAGTTTAGTCACCCCCCATTGCCTAACTCTGTTCCCCTATAGCTCTGCTATAGGCCCAAAGCAGTTCCTTTATCAACCAATGATATTCACAGCATACAGAGGGGAATCCCACATCATATAAACAACCTCTCTCCCTGGCACATTTTGCTGGATTCAACTTAAGGAGAGCAACTGCTTTGCCTAAACCCAGATTTACTAAAACTAAGAACATTCCCAGCCCCACATCTCCCAGTGGGTAAGAGCTGCACTTGGGCCAGGTAACTGTATTCATGAGCTACTTCAAGCCCCTTAGTGAGTAACAGTGTCATCTTAGTTACTTTGGAGGGTAAAGAGGGAGGATCGCAAGTTTAAACCCAGGTTGGAAAACTCAGCAAAATCGTGCCTCACAATAAAAATTAAAGTAGGTTGTGGATGTAGCCTAGTGGCAGAGTGCTAGCCTGTCATGTGTAAGTTCCTGGTTCCCATCTCTATAACAAATAAGGAAACCTATGAGCAAGTAATAAAATGTGTGCCCAACATATCTTATGGCTTAGCACCTGTTTGTTGAACAACTTACCATTTCAAAAAAAAACCCTCCACTTTACCCAAAGGATGGGTTGTTATAGTTGAGACATAGAGTGTCTGTCAATATCTGTGTACTACTGAGTTAGGAAGCCTCTCTTAAATGAGATGTGCTTGCCTATAGCAAACAGAGCTCACCTGATAAAATGCTGCTACTAGGAAGCCATGCTTAACCATGTTCTTTTGTGTCTAGAATTACTCCCTAAGCTCTCTCAGGTTTTATGTGGATGTAATTGTCCACATTGGCACCATTTGTTGACAGAGGTTTCTGTCCCAGAACTGGTCCCGCAGTCATTCAGTCCCAAAGAAACACACAGAGGCCTACATTAATTATAAACTGGTTGGCTTATTAGCTCAGGCTTTCTTATTAACTAACTCTTACATCAACATTAACCCATAATTCTTGTCTGTGTTAGTCACATGGCTTGGTACCCTTTACCAGTGAGGCATTCTTATTTTGCTCCCTCTTGGTCTGGGTGATAACAGCAGACTGAGCCTTTCCTCTTCCCGAAATTCTCCTATTCTGGTCACCCTTCCTATATTTCCTGCCTGGCTGCTGGCCAATCAGCGTTTTATAAAACCAATACAAATGACAAATTTTTACAGGGTACAAGACCATTGTCCCACATCACTGCATAGCATACATGTAGGCAAACACTCATAAACATAAAACAACTACATAATTTAAAAGATGTAGGGTCTAAGGGGCAGGCTTTAGGTCACTGGTGATGAGCTCTTCAAGGTAGATAGTGGGGCCATGGCCCTTTATGATCACCCTTTGCTTGCTGGCCATGGCTTTGCTCTGCTATCTTCTCTCTGCTCCCTGCCATAATAACCCATAGTAGACAAGACCCTCTATCACCATGAGCCAAAGCAATTTCTCTCTCTTCCCTGCTTCCCCCTCTCATCTCTTTCCTCTCTCTCAAAGTTTGAATGAAATGTCCCTTATAGACTAATGCATTTGAACACATGGTCTCCTGTAGGTGGTGCTGTTTGGGGAGATTGTGAATCTTTGGGATGTTGAGCTTTTAGGAGGAAGTACGGCACTGGGGGAGGCTGAGGAATTTATGGCTTCACCCCACTTTCAGTTTTTTCTCTGCTTCCCTCATGTAGATGGAGACATGGTCTCTCAGCTTCTTGCTTACTCCTGCTTTCCCCAGCCATCAAGGACTGCCCTTATCTGAAACTATAAGGCCAAATAAAGCTTATCAGTTGCTTTTGGTCTTGCTGTTTATCATAGTGAGAGAAAAGCAGCTGATACTCTCTTTTTCAAACACGAGTTTGTGTATTTTTGTGTGTAATGTGCTGTTATGTATGTGAGTACACATATGTACCAAGGTGCACATGTGGAGGCCAGAGGACAAGTCATGGGAGTTGGTTCTCTTCTTCCACTATATGGGTCCCAGGGATTGAACTCAGAACTCAGGATATCAGGCTTGTTGGCAAGCCCTCTTACCTACTGAACCATCTCCAGCCCCGTCTTTTTAAGATGATTATCTGAGATGCTTGTTATAATAATGGGAAGCTCATTGACACAGGGAAGTAGCTTCAAGTCAAATTTTCTGCTTCAATGCACAAGAAAAATCAAGTGGCCAACAGTGTGGCAGATTATGGACAAAGTTGTTTTCTACCCTAGAGGACAGCAGGATTACTCCAGCTCAGATTTAGAATGTGAATAAAGCAAAGTCGATGAGAATCATTGTTTCTAAAAACTAACTAGAACTTGGAACTTGCATTCCCTGGAGGAAGGAAACAGAAACAGGGAAGGGAAAGAAACAGAGGAAGAAAGAAAAACAGAAAAGGGGAAAGGAAAGAAAAGAGAGAGGTTAAGGGGAGAGGAGAAAGATAGAGAAGAGGAAGACACGACATGTGGCCTGAAGGACAGAGACAGTTACAGAATGAAAGAAACTTTCTAAACGTGGCTGAAGCCATTTGTTCAAAACTCATTTACAGCATGGGTGTGTGTGTGTGATAGCCATCTTCAAAGCATACCAGAAATAGATTTTGAGGTGTTTTCCAGGACAATGTGTCATCAAAGCTGTCCTGATCCCTAGGTGGCTCCAGAAAAGTAAGGGTTGGGACTAGGGCCGGGGACCCTGGAGACAGAGAGAAGACAGAAGTTCAGCACCCTGGAGAGTTCCCAATCAGCTTTGCCTGCCAACTTGCCAGGCAAAATGGCTCCTTTCCTGACTTCTAAAGGACCGAAACTTGAGTTTTTCCCTTAAGATGTTCTAAGGGGCACGGAAATGCGGCTTCTGCTCATCAAGAAGCTTCCTCCCCAGCACAGTGAAGTCAGAAAACCCAGCTTTGCAGGTGATAGACTTGCTTTTGGTTTGGACAGTCCTCCCTGTCCTCATTAGGACTCCCAGAGCTGGAGATTCTGTGGTTCATTCCCAGGTACATCATTCCCAGGTACATCATTCCCAGAGGCTTGTACAGGTCCCTCCTCTCTTGCCTCACACTAAGAGCTGCCTCTCCTCTAACTGTCCTCAACCCCTTCTTCTAATGCTGCCGCATCTGTTAAGGTGGCTCCTGCCTTCCCTTTGGCAGCATATTAATTAGAAAGGGGTTTGTAGTGGGGGGTGGAGGAACCCAAACCAAAGCCCAGACAACTTCTTTTTGGGATCTCAGAGAGAACAAAGATTTGACAGTTTCTCCATCTCCCCGGCCTATGCCACTGTGACAGGTAGAGAGTTGCAGCCCTGATGGCAGATACAGACTGCCCTCTGGGCCGCTGTCCTCTCCACAGGAAATTTCTCCGGGGAGAAGGGCACTGTTGACCAGTCCTAAGGTTTACTGTAGAAAAGAGAGAAAAGTGTGAACAGTACTCATCCTGGGATGTGCACAATGGGTCCTGAGAGACCGGGGCTAAGCTACCCCATATCTGTACTTGAAATATCAGGATCCAGAAGCACAAAATAGATCACACCAGGGTTTTTAATACCCGCTGGCCATGTAGGTCAACTTGGTGTGCAGTCAGCTCCCACTGCAGAGTCCCCAAGGGTCTCAATGACTCAGGTTGAGGTCCTCAGACTCACCATTATCTGTGCAGAAGCCAGTCAAAGCCTGCCTGGGCACATGGTGGTCACAAACCAGCATTCTTTGCCTTGATGGGTGTTTGTGTATGTACATGTTCAAGTTTGCATGTGTATTTGCACATAAATGCCTTTATGTGTGCATGAATATGTGCATGTACATGTGAGTGTGCATGTATGGATAGTGTGGGTTCATCTCTGACCTCAGCAAATGACCTGGACTGAGGACAGACTCTCAGTATACCTGTGAGGTCACTGAAGCCCTCTGCTCCTCAAGTACTTGAGGATACTTGAACCTATAACACTGTGGGGAGAGATACTCAGAGCTCTAGAAACTCCAGGCTTGAGTTGGACCTGTAGAGATAAACCCTGAATTTTAGTCTTGCATGAACCCAGGAAGCCACCTGCACATTCAAAGCCTATGGTGCCCTTTAGAGTCACCATAAACATGCCACTTTCCTTCCTTACACCGCAACTAGCTCTGTACAGTTCCCAGATCTGCCCAAGAGGAAAGGGCTCCCCATACAGGCTCTGCACTTCAAGCCTGCAAGGTCAGCTTAGGGAAGTTGGTCCACAGCTAGTATCCCTTCAGTGGAAGTTCAACAACCACATAAGACAGTGTGACCTTGTGCTGGTGTCCCTGCATCACTAGGGGACCAGGAGGGCATACCCATTACTATCTCTCTTCTTCCACCCAACACATGAAGTAGGATCTGTGACTGGTGCTGTCTTGAGAGGAGTCAGTATAAAGAACTCATTGGTGCTCAGAACACCAGCAATGACATGATGCCCAGCACCTACCTGCAGTAGTCATCCCCCAGTTCACACTTATACTGTGTCTGCCCTCTGCACAACTTTCATGGTGCAGGTGGTCCCTACCCCCATTTTCCAGGTGAAAAACTGAGTCAGGTATCTTAATCAAAGTCACTTAGGTCAAAGAGTCAGGGCCAGGACTCAGGTTCAGGAATCTGACTTCAAGATTCCATATTCTGCCCTCCCCTTGCTCCTCTGAGAGAACTGGCTCCTCTGAACACACTTGGCTTTCAGAGCACACTTGTTGGAGGGGAGGAATCTCTGCAAGTACTTTATTCGAGGCAGTCATTCATGTGTATATAGCACCCCTCAAAGGTGGGAGCGCCATTATTCCCTTTACCACATGGAGGCAAGGCTTAGAGATGTGGGGTAACTTTCCACAGCATCACACAGCTATGCCTAGCAGAATGTAAAATGGATGACTACTAGCTAAGGTGTCTCGGTGATTCAGTGACCATGGGAGGGCACAAAGTGTACTTTCCTCAGCCTCCATTTCAGAGTGAGGATTGGGTTCTTTTTGTCAAACCTAGTGTCATCAGTTTTCTGCGTAACTTGGGTGACCCCATCTTTCTGCTTCCTCGCCTGAGAATCTCATCCTCCACATGACAGGCAAGGGAAACCATCCATGCTAGTCACTTCTTCATCTCAGGGCAACTGTAGGACTGCAGGGATGTCACAATCATATAATGTTAGCTAATATAGAGAAGGAAGAATTATAAACATAACCAAATAATGGGCAGCCTGAAACCCCTGATCCCAAGACACAGTCTAGATCCAGACCAGATTGTGGTATCTGAGCTCATCCCAAATCTGCAATGCTAGTATTGGCCACCTGATGGCAGAACACACCCACGCATCACTTGATTTCATGTTTTAGCAGCAGGTCTGAGGGCAGAATCAAGTGAGGACCCAGAGCCTCACTGCCCACCATTAGTACGGCTGTGTGGTTGCTGCTCCCTCTGTCCATCCAGCCTGCTTCCCTGTGCATTTCCAGGTAAGCTGTGGGCTTCCCTGCAACTCTGCCCCACGTCATTACCTGCAGGCCAGGATTTATTTCAAAGGTAAAGCTGACCTTCCACAAAAGCCATAGCTCATAAGTGAACTACCAAATGAGTTTTAACAAAAAAAACATGCTACCAGATTAATCAAGTCAGGAAATATTAGCTGTCTGGTTAGTTCAGGAACTTCAGGCTAATTATTTAATGTTTGTAGCTTGGTTTCCAAGTTTGTTTGTTTGTTTTGGTTGTTGTTTGGTTTTTTAATGTAATAAAGTTGTTGAACTTTATGATACAAGATAACATATGACTGGAGCACGGTAGATGCCAAGGTCATATAGTGGGTCACATAGTCAGCCAGCCTTGAGTGACAATCTCGCTCCCCATTCCTGTCCCTAAACAGGCATTAATGGATCTCCCAGCCATCAGTGTGGTTGTTGGGCAGTTTCTTCCCTTGAAGAAACTGTATATATTACTTTTTACCCATGGTCTTAACCCTGACTGACCATAACAATCATCTGAAGAGCTTTGGAACCTTCCCTGGCATTTCTGGGATTGCGAATGGGTAAATAGACTTTCTGATTGGAGACTGACAGGAATTGGAAAAGGGGGGTTCAGATAATATACCGCAGACTGAGCAGATAGAGAAGATGCATCCCTTATGAGCTGGATGTAGCTCAGAGGCAGAATACTTGCCCAGTGTGTGAGACCCTGGGCTCCATTCTCATCATTGAAGAAAAAACTCAAACAAAGCAACAACAACAAAAGCTTTAAGAAGTGGTCATTTGAGGAGCTCTCAGGGCCCATCTTTCAAATGGCTGCATCCAGGGCTTGAGAAGTGAAAGTGGCCGCAGGGTGAGAGGAGGGTGAGAATACTGAGTTTCCTGACATTATTTAGGAACCATGAGGTCAGACATGACCTTCCAAATCTTGAATTGACAGAATTCATCATTTTCAAGAAGAGAAACAAAGCACAATGTGAGTCAATCAATAACTGACCCTGGCCCATGATGCCTCAGACCCAGAGTGGGAAGTGAACCTCATTTGCCTCTCCCTTACCTCCTCAGCTGCTACTAGGCATGCCAGTCTCCTTCCCACCTCGTCTTTTTAATGTAATTAAGAACTTACTATAAATGTTATGTTTTCTACTATGTAAAGATAGATAAATAAAATTCATGTCACATGTATCTTTACTATCCATTCTTGTGCCCTACACAGACATTAATAATGGATTGTGGAGCTTTTCTCATTGAGTTCACTGCTTTGTTTGATGGCTGGCTCAGCCTGGGGCAAAATAGACCTTCTGACCTCAGTTTCTTCATCTATGTAACAGCCTTGCAGGATCTCTCTTAGAGATGCACAGAAGTTCTTTGAGCCTGTGCTGGTACTGCAGCTCCAGGCAGTGTCTGACCAACAGCATATGCCACAACTTCCTGTGTGACATTAGCATGCTATTGGACAGGACAATATGAGCTAAATCTTTGAAATAACACCAGAGCCTCTCACTGGAGCCTAACACTGAATGAAAAAGAGTCATGTGTGCCTAAGATACTGAGATGCCTGGTCAACTCTTATCACTCTGCAGTATCTAATATAGGGGTTTGTTACTGCAGAGGGGAGTTTTCTGGGACAGAGACAGACTGATAAATGCTCGACTGACTTTTTATCTGCAGAGCAAGTGGTACCTGGGAAGGAAGGAGGAAATCCTTCTATATGCACCTAGCCAGGTACTCCAGGGCAGTGCCTGTCTGTGAGTGATGGGGAGGAAGGTGAGCTTAGCTGGTGGGCTTGGCTACCACAGATGTAAGATCTGATAAGGACTGGAGAGGGTGGTTCAGCAATCCACTACCAATGTCTTTTTATAGTGCCAGTGAGGGGGGAGGAAGGTCCATGGGTATGAGGACCACATCTGTCTGGCAGGGGTCCAGGCAAGGGTCCAGGACCACATCTGTCTGGCAGTAGGTTCCAGGCAAGGGTCCAGGCAGGTTGGGAGAGAACTGTTGGCGCCCATTGATGGTAAAGGTAAGGCAGAAGATTCCAGGCTTGGAATCAGCAAACAACAAGAGAGAGAGGCACCCAGAAGGAGTCTGGGTCTGGTAGTGAAGCTCTCTGTGACTTAGCAGTGAAAGAAAATACAAGGTCAGAGATCTGGGTCAACTGTGCCCTGGAATCCAAAGTCTTCGGGAGGGGGCATGCACCCCTTCCGTGCTTCCCTGGTAGATCTCTTGGTACAGTGACTCACCAGGCTCTCCAGTCCCCTCTGCCCAGCAGGGCTGAATGAACATCACTGGCTTTTTCTTGGCAGCAGCTGTCAGGGCACATTTGTGACAGCAGCAATCATTCATGCTTCAGGAAGTTGCAGAGGAGGCTGGGGGCTTGAGGGGGGAGTGGACTTGGTGAGGCCTGATGTCTGCAGATGACATCAGTGAAGATGGCTCTCTCCTTCACCCAGGAAGCAGAAAACAGTAGTAGAAGAAAACAAAACGGAAAACAGAAGGAGGACTGTGCCCACATGCCATGCCAGCACCTCATTCACAGTGGGACTTCTGCTCTCTGTCTCCTTCTTGCCGGTATTAAGTGACTGAGAGTTTGGCCCTAGCCCCTCACCTTTAGAATCAGGGCAGTCACATCTCATCTGCCCTGGCCAATGGAGTGAGCAAGAAGTTGAGGCCAGGGGTGCAGTGTCCTCTTAGATGCTGGCTCTGCTAGCTGATGTCTGTGTCATCTATGTTGAGGACTCTGATGCTGGAGGAGACAGTGTGCTATGAGCTGTGGCTATGAGGGTGCAGGACTTAACGGTGACTTATACTATATATTGGCTGTTTATGTTCTAAACCAGTGGTTCTCAACCTTCCTAATGCCAAGACCCTTTAATACAGTTCCTCATGTTGTGGTGACCCCCCCAAGCATAAAATTATTTTTGATGCTACTTCATAGCTAATTTTACCACTGTTATGAATTATAATATTTTTGGTGATAGAGGCTTGGCGTAGGGGTCTCGGCACACAGGCTGAGAACCACTGTTCTAAATGGTTCTAAGTTGTTATTGCTGCTGCCGCTACAGCTTTAGTGTTCCCCATTCAGTTTTGCTCTAGGACTTTGCTGTGAGCCTCACCCATCTTTTCTCACCTCTCCCCTCCATCCATCCCTCCTTCTAACAACTGCTTCTCCTCCTTTTGCCTTCTTTTCTCTGTGCCACAACCAAGTGAGGAGGACTCAGGCCAGATGAAGGGTGAGAGGAACCTGGAGTCGAGGCACAGAGGACTGTTGTCTGCAGCATCAGGGCAGCATATAGGCTGCTGTGGAGAGGTGGCCGCGGGCACAAATCCTTTGGGGATGCTTGACTTCAGTGTTCCATCTTCCAGGCCTCCGCTCAGTGTGTGTGCTTCAAGACCCAGTGCCCACAGCAGTTCCCCTGGGAGGCCTCCCTGTCATGTCTTCCCCCAGTGTAGGAAGCTCAGCTTACAGTGAGCCTTGGAGAAACCAGGAATGCCAGTCATTGGGACCTATCTTCTTTAGAGGATGGAAATGAATAGACTCCTGCAATGCCGTGGTGAAAGGGGTCAAACAACCTGGCGATCTTTAGCTGTTCTATTAGCAGTCAGCGTCCACCTGAGTCCCCCAATATCCTGAACATTGTTTAGGTCCCAGTCCTGAGCTTCATCTCTCAGTAAACAGAACCCATCCTTACGAAGGAGGCCTCATGTATTTTGCATCCTCCACCATTAGAATCTATCCTTAGCACTGCTCCTTCCTCTAGGTCCTAGCCCCGAGCTCTGTTCATCAGCCAATAGAACTCCTTCTTATTGTAAAGGTCACAGGTGCTTAGCTACCTTGCTAGGGAGTGTCTATGTAGGCATGTCTAAAGCTTTGTTGTGATAATTGTCATATGGAAACCCCTTCCCAACGTTTTACTATGCTTAAATGTGTAAGAAGAGTAAGCCACGAGGCCAGTCACTGGAAGTTTTTCACCCAGGGCCTGCTAAGATCTCCCCACTGACTGTGAGGTTTGTGGGATACCAAACACCCCAGGAGTACATTTTGGAAAGCTATGTGAGAATAAAATTTGTGTGAGCAAGCTGAGTGCATTCATTAGCCAGCACCTTGTAGGTAGGTGCTCTGCTCATGTGAGGACTCCAGCCACTTGCCTTCACCTCACTTTATCAGGTGTGGACAAATCTCTGGGTTTTGGAACCCAACGCTAGCTCTCCACTCTGGCAGAGCCCCTCCCCCAGGCTTCCTAACCATGAAGTAGAGGCTTCAGTCAGCTTCTGCCTCCATGATGCTCGGCCTGTGTTGGGGGTGTGGCCACGGGGGGCCGTGGTCCCAGGGGAGCCAACCAAGAGCACCAAGGCCGCCCATTACCATGGAGACGGGCCCATGGGCCAACGAGGCCCAGGCTGGTCAGTGAATGAATAAACGTGGCCCATTTTTCTGCCTTTGTCCTGAGG
>LOEQ01002350.1:272793-289582 GCA_001685075.1 Bramus lutescens | reverse complement strand
CCTGTGGGAAAGTCCGGCCTCTCAGGAAAGAGCCTCTCTCCGCCCGGCCCTGGGCTGGGGACAGGCAAGTTGAACAAAGCCTCATCCGCTGGCCACGATTCATGGGCCCAAGATCCACCTCCACCCCGGAGAGGAGAGGACTGCCCAGGGGGTGGAACTCGGGACCATCCCTTTGTCCCCCTCCTCCGGAAGCCCCCCCTCCAGGGTCTCCCTCACCTGCCCTTTACTGGTTCCTGCTCTGCCTCAGACTGCACAGGGGGAACTGGGTAGGAAACGGGTGGTCCTGGGCTCGACAGCTGCATGAATGGACGCTGAGGGTCCACAGGATCCTCCTCCTCCCTGCAGCTCATCCTCCCTGCAGCCAAGGTCCAGGGTATCTACACCTAGTGCTGAGCCTGGGCCAGTCCTGACTATGCTGCTCAGAAGAGGACCTGGCCTCACTGTGGCCTTCTGTTAATCTCCCAGATGCTTAATTTACTGCCTGGAGGACAGGGGAGCAGCAGTCATTAACCTGGGCAAGAAGGAGAAGCTGCTGAGTTCCCGTCACAGGGAAGGCTCCCAGTCAGGGGCCTCCTGTGGGTCCTCAAAGGATTCCTGAGCACAGGTGTCCACAGAGAGAGAGAGGTGACCTCAGTTGGAAGGGCTATGTGGGTATTTACAATCTTAAGTGTTATATGGACATTACACATTCCTCTCTGGGATGCATGATGCAGACCCCACAAAAAAATTATTTCAAGACTATTTGGAAACCAGGTAATGCCACCTACAGATAACACCTGGTTCCCAGGATACTTGTCTCTAGCATTATGTCTGTGACCCAAGTAACATCCAATGAGAAAACTCAGACTTTCAGGGTCAAATACCTATCCAAGGTCTCAAAGCTCTCACTGGGCACAGTTCCTCCTAGAAGCAAGGACTGAAACATGGGTTCGAGGACAAAGAAAGGTGGGAAGCAAGCCAAGAAAGAGAATGGACCCACATGAACCATGTTACAAGTATACCAGTCATGGGACTCCAGAGGACAGATACCCAAATAGAGGCAGGAAAGAATGCTGCTTGGGGGCATTGACTCTTGTGATCATGGAGGCTGAGAAGTCCCACCAAAGGCTGCCGGAATGCTGGAGAGCCTGGGGTGTTAGTATGTAGACCAGCATAAGCCCTGAGCCTCAGCATCCCAGCATCTTTGTACAAGGCAGAGTGCCTGAGCACCACAAGGGTGCTGGCGTGAGCACTGAAGTCCAAAGCCCAGAAAACTTGGAGCTGTGGTGTCTGTGAACAGGCAAGCTTCTGCTCCAAGAGAAAGGTCAACCTACTTCCCTGATAGCCTCTCCCATTGGGGTCTGTAGTGCTATTTCATTTGTATTTTAATAAACAAAGCTTACCTGAAGTTCAGAGAATAAAACAGCCGCACTGATCAGCCTTGTAGACCAGGCAGTGGTGACACTCCTTTAATCCCAGTAGCCACACTTGTTTGCCATAAAAAAATAAAAATACAAATAAAAACAGGCTATAGTGGTGCATGCCTTTAATCCCAGCACTAGAGAGGATTATAAGACAGGAGGAGACAACTCTCTGACACAGTCTCATCCTGAGATTCCTGGAGGCAGGATTGTCATTTCAGACTGAGGTAGAGGTAAGAGCCAGTGGCTGACTTGTTTTGCTTTTCTGACTTTAAAGATGAACCCCAATTTCTGTCTCTGGGCTTTTATTAATCGTGTTACAGGGAGGGGCCTTGGCAGATTGATTGGCGCTGTCTGCCTTGAGTAGAGATGCTCCCCACTTGTGCAGTCATATTTCAGTCTCCCCTGGAATCACTCCCACAGAGCACCCGGAAATGCCATTAGCAACTGTGTGGATATCCTAACTTAATCCAGTTGGGCTGACATACATACTTAAATATCATAGCACATGGTGAGGAGCTCCTATAGGCAATTGCAACTGCATGCTGATGGGGAAACTGGGGAGCACAGGCCAGTTCTGCCTGATTGTTCCTGAGCAGCTACTGAAACAAAAACCTGGCATAGCACTGGGGAAGGTGTAGGCCATGATGTTTGCAGCACAGCCCCAGCAATCCTGACACATAGGTGGTCTAGATCCAAAGGCCTCAGAGAGAGAGAGAGAGAGACAGAGAGAGAGAGAGACAGACAGACAGACAGAGGGCTCTTAGTCAGGTCTTTCAAGTTGCTGTCACACTCTGCACCTTCCCTTCCCCACCTTTGTCCTTGACCATGTCCTGGACCATGGTTCCCTCAAGCTCCTCCATCAGGTCTGCTGAAGAATTGGCCCTAGAAAGGCAAGGGTTACAGGAAAGTCATTTACAGCAATTTCAGACACAAGGGATTTTAGAAACTGCCCAAATTGAGGGCCTCTGAAATTACTTACTTATCTCTCTTGGCCTCAAAATGGCATCTTATAAATTGAGATAATGGAAATGCTTCTCCCACCAGGAGGCATAAAGGAAACCAATTCCCTTTTGTAATCCAAAAGGTAAGTTTTAATTTTCTTTTTCTTCAGTAGCCACAGTAAAGCAGACATTTGTTATGCTCATGCCAGTGTCCCTGACCTCATCTTGGCTGTTGAGGGAATCTGAAAGCTAACCTGCTTCCACACCCCAGCAAACAGGGCAGGCAGCTGAAACCTGGAGCCACTAGGGTCAGCTGTGACCGGGAACACAGCTGCAGTCTGCACTGTGACATTAAGTACCTGCCACATGCCTGCTATGACAGTAGGTCACAGGAATGCCGAGGTGAGGGAGCACTGGTCCAGCTTTTGGGGGACAATTGGAGCTGTAGATCATTCCATACCCTCTGGTAAGTGGGAACGGTAGGTGCAGCTATTGACCCTGGCTGCTGTACCAAGTGATACAGCCACCAGGCTCTCCTTCCCTTAGGAGGCAATTCCCTCTAGGGAACTAGTCAGGAGCCTCCTTCTCATTTCTTCCAAACCCCATCAAAGACCCCAAAGAGAAAAGTCTGGACCAGTTCCTAAGAACTTGTGTTTATGAGTCTCTACAGCATACCCAGGGCATTTGGGTATGCTGTGCAGATATCCATCCAAATTTCGAAGTTATTTCAAACTTAGCATTCTGCTATGTGACAAGAAGATCTCTGGCCACGGCAGGGAACACTGGAAAGTGTCTTCAGTTCAGGGCCATGGCTTTACTTATCACCAGTCTCTTACTTAATGTGGGGGTGAAGAATACCTTGCTAAGTAGGGTGCTTGGCGCTCATGGCAGGTCTGAGCACAGGGCCTGTAGAACACTGGATTTGGAAAAGAGAATCTATTTGAGGAGGCAAAGGGGTCTGAGGAAAAGCTATCCTGGAGGCTATTTAGGAAAAAGTTCATGGTGTGAAAAATCTGAGACCCAGCCCATTCCTCAAGAGCCCCAGAAGGATGCAGAAGAGAATGGCGGACACCCCAATGTTGGCAGGCAAAGGAGTGCAAGTTTAAGGCCACAGACACAGAAATGGGCCCCTTTGTTTTGGCAGTAAGTGACAAATCCAATGGAGGCACAGTGTATACCCCTCGTGGGGGCTCAGGTATCCAGCACTTCCCAAGTCTTCACAAGACATGACATCACTGTGTCAGCACCTGTGGCACAGGGCTTCTGCTGGCATCTTACCAGCTAAGCAGATGTGGGGAAAGGCTGCCAACTGACCCCAGCCCCTTCCTGAGACTCAACTGTTATTAATCCAGGAGCGAGCCTACAGAAGACCCAGATTTATCATCCCCCAGCAGTGGTCCTCAAACCTGGCTACCTGTTGGAAAAAATCAAATAAGCTGTGGAAAACACCCACACCAAGTCCCACCCTCAACGATGCTGAAGTATTGGTCTACTAGCCTGAGAATCCAGATTTTTAAAAATGGTCCCTGGGTGACTCTAATGCTTGGTTTAAAATATAAGCACTGATGTGGAAGGGCTAGGAAGTAGCCCAGATAGCCATCTCTCTTTTAAATGTGTGTGGTACACATATACATGTGTTTACAAATGCAAAGGTGTACATATGGGTGTGAATACGCGGGTATGTGTGCACAGGTGTCTGTAAAGGTCACAAGTTGACGTGAGGTGTCTTTCTCAAACACTATCATTTATTTATGTGTGTATTTTGATGGGGCGTGTGTGTATCCGACAGATGGGGAGCATGGCTTTTTAGAGCTGATTCCCTCCTTCTACCACATGTGTCCCTATGACCAAACTCAGGTCCTCAGGCTTGGTAGCAAGTGCCGTTACTCGCCGAGTCATCTAAATGGCCTGTTTCCATTTTATCACTAGGCAGCAATATTCCATGTGCCTGCTCAGTAGCCTGGATCCCAGAGTGAAGAGGCATGACAGGAAGAAGCTGACACACAGCATGGAGATGGAGGGGATGCTAGTTACCTCAGCACAACGCAGTTTGCTGACTGACACTGCTGGTAGTAACACGTGTCTCAAATGGATAAGCTGCACTTCCAGGTTGTGCGTCCAAGCTATCCATTTGCATTTGTAGATTTCCTCTTGTGTTTCACTTTCCTTTGCAGCAGTGTTGAGGCTTGTTTTAAGTTTGACCTTTGCACGAGTTCTCCCTTTCGCTCCAGCTGGCAGAGCCTATCAGAAGCTATAAGCGCTTTTGCTCAGACAAGACAACCAGCTGCCTTTCCTGGAGGAGACACCTAACCTTTAAACCATCATCTCAGAACTGGGATGCACAACGGAAATTCTCTGGGGGCTTGGATTTGAACGGACTTGGATGTTATTTTTGGTCTGCAGTCTGGGTCACCCATCTGAAGGCAAAACATCTCAGTCAAAATGCTACAGCGATAGTTTCCATGAGTTCTTTTTATCTCTATGCTGGAGACAGTTAGATGGCAGAATCACATATGTCCAGCCCCAGAAGAGGCGTTCAACAATGGCAGGAGCCCATTTTCTCATGTGTTCACAAAAGCCATCTGGACTTCCTGGTTTGACCCCTGATGGAAAACATCTTCTATCACCTGTCACTGTGCCTGTGACCCCACTGATTGTTTCCTGGAGCCCTCTGCCATACCCTCCCCCAGGGCACTAAGATGGCACTGTGCCAAGAGGGAGCCATGAGAAATGAGGTGGCCTGCTGCCTTGGAAATAGGAATGTGAGACTGATCTTAGGTTGATATTATGGGATGCAAGTGATCCTGGAAAATCTGCACAGGCAAAGATGAGGGTGTACCACTTGAGTGGACACGGCAGACCTGCTCAGGGGCTGTGCACAGGTGTGACTGGCCTTCAGGGCACTGGCACCTGCAGTGGCAGCATGGTACCAGTTCCTCGGGGAGAACCACAGATTTCCTGAGACCATAATCAAAAGCACAAGTGTGACCACTCTCACCTCAGCCTCCCGAGACTTCCCTCTCTCCAGAAGCCATAGGGAATGGAACCACATGTGTAACATGTACTTAAAGTGACTTTTTACAATCAGAACCCAGGCAGGGGAGGGAGTCAAAGGTGACAAAGTGACACAGTAGTTATAAAGGGGACAGGGACAGGGTTTTACATCTCCATGCCAGAGGAGCCAAGAGCACTCTTGGTATGGTTAAGCGGCTGGGGGGATGGAGTCTCTCACATTCTCATATGTGATGGGCTTCTGTTTGGGTCTGGAGTTCCCAAAGTACTCAAGCTGAACCTCCTGAGTGAACAGTGTGGCGCCTTCAAAAATACCTCAAATAGAGTGCCCATCATATACAAGGAGCATCTCTGTACGAACAAAAGGAGTGGTGGCTCAGCAGGTACCTAGGTGATAGACCCAAAGAGGTGTTTCACAGAGGCAATGTCTGCATGACCATTAGATCCATAAAAGGAGGGTCAACCTCACCATAGGTAGGGAAAGGCCAATCATAATCACAGCCCTGACAAAGAGCAAAAGTCAGACACGAAACATACGCTGTAGGGCACATTCATTTCTAGTTAGTTCACATCTGCATTAAAGTAGTTAGAGACCTTCCTTCCCCTCTCTAACCTTCTCCTGATGCCTGGGGCCTCCTGACTCCTCTCCTCTCAGTCTCCATGAAGGGCTCCACCACACTGCTGTGAGAACCCATTTGCCTCTGAACCTCATTGTTCTCCTTCAGAAGATGGGACATTCAGTCTAGAAAAACTTTGTGGTCCTGTTGGTGTTCATATTCAAAAATTCCTTAGACTCCATCAGGAGCCACGCCCCCTACTCTGATGATACAGGGTGGGGCTGAGTCTTCTTTGGTCTCAGAAGGATTCCGAAGGTTGACCTTCTCTACAGCCCTCAAGCAAATGTGTCTCAGTGGGTGTCTCTGCGAGCATTTTTGTTTTTCACTGATTCATGAGAACTGTGCGTGTTTATTAAATAATATGGTGCCCTGAGACCCTTAGAGAGATCGCTGCTGTCAAACCAGCTGTTCAGCTGTCCACTGCACACTTCTGTCTTAGTGGCTGTGGCAGTGTTCCTTTCACAACAGCCAGAAGGGAGGCTTTTGAGTGGCAGCCAGGGAACTGGGGATATGGCTCAGTCAGTAACTTGCTTGCTGCACAAGTATGAGGTCCCAGGTCTGGCTCACCAGCACACACTGTAAAGAACTGGGCACGGGAGCACAGACCTGCAAATCCAAGTCCTAGGGAGACAGAGACAAGAGGGCACCTGGGGCTCACTAGCCATCAGCCTAGCCCAAACGGCAAGCTCCAGTTTAGTGAGAGAGGAGTAAGAGTAAGCTCACAGGAGTAAGAGAAACGGTGACCGAGGACAACAGCAGACATTGACTGCTGACCTTCACATATGCACATGTAGGTGCATGTACTTAGACACCCATGTGCACACACACAAATATGTGCACATAACACACGCACATGTGTGTATGCACATGCATGCACGAGTGCTCACACACACATACACACACACACACACACAAGATTTTGAGTGGCAATCAGTATTTTCAGACACCTCCCAGGAGACTCATATATCCTCACTGGCTCCTGCTGAGATCATTTCTGCCGGCCCATGTTCCATTAAGGGGGCCCAATTGGAATGCTGGTTTGAATAAGTCTCCATTTCTTTATACCTGACGTGGAAATCATGACTTCATGCATCCTCTGGAACCCGAGGCAGAGTGCTCAGTCCCAGGCCCTGCAGGGAGGATTCCAGGCCCTGTGGCTCCTGGACAAGGCAGGGGTGGAGGCAGCCCAGCCCAACCCACCTAATAAATCACAGGCAAGGAAACGCAGGGTGGGTGCCCCTGAGCCAATGTACACCACATTAGCTGCTTCATTGGTGCCCCACAAGCGAGCTTTGTGAGACACAGTGCAGCGAGGAGGGTGGGCAGTCACCAGAGGCAAGCTCAGGCCCGGGCGTCCCCAGGGTCTCCAGCTCCCCAAGTCTCCTCACACAGGGGCCAGAAACACGGCTTGTTTATTTTATTTTATTTTATTTTTCAGAAGGTAGGGGCATTTGGCTCTGAGTTTGAGGTCACACAAAAGGCTCTCAAAAGGGAGACAGAAATCTATTACCCGCCTGGCCAGAAATTGCCCTGGGGGAAGCTGAACTGGAGCCAAGGGCCGAGAAGCCATCCCAGGGGGGCCTCAGAGAGGCCTCTTCAAGGGAAGCAGGGCTGGCCAGCTGCAAGAAACTGTCAAAAGGGGGTGCATGCCCTTCTGAAAATCTCAGGATGGTAAGTTTCACTTCAGGTTCTGACAGCAGAGGGACCAGAGGATGAATGGATGGTGATGTGGATGAATCATCTTTATCAGTAATCAGTTGTGTGGGCCACATGGAAGGCTCAGGCAAGATAGATAACCCACCAGAGAGGGTGCCCTTGCCTCATCCATCTGCTAGAGGGGTACACTTTGCTACCTAAGACAAAGGCTCTTAGAGAAAGCAGGAAGCCTTGGCCAAAATGCCAATAGTATGTTGGCCCCAAGGTGAGGAACAGATTGAGCAAATGTTCGGGGCTAACAGCATCTGCTCTCTGCTTATCATTCTGGGCCCAGGGATGTGGGGGGGCTGATGTCAGTGGTCAGGCTGTTTTTATATTCTATTCTGGGTGGACTTAGAGACTGGACAATCAGGGGTGGTGGTGGAACAGCTAAGGGTTCTAATATTGGAAGGGAAGCAAGGAAATGTGCCCTAAGATGGGTGAGGCCTGAAGAGCCCAGCACCCCTAGAATGCCTGCCATCAGAACTCACTCAGCTATGCTGCCTCTGAGTCTCTTTGTGACCCTCATCCCCAGCCACACTACCTCCTTCCTACCTCAACTCAGCAGCAACTGGAAGAAGATACCTGCACAGCCATCGGGGTGGGTGAGCAGGGCTGGCTCCTTTCAAGGAAAGCAGGGGGCACTGAGAGGTCTTTTCTTTCCTTTTTCACACGGTTCTGCGGTGGATTCAGCCAAAACAAATGCTCAATTAAATACATTTAAAGGCAATGAAGTGTAATTTCTCCTCCGGAAATAACTCGGGAACAGAGCCATACTTCCAGCCAACTTTCAGGGTCCCAGATTTGTGACCAGAGAGTTTTGCAGAGCTAGTGGGAGTTGAGTGAAGACAGTGGGCATGGGCCTGGCACAAACACATCCAGAAAGTTCCTGCAGAGTACAAAAGACGTTCTACAGGCAGGCAGTATGGGCTGACACCCAGCAGTAAAAGAACTGAAGCCCCTTAGCCTGTCTAGAGGGACTAAGAGGAAAAGGACACTGGGCTGGAGAGTCAGCTTGGAAAGACCCAGGAAAGCATCACAAGGGGACGTGTCCCCCTTGGGAAATACCGATGAGAGAGTGAGCTCTGGACCAGACATGACAAGTCAAATCCCTGGTTCATCATTCACAAGTTATCTGATGCTGATCAAAGGGCCAGCCTCTTCAGCCTCAGTTTCCCTGTTTGTAAGAGAGGAAGGAGTAATGGTTTGGTGGCTATTTCTCAGGTGGGCAGACGACATGGGAGCACTCGAGGCATAGTGGACACTCACCGTGAATGACTAAGGAAGCTTAATGACTGGTGTGGTTTAAAACCCATGCAGGTGACAGTGTCCACAGCATGCAGATGCTACCAAGAGTTCCCCAGGCATTTGCCCATTTACTCCAGAGGCAGCTGGAATAGAGGTACAGTGGGCATTAGACAAGCTAGTCAACCACACAGGAGCCTTAATAGAGGACACCAGTCACAAAGCACTGGGGCTGTGGTATGGCAAAGATCTGTGTTGGAGGAAGGCCAGTTCTGTGGGTGAGACAGCAGGCCAGGGCCTAGGTGTCTAGCAGGTGAACATGGCTTTATGGGGTTGTTGGACATGTGATTTGGATGTCACCATTCTAGGCCTTTGTTCTGGCTGATGTGCCCCAGCTGTCACAGCGTGTCCCTCCTGGATGTCTCCAAGTCCTCAGCTGTCAGTGAAGTTAAGTGAATCTGTTGCCTTTGTACTCCTGGTTGAACCACCAGAAGAGGGGCAGGTGGAGATGGGAGCCCTTCACTGGGAAGCGTGCTATGGGTGGAGAGGAAAAACATAGACATTACACCAGGTACAGCCTCCATATTCCAGTGAGAGTTAATGCTTTGTACACCTAATCTTAGGCTTCCCCATATGTCAGTCCTGGCACTAAAGGTGGAGTTTGCCTATTTGGAACATGAGCCAAACAGCCTTACTCTCCCAAAGGCAAAGTGGTCAGCCATGCTGCAAGAATTTATGGCAAAGTGCTCACAGGTGAGGGTAGTCCTCAAGGTGTTTACCTGGCAAGAAGCAAGAGTCAGGGTTGGAAGCCCCAAAGTCAAAGAGTCAGCTCCATCAGGCCTGTGTGGCACTTCTGGGCCTCCTACCCCCTATCATGGCCCTTATCCTCCTTCAAGAGTGACTGTGTATTTTAGTTGTTTCCTGATTCCATTATTCAATTAACAAGTCAGCAGGTGCCTCTGCCTCCCACCACCATCAGCAAGACGTGGGGAGAACCAGAAGCTTCCAGACCGGCATTACCATTTTAAGCTCTCCTGGTTTCTGTCCTCCGCTTCTGTCACCACGTGGGTCATTTGTATCTCTCCCTTTCTATCATCTGAGCTTCATCAGTGCAGGGAGGTGGGGCACAATCAGAGCCCATGGCTCTTCTACCCTCTGAGTGCACTGTGCAGGTCTTGTGTGTGGATGCCTTCCTATAGATGGGTCAGGGAATGAGTGAGACCATACCTGGAGGTTCAGACATGTGAAGAAGCAAGGCCAGCTGCACTTACGGTAAAGCTGGAAGAACCAGGGCCAGCAGGGTGGAGGAGAGGGGTTGGCAGGCCAGAGCTATGAAAAACAGAGAGACTAGAGATCAAGGTCCAGGGGGGCAGAAATAGTCAGCAGAGGTAGATGCTAAGGTAAGACTGGGCCCTGCACTGACAGCTTACTGAGGCCAAAGTTCACCATGGAGCTCCACAGCAAGATGCTTACACAGGTGTTCTGAGAGTAAAACACACTCCTAGGACAAGTATGGCCTGCTGTATTATAATCTTTTCCTGTGCAGGTTTCAGCTTCTGTGCTAGACTGTGAGGGGAGAGAATGGGGCTAAGCACAGAGGAAGGTGAGGGCTAACAGGGACCTTAGAGGTGGCCAACTGGATTTGAGTCCCGGCCTTACTACTGATGGCCATGACTTTCAGCAAGGGACCAAACTTCTCTGCACCCCTTGGACCCAAGAACTGCTGCTCTTAGGACTGAATGAGACTGTCTGTAAGCCAGAAGGTACCTGGAGCACACACTGCATGTGTGAACTGCCAGCCTCCCCGCTGCTCCCTCTGATATGGGATTCCTCTCTGTATGCTGTGAATATGTTTTATTACCATTGGTTAATAAAGAAGCTATTTTGGCCTATGACAGGGCAGAATATAGGTAGGTGAGGAAGCTGAACTGAATGCAGGGAGAAAGATGGCAGAGTCAGGCAGATGCCGTGTAGTTGCTGAAGGAGAAGGACACCAGAACCTTACCTGCAAGCCACAGCCTTGTGGAGATACACAGATTAATAGAAATGGGTTAATTTAAGATGTAAGAGTTAGCTAGGATTATGCCTGAACCGTTGGCCAAACAGTATAGTAACTAATATAGTTTTGGGGGCAATTATTCCAGTCTGGGTGGCCAGGAAATAAAAGTCCAATCTCCATTAACACCCTCCCTCCCTTCATTCCTTCATCATTCCTCTTTCCTCCATTCTCATCTCTCCCTTTGCTTTTGTAGTGCTGGGGATTGAACCTGGGACCTCTTTCCCCCACATGCTCTCCACTGAGCTCTATCCCTAGCCACCAAATGCTTTTCTTGATTGAATAGATTATCTGAGACATTCAGGGCCCAGGGAAATGGTAAGTGTTCTCAACCTCCGGGTCACTTCTTTCAATGTAAAAATGAAATTCAGGAAGTAGGAAGTGAACGGTGACCCTGTTTGCTTAGTTCCAACCTTGTTCCAAGACTCCTGTGATCCTCTGCAGTATGCAAGCCACCTCTGCTGCTCTGTTCTTGCTCAGCAGTAATAACATCTATCTGAATAACAATCCCTGCCCTGCCCTGCCCTGCTCCCTCAGAACAGAAAGAGACATAGATCCAACCCCATAGCATCCAGGTAGGTGGCCCTTGCTACCTTATCAAAACACACTACAGTTTTGAAGCCACTGTGAGGATTTATATTTGTGTATGTGTGTGTTGGGGGTGAAACCAGACTCACATTCAGCTCTGTGTCCCACTGTAGTAAATAACTGGGATGCCTGGCAAACCTCTGTCCCCAAAGACAGATGCAGAAGACACAGGTGTGATGGGCACCCCATTTTTCACCCTACCATAGATGGCAATGCAGATGTTAAACAATGTCATTCCTCTTTCAGTATCTCAAAGTACCCGTTTCAGAGGGAGACTGGGGAAGTGGTAGAGCATGTTTGTAAGCCAAGGCCAGGGGAACTAATCAATACAGAGAGAGCAGAAGACAGGAAAGCCACAGCAGAGAACACCCAATAGAGCAGTGGCAGGCTAGCGATGATTCTGCATTGTGGGGAGTTCTCGGATGGAGCCTCCTTCAACATCCCGGATTCCACATTTCATCTAACAATCTCTTAGGCAACACTGTTTGGTTGCAGACTTAAAACAACTCACATTGGAAATGAATAGATAATGAATTATCCTTGCTCCCAAACACGTACACAAATGACAAGACAGATTCTGTGAGATTTCTTGGATATGTGAGTGGCACAAGATTCCGATTGCTGGTGTTGAAGAAATGGCTCAGCAGTTAAGGGCACTGGGTGCACTTCTGGAGAGCCTGGGTTTGGTTTCTAGCACCCACATGGTGGCTCACAACTGTTAGTAACTGGGATGTCACAATACTGCTTCCTCCTGCTAAGACCCAGTTCAGATGACACCTCAGCTGGGGAGTTGCCCTTTGCTTCCCAACAAAGACAGTCACTCTGTTCCCACATGTTTCCTGTTGACCTCTGTTTTTCCTTATTTTCTCCCCCGTCCTCAGGCAAACCATCAGACTTCAATATTCCCAGTTCATAGCACATATTAGTTACCTGGTAAAAAATGAACTAGTAAGCAAATTAAAAGTGACAGGACAGAATTATGAACTGTGACCATTCCTGACGCTTGTGTTGGTGGCAATGCATTTTCCTGTCACTTACCAATAGTGGTGTGGGTTTTCATACCTGCTGGTGTTTAAAAATAGATTACAGACTCAAAATCCAAAGCCAATCTAATTTTGATGATGCACCAATGTAAAAGACCTTCAATTCAGACCTAAACAAAGTCATGCTCAGGGCAGCTGCCATCAAGGGAAAAGTCTCCATTATGGCAGTGAAGGGTGCCAGGTTGTATGTAATTCCTTCCTTGGTGTCTTGGGCATCATACACCGATGGCATTAAAAGGCAGTGTTTGGAGGCAAAGTTTACAGTCTACTTATGGTGGAGAGGCATTTGTGGACATGGGCTGTGAAACTTGTTTTCACTTTGATGGTTTGTGAAATCTAATTTCTATGCAAATAGCAAAGGTCTCAGAGTGCTGACTTGGAGGACTGTTTGAGTATTCGCTGTGGGACGAATATTTGGAAAGCTGGACAGTGGCCAAAGACACTTCAGGAATTTTGGTGTCACAAAGGAGGCCCAGTGTGCTGTGATGAGACAATTTGATGTCCAGACAAATAAACAAGCTGGCTCAGAGGAAGAGTGGGTCTGAACTGCCCAGGGCCTTTGCAGCAATTCTGTTCCCAGAAATCTGTGGTCCTTGGAGAAAACTCACTATTGACTCACCTGTTAAAGTCTCATCTAGCCAAGTGCTCTTAATATTTTAAACATTCAGAGGGAAAATACAAAATTTTAGGCCTAAGGTATAAGATCTTGGTAATAAAATTTTTAAAAGGATGCTTACTTGTTAGTGTATAGGTGTATGTTTGTAAGTACAAGTATGTGGGGGTGAGAGGGTGGGCGAGAGANAGTGCAGAATTTAATTGTCTCATATGGTGGGTTATAGTCATCAAACTGAGGTCATCAAGTTTGTGGGGCATCCATACCTGATGCGCTATTTCCCTGGCCCACCGTTAAAAGGTATTTTTTTCTTTTTATACTTATTTATTTTGGTTTCAAGAAGGGGTTCTCTGTGTAACAGCTCTGGTGTACTAGAACTAGCTCTGTAGCCTAGGTTGGCTCTGAATTCACAGGGATCCACCTGACTCTGTCTCCCAAGTGCTAGAATTAAGGGTGTGAACTACTACTGCCCAGCATAATATTTATTTTTACGTTATGTGTGGAAGTGTTTTGCCTCATGTTCTTAAGTGCCCTGTGTATCTTCCTGGTGCCTGTGGAGATCAGAAGAAGGTACCATATCCCCTTGTGCTGGAGTTACAGATGGTTGTGAGTACCTGTGGATGCTGGGAACTGAACCTTCGATCCTCTGCAAGAGCACCCAATGTGGCATCTCTCCAGTCCTCTTTGATAATAGAGCTTTTATGAATGATTCAGTCTGTCTCTGTGCTGTGAGTCACACCAACAGTGAGTCTGAAATTTAAAATCAGTAAAGGAAGGAGAGGGCCATTCTGATGACTGGAGAAAAAGCTATAAAAACAGAACAGTTGAGACTGTGGCATCCACCTTTAATCCCAACACTTAGGAGGCAGAGGCATGAATATCTCTGTGAGTCCAAGGCCAGCCTGGTCTATGTAATGAGTTCTAGGCCAACCAGTGCTACAAGGTGAGACCAATGAGAAAAAAATAGGCCATCTATATCACACCCCATCCTAAGGCTCAGAGACCATTTCAGGAGTGTGGGTGGGAAGACTGTGAGTGCCAGAGGTTTGACAGGACCAGAGGGGCACAGTGTCTTCTGAGTGTAACAGGACTCACAGCAGCTGTGGTCATCCACACAAAATCAAGCCAGTCAACATCCCAACATAGAGTGAGGGGGTTCATGGGCTTGCACCCCTGACCGAGGACCTGAGGAACAGTTAATATATTCCGGAAGAGGGAGATGTGCCTTTTGGTAGGTTGACCAAGCTCCAGTGGATGGCCCAAACTTAAAGTATATGGAAAGCACCTCTAGAGTCAGTAGGTTAGAGAGAGAGAGGGAGAGAGAGAGAGAGAGAGAGAGAGAGAGAGAGAGGATGTGAAGATGAGGAGGGCAGAGAGGTGGGAGTATATATATAGGAGGAGTTTAGGAGAGGAATTGGGCATGAGTGCTGTGATTGAGAACTCCATGGAAGAAGCTGTGTCTAACTGAGCAGTGGTGGTGCACACCCTTAATCCCAGCACTCAGGAGGCAGAGGCAAGCAGATCACGAGTTCAAGGCCAGTCAGGGCTACACAGAGCAACCCTATCTCAAAAACAAACAAACAAACAAAAAAAGCACGAGGAGGAAAGGAGGAGGAAGAGGAAGGAGAAGAGAAGGGGGGAAGAGGAGGAGGAGGAAGCAGCTGTGTCTGCAGACACTGATTGATTGATTGGAACTGCAGTATTGTGGAGAAGTTGGAATGTTGCAGGTTGAATAGCTAATTGCCATATCTTGAGCTAGTTCTAGCCCTCATGAACAGTCATTGCTTGCCTATCTCTATGTCTGAACCAAAATTCTGTGACTAATAGAAACCTTTAGAAATCCATTAACAATTAACAGATCACTAGTTTCTACCAACCCTAAGGCTAAGAATGTCACAGGTAAGATCTTAGGCCCATAGAAACTCCCCATCTTGCTGGGATGGCCTCCATGATATACCCACCAATGCATTTTAAACTTGCCTTGATTTATGCCTTCTCTTTGTTATGTAAAACTATAAAACTTCATGAAAGTGCTTCCATGTTGAAGCATGGAAGTTGGGGTAACCTAAATCTGTGTTCCCAATCCATAGTCACTCAAAATGGCTGCAGAATAAACTGTATCTTAGTCCTTTTAACATTAGAGCTGTGGTTTTTACATAGATAATAAGATAGAAATACACATGCTAAAGGCTTGAAGTATGAGTAAAAGTATTTTCTCTAAATTAAAGTGATGCAATGAGATGGCTCATTGGGAAAAGGTACCTGCCACAGTGCCAGAGAAGCTTGGGTGTGTGTGGAAGCTGGAAGTCAATCTTTGGTATCATTCCTCACCTTTTTGAAAACTAAATTTTATTTATTTGTCTGTGTGTGTATGCATGGGCATGTGTATGCCATAGGGTGGGTGTTATGATCAGTGGACAATCTCTGAGAGCTGGTCCTCTCCATGAACACACGTGTGCACACAGACACACGAGCACGCACACACACGCATGCACATACACACATGCTCGCTTGCACACACATGCACACAGTGTTTTGAAGTCTAGGCCTGTGTAGCTACAGCTGGCTCACAATCCTCCTGTGTCATCCTTTGGAGAGCAGGGATTCCAGGCCTGTGTCACCACTATACAGCTCAGGTTCTTTTTTTTAATTGTTTTTATTGAGCTATATATTTTTCCCTGCTCCCCCCCCTTCCACCTCCCTCCACTTCTACCCTCTCCAATAATCCCCATGCTCCCAACTTACTCAGGAGATCTTGTCTTTTTCTACTTTCCATGTAGATCCATGTATCTCTCTCTTAGGGTCCTCATTGTTGTCTAGGTTCTCTGATATTGTGAATTGTAGGCTGGGTTTTCTTTGCTTTATGTTTAAAAGCCACTTAAGACTGAGTATATATGATAATTGTCTTTCTGAGTCTGGGTTACCTAACTCAATATGACGTTTTCTTGATCCATCTATTTGCCTGCAAATTTCAAGGTAGTCATTTTTTCCCACTGTGTAGTACTCCATTGTGTAAACGTACCACATCTTCTGTATCCATTCTTCAGTTGAGGGGCATTTAGATTGCTTCCAGGATCTGGCTATGACAAATACTGTTGCTATGAACATAGTTGCAGCTCAGGTTCTTCTATTTGAATGGGAGAAAAATGTGGTGAGAGGTTGTTAGCATGTAAAGTTTGTATATATGTTATGGTCCAAAAAGGGTATTTAGTTATTTTGTTTTTTCTGCTAACAGTCAATGAGTAAAAAGCTCCCAAAGGAACCAGTTTGAATTGAAGTCCCTATTCAGAGAAGGTAGCAGCAGAGCCAGGAACCCAGGAGGCTCTGAAGGCAATTTTTCTTCCTATCATTACCAGAGGAGCAAGCCTGGTGTATAGTACAGAGCCCATCAAAATCTTAATCTGAGGGAAGATGTAAGGGGGGCTGGGGTCTCCATTGTTCTGTTCTGAATCTGGAGGCTTAAATTTGGAGCAGCTGATTATGCTTTGGTGAAGCATTCCTAAAAGGAACAAAAATCTATCATCCATCCGTCCGTCCGTCCACCTATCCAGAGATATGTATAACACACACACACAC
>LOEQ01002350.1:216127-238979 GCA_001685075.1 Bramus lutescens | reverse complement strand
GAGAGAGAGAGAGAGAGAGATTGCACAGGTGCACGGCTAGGGGTTGCCAATCCATCACTCATGGCATCTTGGTCAGATGCTATGGTGATGGAACTGCTTTTGTTTAGGTGACCTTTATTTTATTTTAAAATAGCCCAAGTGTGCAAGAGAGATGTTGGAGTTTTAGATATGCCAAAGAAAAGCCAGAAAATGCTTTATTTTACATGAAGAGTAAATCAACCCTCTCACCCCGTGTGTGTGTATGTGTGTGTGTGTGTGTGTGTGTGTGTGTGTATACAGTTTCTCTCTTTAGCCTAGGCTGGCATCAAATTTCTCATTTGTTGGAATTTGTTGAATTCCAGGTTGACATGGAATTCACAATCCTCCTGCTTCAGCCTCCCAAAGGACAAAATATATACTCAGGTGGCCAAGACCTTTGCGATGTCTCCCTGTGCCTGCTTTATTAATTGAGTTTATTGTGCATGTAGATGTATAGGAAAAGCATGGTGTATATAAAGGATTCGCTACTGTGTGGTTTCAGGCAGCTACTGGGGATCTGGAAGCATCTGGTCTCTGGATGAAGGGAGCTGCTATGCATGTCTTCAGAGAAAGCTTACTCTACACCAGGTCTAGGTGGAGGGCCTGGGATATATCATAAACAAAGCCAGAGGAGAAAGTGTCCTAGCAAATCAAGGAAAACACTAGCAGGCTAAAGGAATTGAGAGTGTCTGGGTCACAGTGGGGCCCCTCTGAATGGATGGCATTTGAGCATGGATCTGGAAGAAGTGGAGTGACAACTTTCTACGTCAGGGGCAAATTCTGAGGCCAGAGGAGTAGCAGAGGCTGTGGCCTCAATGTGGAGGATATGCGTTGTGTTCTGAGACTGACCCAGAGACCTCATGCAAGCTGGACCTTTCCAGATAGACACCTGAGAGAGGCCCCGCCTCAGTCTGCCTTCTATTGCTGTGATAAAGAGCATGGCTAAAAACTACCTGGGGAGGAAAGGGCTTGCTTAAACCGTGTGTCCTGATCATAGTTCATCACTGAGGGAATTCGGGACAAGTACTCAAGCAGGAAGAGAGACCAGACCATAGAGGAGTGTGGCTTACTGGCCTGTTTTCATGGCTTGCTCAGTCTGCTTTTCCATACAATCCAGGGCCACCTGCCCACCCATAATGATCTGGGCCCTCTTACAACAATCATTAATCAAGAAAATGCCCCTCCAGACTTGCCTACAGGCCAATTTGTTGGGGCCATTTTCTCAATTGAGGTTTCCTCTTCTCCAATGACTCTAGCTTGTGTCCAGTTGACAAAATACCTACCCATTACAGATCCTAAGTTTATCTGGACCTAGTGCCTTTATGAATGATTGGGAATGGTTCTGTAGATTGCCCTGAAGGAGCCTGCTTTGTAGCTCTGGAAACAAGATAGAGCTCTGCCCTGCATCCTGGGGGTGTGAGGTGTGGCTTGGGTACAGGAAACTGATTTCTGCCCAGGCAGGAGGCTGGGGCAGAACTGTCCTTAACTGTTGGGATAACAGCAATAGAAGCAATCTTGGAATGTGGCAGCTTATGCTGCTCAGCTGTGCCGCTCGCGGATGCAAATGACAGACCTGTGCCCAGACGAAGGCCCCACTAGGGGCCCCCATATTGTAAGACGTCTTCTCACCCCATCCTTTACATTCTGGGTGGGTCCTTCCCAATAAAGACTCATGGGAAGTTACAATTTGGCCAGGACTCAAGGTTTGCTTCTTTTGTTTGACAGTAACAGGAGCCAGTTCTTACAGGTACCAGTTTTGGGGCTGTGCATATGCTTTGTCCCATTTCTGAAAGCCTTCTCTGGGGTATGTCCATACTAGTTAAACAAAGCCTAAGCATGTCCATGGAAGCACCCTTTGTGGTGGTAAAAAACAAAGCAAAGAGACAACAAAACCACTTGTGAAATGTCCCATGAGTGAAGGTATGCAGCAACTGTAAAAAAGAGCAAGACAGGAAATGTGTTGGCACAGAGAGGAGCTACTCTTGGGGTATGGGAGGGTGAGGTATGGGGAGAGGCATATACAGGCTGAGGTGCTGTCATCTTAAATGGCCCCCTTTCTTGGCTTCTGGAGTCTCTGCATAGCCATATTGGTTAGTAATGGGACCAGAGTCTAGATATGAAATTATTATGAAGATGTACTTAGTACACAACCTAAAGGTAATTTGATGTTGTTCTTTTGGGTGCTGGCCTTTCAATCACAACATGAGGTCTACTGGGGAATGCTGGTGCTCAGAAAGTTTCATATGGGTCTGGGGAGATAGCTCAGTGCATAAAATGCCAAGGGCCTTAGCTTCAAGGGGCATAAAATTGGGTGGGCATGGTAGGCCACTTGTAGTCTTAACACTTGGGAAGTTGAGATGGGATCCCTGGGTAAGCAGGGTAACTACATTCAATTGGTTAGTTCTGGGTTCAGCCAGAGACACTGCCTCAGTAAATAAAATGGAGAATGATCACCAGACATCAACCTATGGCTTCCACATACATGCAAACACACGTTCATGAGTACTTGCACACACACACACACACACACACACACACACACGTGCACACATGTGCATACATATGCATGAAGAGCAAGAGAAAGTTTATGATTTAAGAGCATTTAATATTTTAAGTTTTCAAATTAGGGGTTACTCCATCTGTATTTATTTTCCCCATAGACATCTGGGAGGGTACACAAGATTCCATTTACCTGTATGTCTCCCGGAAGTAGAATTAGCCAAGAGGGCACTGGCAATTTTAACTGACACCTTACCCTATATAATGGGAAGGAGCCAGTTGCTGCATAGGTCTCCTATAGGCAGAGACTGCTCTTTTGTTTCTTAGCTGCCCAGACCCGAATAATAACACAGAAATTATATTAATTACAACACTGTTTGGCCATTAGCTTAGGCATATTTATAGTTACCTCTTACAACTTAAATTAACCCATTTCTATTAATCTGTGTATCACCACAGTGATATGGCTTACTGGGTTAAGTTCTGGCCATCTGTCTCCTTCAGCAACTACAAGGCATCTCCTGACTCCTCCTACTTTCTCTCTATATCTCTGTTCAGATTTCCTGCCTGTATTTACTCCACTAAGCCACTGGTCAAAACAGGTTCCTTATTAACCAATGATAACAAAAATTTATAGCATACAGAGGGGAATCCCACATAATCTCCCCTTTACTGTCTAAATAAAAAGGAAGGTTTTTGACATTAACATAGTAAAATTATATATAACAAAACATGTATCAAGCAAGAATTACAGTTATAATATTTATATCTACTTTATCTTTTATCATAACTAAGGAAAACTATATCTGCTTTCAAGTCTTCAAAGACACCAGAAGGATATATTAAGTAAACAGGAAGTGCATTGTAAGCAAATTCCAAAACTTCAGAATTGACAGAGACATCTTTCTGCCCAGACAGTCACCCAAAGTTCTTCTGTAATATTGGGACATCCATATTCAGCCTACAGGCCCATAGTATCCAGCAGACTTTCCCATGACGCAGGAAATTTGAAGATCTGTTTTGCCTTGTGATGGCAAAGTTCATCAGATGCTTCTTCTGTGTCCTGCAAAATGTCTGGCAGTTCTTTCATGAAGCAGAAACCCCAAAGGATCATCTCACCTTCTTTTGGAATGTTCAGCAGTCACTTCTCTATGGGTCCTGCATGTCCAGTTCACACAGCATACCATCAAGCAATCCACACAAGAGCAGTTTCTTGCCCAAATGGCTAACAAACTCCTTAAGAAGCCTCTTTGATGCCCATCATCCTCTTGAAGTAATTGGCGCTGCCAGAAACAGACATGTCTCGTTGTTGTGAAAAATCTATGTTCTTAAAACATTTAAATACCATATCTATAAGTCTTTGAAAGGTTTGAAGAATACCTATCCATCTGAAATTTATGTCTGTACATCTAGAACACCTAACTGACATGACTACAAGCTTGACTATTATAGATGACTATTATTAACCTGTATTTCTTACTTATACATACATTTTTAAATGAACTGCACAAACACAATACCTTAATCAAGAGCATAAATAAACCTATAACAAAATTAACCTTAAATTTGTTTTAGTAAACCAAGATCCATACCAATACAAAATGTTCATCTCTATAGTATATCCCCTTTTAAATTTAAGCAAACATTTATAAACAATAATTTAGGGAATTTGGGTGTTGTTTTCTAGACTACTTCCTGCTGATTGGGGGCACTGTTAATCAGGTCTTTCATGGGGTATCCTGTGTGATAGGTTCATCTCAGCCAGCAGTCCTGAAGCTGTCATGGATGTTGGACCATCTGGACCATTGCTTCAGGGGGTCTTGTTTGATCAAACAATATTAGCTGGTGAGGAATCCAAAGTTTTATATTCTCCGTGAAAAAAAAAACAACTTCTTTTGCAAAGCAACATATCCTTGGACCCAAATTTTGAAATCAAAATATCTTTAAGATATATATGTTGGTTTAGCATAGCAGTCCATACAATGAAATATCTCTCTGTACTTAGCTCATTCACAGTTAAAAAATTAAAGAAAAAACAATAATAAACATAATCCAGATTCACTGTGTATTTTCTATCTTTATGTGTCTTGTTTTTCTTTACTCCTTTAATGTATGACTGTCCATACTCTGTCTCTTTAAAGACTGCTTTATTTTTAAAATTATTTATTTCTTTTTATAACTCTCTATGTTCTTTTTCTTCTCTCTCTCTCTCTCAAGCCTACATACATTTTTTAAAATACACTGTGACCCATTCAGAGATTTATTTCTGTCTGAACCTGTCTTTATTGTATATCCATAATCATTTTCTGACCAGGAGTGCTTTTAAAATGGTAATCAATTTGGTCTCAGTGGCACTGGATGCTGGCTCCACCTCTCTCAGTCTTCCAGTATGGCAGTAGTACCTTTACCATCAGCTCTGGGATCCTTACTCACCATCTCAACTCTGGTAAGCAGTTGGCCCATGGCTGTCACCAAGTAACTTGCAGCATGCTGCCCACAAACCCCATTCAAGTGCTCCGCCTGATGAAAGAGCCAGAGCTGTTTGTGCAACTAGCATGGACCAGGAAGCCTTTTTAAAGGAGCGGCACAGTTTTTGCTGCTACTGCTGAGTCAGGAAGCCTTCTCTTAAAGGAATTGTGCCTCTGCTTGTTTCTAGCAAACAGAGCTCATCCAAGAAAGTGTTGCTACCATGAAGTCATACTTAGCTCTGTTTTTTTTTTGTGTGTGTGTGTGTCTAGAATTCCTTTCCAAGATCCCTCAAGTTTTTATGTGGATGTAGCTGGCCCACATTGGCATACCATTTTGTAGGTAGAGACTACTTGTTCATTTCCCAGCTGCTCAGCCCTGAATAATCACACAGAAACTATATTAATTACAACACTGTTTGGCCAATGACTCAAGCATATTACTAGCTAGCTCTTACATCTTTAATTAACCCATTTCTATTAATCTGTGTATCACCATGAGGTTGTGGCCTACCAGTAAGTTTCTGGTAGGCGTCTTTCTACTTTGACAACTACATGGCATCTCTCTGACTCTGCCTACTTTCTCTTTATATCTCTGTTCGAATTTCTGACCAGGCTTTATTCTACTAAGCCATTGGCCAAAACAGCTTCTTTAATAACCAATGGTAATAAAACANGTGTGTGTGTGTGTGTGTTTTATGTGGATATAGTTTGCTCACATTGGCATGCCATTATGTAGGCAGAGACCACTCATTCATTTCCCAGCCACCCAGATCCAAATAATCACTCAGAAACTATACTAATTACAACACTGTTTGGCCAATAGCTTAGGCATATTTCTAGCTAACTCTTATATATTAAATTAACCCATTTCAATTAATCTGTGAATCACCACAAGACTGTGGCCTACCAGTAAGTTTCTGACTGGTGGCTGGCATCATTCTCCTTCAGCAGCTACATGGCGTCTCCTGACTCCACCTACTTTCTTTCTATATCTCTGTTTGTTTTTCCTGCCTGGCTTTACTAAGCCATCAGTCCAAACAGGTTCTTTATTAACCAATGGTAATAAAACATATCTGTAGCATGCAGAGGGTAATCCCACGTTGGTCCCCTTTTGTATCCTGATGGCTATAGGAGGGAAGGAGGGGTCACTTTTAGATAGCCCCAACTGTGTACCATAGAGCTATCTAACCTTGTTTCTTCCTTCCACCCACCTGCTCAGAGAATTATTGCAAGGCTGACATCTGCCAGCATGTCACAGAGAATAGAGAGGTCAGAGGTTAAGGAGCTTGTCTGCAGCACCTCTAAGTTAGGTCAGAGCCTCTGATCACCACTTGTGTCCTCCCGCAATTGCTCACTCTTTGCTGTACCTGAAGCATCGTCAGCTTCCCACGGCATCTCAGCACGGTGTCTGACCGGCATATGCTTCCCACATAGAGTCTGACAGCAACCCTGTGCTGGTAGCCCTGGGAGATTTTCATTAAGTAGGACATGTTCCTGATAGGAAAGGGAAAGAGGGAGGCTGGAGGAAACTCACAAAAGGCTCCAGCATCTGTACTGAGCAAATACACCTGGTGTTTGTGATTTGTCTTTCTTGGATTCTAAGGGGCTCCGGTAGGAAGCGACTTGAAATAGTACCTCAGTGTCCAACTGGGCCAGAAGTAGAATGTGAGGGTAGTCCTAAATGTTACCCATTGGGGAGATGGGAGCTGGTGAATTAGTGCCAACTCTGCTGTGCCATTTGTGGCCCTCTCACTGGTGGCAGGAAGCAACAGTGAATAAATGACTTTAGTGCAGCATCAGGAGCAGAGTGGCTTAGATGTCTATTCTGTCATGACTTCAGATTGTTTTTTAACAGAGTTATAAAAGCATATTACACTATCAAGATTTGCATGTACACACACCTACACCTACCTCTGTTCCTGTGTGCTCTACGGTCCTCCCCCTGAGTGGGCAGATGAATGACATCCAGAATAGGGAGGGGTCCTCAGAGCTTGAGCCACCCAAGGCTCCTTCATAGACCTTGAGGAAGTAGTTCAGACCCTCAGGTTCTTCCTCCATAGCATGGTATCTGTGAAGACACCCTTGGTTTCATGACTGTTTTGCTTACCATGCTCAGCTTTACAGGGTGTGGAAATAGTGAACATTCATAAACTGTGCTTTGACTTGGGGCCTGAGGTTTGTTCCCAGGTTAGAGATGTGTGTCCTATCCTGTCTCTGCACTGAACAGGACAGGGGCTACAGCTTGAAGTCAGCCTGCAGTCTTGGGGGTAAGTGAGCAGTACTCACAGTGTGCTGTGTCACACACAGCTCCAGGATGCTCGGTAACTGTGCCTAGCCCTCCTTTCTCTCTGGGTGTTCCCGGCTGTCAGTGGGTTTATCAGATGCAGCCCGTTGTCCCTGGAACAGTGTTTGTATTCAGTGAGGTATGGAATCTGGCATGGTGGCTCCTCTTGGTTCATCTGCTCCTGTCACTCCCAGCAGCCTTCCCACCCTTACTTTCTATTTAACTGTCAAAGGCATGAAGGAACAGGGCAGAGGTGGCCTCTGGCAGACCCCACTCCTCATTGCCATTGACTGTGTGTCTCTTGACTACTGTCTGGCCACCACAACTGTGGCTCTCAGCCAGCCTCTATGTAAAACTTGCTCTATGAGTGAGGCAAGCACAGGAGGCTGAGTATCCCCGAGCTTATAGTTGCTCACTAGTGTAGAGCAATTATGGGCATAACTATGGCTTGGACAACACCTCGAGCTCCCCTAGTCCTGCTGAAAAGGTGGGAAAAGGATCCTAGTTCCAGACAAACAACCTTGAGGTCTCATGCAGATTTCATCATGCAGTTTTTATCATGAGGCTACAGTGAGACCCCAGAATCTATGCAGGCCTCTGCTTCTCCATCTTCCCTGGGTGTCCTTGTCTCGAGCCTTTAGAACTCTATCCACTCCTCCCAAGGAGGAGCAGGCTTTGGGGGCCTGTCTCTGTGTCCTTACTGTCTCGAATGTGCTCACTGCTAGACTAACTATCCGCATCTTACAAGTATTCAAACACATGAGCTTGTGGGCAACATTCTCATTCAAACCCCCACAGCAAGTCAAACGTGTGTGTGGCACCCATTCGTCTTCTGAATGATGGTTGTAAAACAAATGACAAACATAAGTTTCTGGGGTTCTGTCCATGTCATGCCCAATGCTAGATTGTAGTAGCCCCCTTATTCTTAAAGAACATTCTCTAAACC
The DNA here is from genome assembly GCA_001685075.1 of Bramus lutescens. Taxonomy (NCBI): domain Eukaryota; kingdom Metazoa; phylum Chordata; class Mammalia; order Rodentia; family Cricetidae; genus Bramus; species Bramus lutescens. The sequence goes on along the minus strand of LOEQ01002350.1, from coordinate 230,764 downwards.
ACAGAGTTCCAAAACTACAGGAAATTTGAATCCTACAAATACTGTGTTTTTTTTCCTACACATCTGTGATAAAGTTTAATTGATAAATTTGCAACAGTAATTAACAGCAATAACTAATAGTAACATCAAATAATAACACCATGACAAAGTCACCAAATCCCCATTCTTGCACTTTGTGATCCTTGTTAAGGAAAATAAGGGTAGCATCTAAGGTGGGTAGCATACGGACTGTGGATGCATTGATCAAAGGGGCAGTCTTAGACAAGATGGTGGCCATACAGTGAGAGATTTTGTTGTGCTACTCAGAATGACTTACCATTGAAGGCTTACAAGTTTTTGATTTCTGGGATTTTTCTGTTTAAAAAACAGAAAAATATTTTCAAACTATGGCAAGCCATAGGTAATTGAAACCTCAAGACAGTTAGGGACAGCCTCAGACAGTTTGGGACAGCCTTGGAAAAGCAGAAACATGATGGGAGGGCACTTCCTCCTAAACAGTTCAGTAGATTTGTTGAGGTACAGTTTACATGCTATAAGTTGAGACCATTTTAAGCACACAGTTCAGTTGGCTTGAGTAAACTTCCAGAGGGAAACATCACAACACAGACTTAGACCATTCCCGTCTCTGGGCTAGTTGCTGCTATCTACTATGTGTCTGCTCCTGCCTTCAAGCTGCTTCTCATCTGCTTTGTCTCCATGAATTTGCCTCATCTAGACAGAGTATAAAAATGGAATTGAGTCTTTGGTAATTAGCTTCTTTCATGTAACTGTTTTGAGGGTCTGTCTGTGAAGCCACATCCAGACTCAGTGCAGGAGGGATGTCCTTAATCTGCACTGCCTAGACAGTGAAACAGAAGTGTTTCAGACTTCGTAATTCTCCCCCCTAACTTTTGGAATATCTACTCCAAGTTTAAACACAAAATCATTTATGCTTCCTACATAGCTGATATAAACAGAGTGAAGGTAACTTTGCACAATGCTCCTAGTATGTCTATATTTTACATGGACCTGTTTTCTGTAAGGCCAGGTGAGAAGTTTTCTACATCCAATGTCAAATTGCCACACCAAAGGATTCTGATTTTGGAGCACTTTGGGTTTGGGGTTAAGAATCCTCACCCTGCACCTCATTCTTTTTTTAAAAAATAATAAAAATCTATGTGATATGAACACAATGTATTTTGTTGGTGTCTGTAAGTTTATGAGTGTTTGAGCGGCTTCTTCGTGGGGCTGCGAGGACTAAATGCTGTTGGGAAAAATGTGTTTGTGGTTGAGCCTGTGTTTTCTATGTTTTCTACTTCTGGGAAATAGGTACTCAGGAGTAGAATGGCTAGGCAGGCTCTTTTTAATTTAAATCTTAGTTCTTAGTGTGTGTGTGTGTGGTGTGTGAGAGAGTATGGGCATGTATGAATGGAGGTCAGAGTACAGCTTTCAAAAGTCAGTTCTCACTGGGTGGTGGTGGCACACACCTTTAATCCCAGCAGTTGCAGGTGGATCTCTTTGAGTTCAAGGCCAGCCTGGTCTGCAGAGTGAGTTCTAGCACAGTCAAGGCTGTTTCACAGAGAAACCCTGTCTTGAAAAACAAACAAACAAAAAGTCAGTTCTCTCCTCACACCAGGGTTTCAGAGATTGAACATGGACCATCAGGTTTGCATGGCAAGTACCTTTACCTGCTGGACCACTTTGCTAGCCTGAATTGTTAGGTTTCTGTGTCTAACTTTATATAAAAGTGCCACTCTGCTCCCCAGGGCCACTAATCTATGCCACATCTCTACGATGTATGAGACTCTATTGCTTCTGGTGATGTTTGTTATTTTCTGCCTTTTGAATTGCAGCCATCCTGCTGGCTGGGGAGTGGGACTTACTGTGGTTTTGCTCAGCATCCCCTTGAAGGATTCCTTTAAAGGCATCTGGGTAGTGGTAGGTTAGACAATGATTGGGGCCTTTATTTCAGGCCTTCTAAGAGAGTCGCTCAGGAAGTCTGGAGTGGGCAGTGTTTTCCTGAATGAGGTTCCACTGTGGGCTGAGAACTCAGAGTGTCTTGGAGAAATCACAGGGGTCAGCAAACTACTGGCCAAGTCCCTGTTCCTGTAAATAAAGTTTTATTGGAAGAGAGCCATGTTCACTCATTTGCAGATTGCCCCTGGCAGCACCCGCAGGGCAGGGACAGAGCTGGTGGCTGGAATGGAGATAGATGTCTTGCAAAGCCTCAAGCATTTGCTCTCTGACCCTCCATGGAGCTGTGCACACACCTGGCACACAGTGATACATGTCAGCACCGTTTGTGGATGGCCCTGCTGTGGGAAAGGGAACAAGGAGGCACAGAGGGTGGTCTGTGCTGTCTGAACTGGAGTGTGTGGGGTGGGTAATGCTTTGTGAGCTTAGGGGAATTGAGAAGAAGACTCCTTGAAGAGGAAACAGCAGAGTGGAGACAAGCAGAGAGCTGATGGAAGACTTGTTTAGCTATCAGCAAGGTTCTATGGAGACCAAAGAAACTAGATACAGATACTCCATACCAAGATCTTTCCTTGATTGTGTACTTTCTCTTGGATTCTGGGGGTTCTAATGCCACCTACAAGATGCACTTCTGATCTGGCTGCCCCCCAACACAAGGCATTCACGTGGAGGGAGGGTCTCACTTTCTATTCCAGCTTGATTGTGGGGAGCTGGGCTGTGGACACTGTATGAGCCCCCAGGCATGGGAAGAGTGGGAGAGCTGAGTTCGTTCCCGGAAGAGTGTGAGCAGAATCTGGGCAGCAGAATCCCCAGGAGGCAGCCCTCGCTCCCCAAAGGGGCCAGGGAAGCACACTTGTTTTGGTGATAGGCCTTTTTTTGTTGTTGTCATTGGTTGCTTTGGGAGACCAGCGCTGCTATTTATAGCCTAGCCCTTTGCGCCAGTTTTTAAGGCCGTCTCCACATCCCTGCCAGCACTTTCCCACATGGCAGGTTAAAGAAAAGTGATCTGTTTCCAGGCTCCGTGCGGGACATGAAGATGAGGCATCCCAGGGGAGGGTGGGAGCTGTCCCTTGCATGGCTTTGCTCAGGCTCTAATGGAGGGAGGGACAGAAAGAGAGAAGGGGCAAGTGCTGGTTTCCAACTCTGAAGCCTCTGGTCAGATCCACCTCATCCTCAAACACTGTTGTCTTCTTCCCAGAGCCAACACACTGGGTAGGTGAACCACCTAGAGGTATGGGAAAGGGATGCTGGAGGAACCCGTTTGGAATTCCAGATACTTCCTTTAGACCCTCAAAGATAGAATATCAAAGCCCAAGACATCCTCCACGTGGTAGGTCTCCACCAGGTAGCTGGTGTCAGCCAAAGAACTTGAGAAAAGAAGAGAATAAAAGAATTGTTTTGGTCCCAAAAGTATTGATTTTTCTCCCGGTCATTAGTCCCTAAGCAGCGTAGATCAGTTGTTCGAAGAGCCTTGTGCCCAATGAGACGCTATCTGTACTTGAGCTTGTTTAGAGCAGTCAGCAGGCCGTGCCAGGTTCTGTGCAAATACTTCACCAATGTTTATAGAAGGGCCTGGCATCTGCAGGATCAAGAGTCGATGCTCCATGAACATAGAGGATAATGGTGCTAGCTCCCTGGGAGGAGTTGTTTGCTGTGAAGATGAAATGAAGTGAGCCGGGTGCCCCTAGCCATAGCACCTGTCGTAGCCCCCTCCACTGTCAGTTCCTCCCATTCTTTCCCTCAGTCTCTAGTAGGGAAGCACACTTTATGCTCCAGGCCTGGTTCCTCTCACCTCCCTTCTCTCTGTGGAGAGGTCCTACCCATCCCTACTCTCATGCCTATGCCCCTGCCTCGCCCTCCTGTGTCTGGAACTCTTTCCTTCCCTCATGGCCTCCTTTCTGACAGCCTTTATGCTGTGTGTCCCTGTAGCTCCTGTGCTCCTCTAAGCCAAGAGCTCTACTCCCTGAAGGAGCTGCCTCACTGAGGGCTCTACTATCCGTTCCCCATAGGTCTACCCACAGAGTGAGGCTCTAGGCCTTCATGGTGGCCTGAAGGCAATTTCTGTGGGGACATCTTTTTGATGGATGATTAATGTGGGAGGGCCCAGCCCATTGTGAGTGGTGCCAACGCTGGGTAGGTGGACCTGGGTTGTATAAGAAAGCAGGCTGAGCAAGCCTTGAGAAGCAAACCAGGAAACAGCCCCACTCCATGGCTTCTGCTTCAGTTCCTGTCTCCCTTCCATGGTGAACTACAAACTGTAGGATGAAATAAACCCTTTCTTCTCCAAGTTGCTTTTGGTCATAGTGTTTTGTCACAGAAATAGAAAAATCTAGGACACCGTCTTGTCTTAAAGAATGATGGCCACCCACTGCTTTCCCCCTGGTCGGCCTCCCTTGTCTCGCTGCTCTTCCACTGGGTCTTCTTCCCTCCTCATCTGAGGGGTCCATGGTCCTCATATTTCAGGCAGTCACCTTTTGCCTCTGCCACTTTCGAACTCATTCACCCATCACTCCTGATGCTTCCTACCATGATCCTAACAGCACCCATTTGCTTCCCTAACTAAGGCGAAGTCTGCACCAGGCACCCCACGTGACCCCATCTTTATAATTCGTTCTTCCTGGTACAGCTGGATCTGGGTTTCCAGAAGCATCTGCCTCACCTAACAGGGAACCACCCCTCTTTAGACTTTTATCAGCTACCACCACCCTGGGGGATACAGCCCCACACACTGTAAGGCACACATTCTGCCTCGCCTTCAGCTCTGCTTCCACACTGGCAGCACAGGCTCTCTCTCTCNCTCTCTCTCTCTCTCTCTCTCTCTCTCTCTCTCGCTCTCTCTCTCTCTCTCTCCCTTCTTTACTTTCTTCCTACCTTTCGGTACCTCCACCTACCCCCATGTTCTGATACTGGCGTTGACCTTAGTGACAGTGTCCACCCACTGCTCCTTGAGGCTTCACTGTTTTCTTCATGGCAGGCAGTTTTCTTATCTCTCTTTTCCACTGGGTCCTGAGCTCTTATGGGACCTCTAGACTTGACAGCAACACCCACCATCCCAATGGTGCTCAGTAAGCACTTGAATGTAGTGATCCTTGCAGTAGTTCTGGATGGGAGCTGAAGTTAGTAAGGCTAGAATGAATGTAGTTGTGATGTTGAGGTTCTGGGAGACCCAAGGGGTAGCATGGTGGCTTCCAGGTTCCTACCCAAGCTCCATCACTTGCTGATGTGACTCTAGCCAAGTTCCTTAACCTGACTGTACCTCAGTTTCCCCATCCTTAAAGCAATAATAATGTGTCCCTGCTTCAAGGCTCATGGGATGGGTTAGATGTTTTCATGCCTGAGCAGCCTTTGGAGGGAGGTACCATTAATGCCTTTTTACAGATGAGAAAGCTGAGGCCCAGAGAGGTGATGCTTTCCAATCAAGGTGGAGCACCTAGCTAGAAACAGAGCTGGGCTTGAGTCCAGCTGTTTGGTATGTGCCAACGGCTGGAGACACCTGTCCCTATCCATCTAGGCTGAGGTCTCAGCCTCCAGGTGGAAGTCTCCAGAAAGATGCTAACAGGAGCTCTCTGGATTGGCTCCAATATCATTGCCTAGTGCTCAGTTAGTGTGACTTGCATACACTCATCTCCCTGAGCAGCTCTGGCTAGTCCTGAGTGCTGAATGTGTCCACTCCGGGCACAGTGTCCAGAGGTCCGGTCCTGGGTCCTTGCCGGCCAGCATGTTGGCAGCAAGCTCTTCCTCATTCAGTCGCCTCTTGTGCTCCAGAGCTTTATTGGGGAGGGTCATTAAGAAAGCTTTTTCCCAGGAAGAGCTGTGCCTTCCCCGAGTCTCTGTTGTGGAGTGTCCCAACCCCCACACTCTCAAAAGCTGCCCTTGTGGGTTTCAAAACAACCCCACAACCCAGCAAGCTGAGAACCCCATCTACTGAGTCCACTTTTCTCCAGAACCTTCTGGGTGACAAATCAGCACTGGTTCAATGTAAAGAAAATAGTTTGAAGGTGTTTTCAAATAGAGTCTGATGGAACAAAAGAGCAGTTCTTCTGCTGTGGCTTTTTTTGTGCTGCTTCCCAGTTGGGAAATGAGATTGTTAAGTAAGGAGGTGCCAGAGGCCTCCGAGGCTTGCAGCTTCCACAATGTGAAGAGGGTTGTTCTGGCAGGCCACTCCTAGCAAACTTACTCTCTCTTTCCTCTCTCTGTCTCTGTGTGTTTTCAGACTTCAGATACCCAGTTCATCAGATAAGTCCACTAATAGGAAAACACACACATACTTACTAGCTGGGTAACCTGTATGTATTTTCATAAGCTGTTCCAAACCTTGAATAGTCAGAGGCAGAGCAAGCCATGGCATAACCATACACAGGGACCCAGGGTCTTGTATAGGTGTTTCCTCCTCTCCAATTAATGGGCTGCCCTTGGGGTGTTTAGAGTAGCAATTTGTATGACAATAGATGTACACCTGCTACAGGGTTCCTAATATGCAGACAGGAGAAGCATTGAGCAGCCTGAAATTACATGCACAACTTAGGGAGTGATGATATTTCTAGTGAGAAATTCTATCCCTGCAGTAATGACTCAAAGGAGCAAGGAAAGAATATTGTTGCTTTCCACCTTTGAGATCTTTGGGGGAGATGCCTGTTACTGTGGCAAAACTCAGCCTGTCCTGACTGCTACAGGAGCCCAAAAACTTCCTATAGGAAATTATGTGTAAGACATACTTTGAAGGGTAAATAGAACTGAGCCAGGAGAAGAAGGGAGAGGAGATTTCATCCCCCTAATTCTTATAAAGAAAATGGCAAAGTTAAAAATGACTCAGATAGCAACTGTCACTTTCTTCTCCACTGCTGGGGTCCTGCTTCTCTGACTCCAAGCCTTTCATTTGGTGAGAAGTCCACACAGGGCCTGGTCCAGTACTCTAAGGGATCTACTGGGCAAAGATGCTTCTTAGTTTCCACGCTAGACTTTCTTTAAGGTCTTTGTGAGATCTTCCAATGAATTCAAGTTGAAGACTGCTAAAGCGTTAGAAGCAAGAACCGTGGTTGTTGGGACTGGTCAGACGGCTCCTTTCTTCTTACTTAGCTTGTACTCTTCCTTTGCCCAGCTTAGGCTAGTTAACATACTGACCCTCTATTCTCGGAACCTAAGGTAGTGCCCGGCACATAGTAGGCCCCTAGGAGAAGTGTGCTGAGGGTTGCTCCTGTTTCTTCCAGCCGTGAGCTGATTTCTAGTAACCCCATGGCTGCCCACAGTCTGATTTTGTTTGGGGGCCTGCCTGATCTCTCCAGCAGGGGCTGGGGCTGCAGGGAGCCTGCTGACCAGTGCTAATTGGTGTCATTGAGTAATTAATGCAGACTCAGACCCGAACTGATTCCCAGGGAGACAGACACTGAGGGTGGCTTTCATGCTTGGTGGGATGGGAGTTCCTTTCTCTGGGGACATTCTCAGAGCACTAAAGGCGACTGGCACGGTCTGGTGGGGGTGGCTTGGCAGCCAGAATGGGGTTCGTGGAGCAAGTGTAGAGGGGGTTTGTGCTGGTGCCACAGTTGGACACAATATGGAGCGTGGCGAGTTTGACTTTAAAGAAACACAGCCCCAGGGTGAGCTCTGGGAGCCAGGCATGCGTCAGCTCTGAAGAATTGATGGGCCCTTGGAGAAGGCCATGGTGGAGACATTTAAAGCATATCTGTTATCCTCACTGCTCTGTGACCTTTTGGTATGGGCACCCCTCCCCCTTAGCATGGGTTTTCTTCTCCCTTGTCACAGATCCTTCCTCTGTCTGCTCCCACCATTCCATCTGCTCTCTGTGCCCTGTGTCTCTGTTCCTCAAATGCACCACACTCATATCTATAGGTTTAAAGATTTCACTTGACCCAGAACGTCTCCACTCCTCCCTTCAGAGTGTAGACCCTACACTCCTTCTCCCCAGAAGCTTCCAGCAACTCCCACAGCAGCAAGGATTAGTTGAGTTATGTTGCAGTAACAAGCACTCCAGAGATCAGAGTGCACAAATCACTTACTGTTTCAACTGTGTCTTAGGCGGTCCCTTAGGATCGGGGTTACTAGAAGCCTCACCATGACACTCTTCCATAATCACAGCAAAGGGAGATAAGAGAGCTGGAGAGCCATGGCACCTGGCTCTGGAAGCTTCTCTCTGATTTGACACATGTTCTATAGTGCTGTGGCCACCCTTGAGTTCAGCGGGGAGGCAATATGTGATCTCCACTTAAAGACTATTTACATAGCAGGGCAGTCTCCTAGATACACCAGACTTGATGGGGTAATTCCTAAGTCCATTGTACCACAGATTTTTTCCCCTATTTTTTTTAACTATAGCACGGTTCCACAAAACCAACGGTTGGGTTTTGTCTTTCTCAGAGGCCTCCTGCCCAGCCCGGTGTCTCATATTAGTGAATGACAGAGGGTGGTGGGTGGTCGTATTGGAGGACAGCCCATCCTTGTTCCGCTATTGCTCTGGCTCTGCTCCAGGTAGGGGCACAATGGGACATCCTCAGTCTAGTGACTCCCATCCTTTCCCCACAGACGCCGGGTCTTGGCTATATCTGATGGTATTGAGCACATTGGGAACCTCCGTTGGGAGCTGGCATTGTGTCTCCTGGTGGCTTGGACCATCTGCTACTTCTGCATATGGAAGGGAACCAAGTCGACTGGAAAGGTAAGAGGTTAACTGTTGCGCAGCTAGCCACATGCAAAAGACGGTTTTACACAAGCTACCGAGTGACCTAGATCACCAAGAAACTCATGTTGGAAACAGCAGCTCTAAGTTGAGAGGTAGGAAAACCTTTGGACAAGGAGTTCACCTGAGAGCCAAGAGCTGGATTCTTCACACGGCTCTTGCACACTTCAGGGCTATTCTGCTTTGGTTTTCTCCTCTGTGGAATAACAAAGCCTTATCCCACCTCTCTGAGTGAGTCAAGAGTCACATAAGGTAAGGTAGAATAAGATGTGTTAAAAACTGGAATATGCCCAACAGCTAGGACTGTAATTCTTATGCTGCTAAACCTGACTCCGGTTACATACCAGACAGACAACGCTGGCTTTCCCACCAACCACCCTAGATGTCTATGTCTCATGTTTCTGCAGTGTGAAGGGGAAAACAATGACTTCTGTCTGGTAGCCCTGCTGTGCCATATCTACCAGGTGGTCTCCAGGGTCACAGGAGAGGAGGAAAGGGAGATGGAGGTCAACTCTGAACTGTCTGGGAATTGTATGAGTCTCTTCCACTTGAAGGCTGCTAGTCAGAATCTGGCCCACAGCCTCTTCCAACCACAAGGGAGCTGGACAGCACAGGGGCCTTGGGTCAGAGTACAACATAGACTGGGCTATTGCAAGATTGACAGAGGGCAAGAAGTGTGACATTTGTGGCCATGTCCAGCTTGCTTGTGTGGTTTCCATAAAAGGGGGAAAAAAGAAAAGGAAGGAAGGAAAGAAGGAAGGAAGGAAGGAACTGAAAGAAGTTAATTCATTGGCAATGTTTAGAATTCACTGTCCCCCTGCTGCTCCTATTCCTGTGGCTGAGCAACAAGCCCATTGGTCTCTTGTCTATAACTCATTTTATTTTCTTATGAGAAATAGGAAAGGAAATATTCCTTGTACCTGAGCCTGCCTGACTCCATCACACTTAATGGATGTGGGTGACATGTGTTTAAAGTTCTTGACTGGGACAAGAGCTAGAGGTAGCGCCTCCGAGGACAGAGGGATCAGCAACTCTGAGTTCCTCTGTGAAAGCTTCTCCCCTGAAGCCCCTCAGGGGTGGATGGGATAAAGAACCTGCTAGGGCGTGGGAAGCAAGGTGGCCCACAGGAAGGAAGTCGGGAGAACACAGAGAGAACGCAGGCAGGAGAATGACACATGAATAAAACAGTGTGTGCCAAAAGGCTATCACAGAGGTACCAGGGAATCCCAGCAAGAAGAACAAGGACATTTGTGTCCCTGAAGCCATAGTGATCAGCTAGCCTTTGCCTTCTGTGGGTTATGATGCCATAAAGACAATAGAATTCCTCTCTTTTTGCAACTAAAGATTGCTGATTCATTTGCTGTACTTTAGACTGTCACCTTGCTTTCCCCTGTGCTCCTCCTTTAGCTGAAGAGGATCTGTATGGTTAAGAGCCAGCCTCAGTGGCCAGAGAGCTGGCTAAGCAGTTGAGAGTACGTGGTGCTCTTCCAGGGGGAACCTGAGTTCAGCTACCAGCATCCATGTTGAGTGGTTCACAGCCTCCTGTAACTCCAGCTCCATGGAATCTGGTGCCTCTGGCCTCAGCAGGCACCTGTGTTTGCACCGATGTTTACACATGTGCACATACACACACATACACACTTTTGAAAATAAATCTTAAGGACAACAACAACAAAAACTCAGAACTCAATCACCATGAATCAATCGCCTGGAATCAGGACTCAATCACCGTGTCTGTCGTTCACTGGCTATGTTCTAGGGTGCCCAGGTTCACGTCTCTGAGTCCCCATTTCTGTTCTATAGAAGAAGATAATGTGAGTTGGCTGCATGATGAGACCACAGGGTGCAAGGTTCATGTTAGGGCTGAACAGTGCGATAGTTTGCAGGAAGTGCTGAGGGAGCAGAGGTTTTTCAAGAATCTTGTATAAAAATAGACTATTGTTTAAGGAGTGGTTTCTGAGCTGGGAGTGGTCATACACACCTGTACCTCAGTGCTTAGGAGCCTGGTTAGGAGAACTGGGTTCAGAGTCTGCCTGGGCTGCTCAGCAAGACCCTATTTAAAAGAAGAGAAGGAGGAGCAAGAACAGGAAGACAGAGAAACAAAAAGAAGAAAAATATTTAAAATGGTGTCTGAGTCCCACTATAGACTAGCATAATTCAGTGGGTTTCATGTTTCCATTGCATTTTTTCCTTATCTATGTGTTGTATGTATGTGTTGGGGGAGGGGACATCAGAGGACAGATTACTGTAATTATTTCTGTTTCAACTTTCAGCGGTGTGGGTCTGAGGGATCAAAGGTGCATTGTCAGGCTTGCCAGCCAGCTTTCCCTGCTGAACCATCTTCCTAGCCCTCAGTAGGTTCCTGGAAGTGAAGACAGTGCACCCTGCACCATGCCCAGTAAGTTGATGGAAATGCCTCAGGATGGCCACATACTGCCTCTTGGAAGTTGTGCCTGGCTCAGTAGGCTTGGCTGGGCAGCAGTGATGTGTGGCTCGAAGAGAGCTGAGCCACCTGAGGTTGGTTTATGTACATGAGCTGCCCATAAGAGCCCAGCATGCGGCCACAGCAAGATACATTTGCCCTCAACTCTTGCATAGACTGTGTGCTGTGGTCTGGGGTGGTAGGCAGCTCACGTGTTGGAGAACCCCTACTTCGTGACTGTGCTCTAGGAAGGGCAGGTGCAGACGGGGAACTTCAGATGAAGCCACCAAGAAAGAGGAGGAGGAGAAGCAAGCACATCTTTAGCCATGTCTTCCCTCTTGGCCCTTCGCTTGGTGCGGGATGGTACATCTGCCTTGGACACCTCACTCCTCCTTTGGGGGATTAGTGTCCTGTTTCACAGGTGGAGAACCAAGACTGAGTAATCAACCAGCCTGGTTATAGGTGTCTTGTGACTGTGCCTCAGCCTCCCCTCAGAACTTTGGCCTCTGCTTCTCTAGGACTCATTTTTTTCCCTGTGGCCTTGAACTTTCTGTGTAGTTGAAGATGACCTTAAACTCTTGATCCTCCGGCCTCCACCTCCTGAGTGTTGGGATTGCGCGGATGTGTGACACCACACCCATTGGCATACCCTTGACTGACGACATGTAGACTATTTTAACATTACGAGGGCATAGCTTCCTTGGCCCCCTTTGCCACATGTTTGATAGAAGTGACAACCACAACTACAGTCATAACCAGAGTTCTTGGCGAAGCATTGCCATCCACTGTGCTGGGTCTTGTGGCTGTTCCACTCAGGCCTTGGAATATCCCTGCAAGACAGGAACTTGGTAGCTCTGTTTGCAGAGGTAGCAGATGGAGCAGCTAACTCAAGTACCCTCAAGCAGGAAGCAGCAGATGGGGCTGAAATCCTAGCACTGGTGACTGCACGGCCCATGTTCTGCATAAGGGCACAGTCACACCATTTGCAGCATCCTGAGGACAGTGATGGCTTTCTTGTGACCTAATTAGGAAGAGGTTAAAGAGACTGCTTAGCACGTAGTAGGTAATATGCAGTTGCTGCATATGTCTGAACAAATGCTTTTCAAAGCAGTACCGATGTTAAATCTAGTGAGCTGATGGCCCATACTCTTGCAGGCTGGGGTCCATAGGAACTCTCTGTGTCCCCAAGGCCACAGTGACATGCAGAATGAGAGCTATTTTGCCAGAACTAAAGCACCAAGCCCACACCACCCTGACTTTATGCATGAAAAAGCTGAGGCATGGAAACAAAGGTGGGACCTGTCCAGTGTCACAGACCAAGTGTGTCAGACCAGGCCCTCAGTTTTTTATGAATGGTGGCATTCCAAGGTCACACCTAGCAGCTTATGGAGAATGAGAAGCCCTGCATTGTCGGATACACTTAGAGTGTGTTGGGTGGGGTATATGGCATGGACTAGCTTCTGTATTTTACCTACTGCATCTTGGATATGAATCTGGAACCTATAAGTCTTTTGTATTCTGTACAAAAACATCTGGAAATAAAACATGGGGTCATCTGAGATGTCCTGTGTAGGCAGTGGTTGCCCCTGGACCCAGCATGGGGACCCTGGCCAGAGCCATTTGCAAGACATTCCCCAAGGAAGGAGTCATCCATCTTCTCTGGACTGTTAAGGTCTCTGGATAGGTTGGTATCTCCTCTTCATCACCTTCCTGAGGATCCAGCATGCCTCCCAGAATCAGAGCTCAGCAGACATGTCTAGCTGACATGCTCATTAATGTAAATAAAGTTCCTGGTCCCTCCTTTCTACAAGCTAAAATCTGCTCCTGAGTTTAGCACAATTTGTTCAGTTCTTCCCATAGTCTGGGAGGCAGATACTACTGGCATGGCCTCATAATCAATGGATTAAGGAACAGATCACCAACATACAGATCCCAGGGGAAGCTTTGGCATACCACAGGCCAAGTCTCCATCACTGTACAACAGAGACAGTGTTCAAGATGGCCAAGATGAGCCACAAGGCTTCTCTGGCATTGGTATCTCCCCTAGAAGATACCTGACAGCACTGAGGCCTGCCCTCAATATCTTCTGGGGTTCGATGGATAAACCCAACCTCAGAAGATACTTCTCCAAGTGGAAGGGATGCAGGAAAGGGCTCTGTCACCCACTTGTTGCTTTATAAGCCTGGTAGAGTGATCAGATCCCATTCTGTGCCAGTGAAGACAGTGGATAATGTGGTCCTCAGTGAGCAAGCAGTGTATGATCTTCAAGGGCAGGTAATATGCAGCCTGTGAGAGTGGACATGCTAATATAAGCAGTTGTAATTGAGTGCCAGGATGCTGATTCTCAAAAATGTAGCAGCCCAACAAGTCAGCTCCTAAGACCTTCTAGAGCCTCTAGAATTTGATACGTTCACTTCTGGGGCATCTCTGTTTTTAAGGCAAAACTCTTCCAAGTCATGGATGACTATAAAGTTGGCCCAAGGCCGCTCACTGGCCAAGAACATCACTAATAGTCAAATTTATGTCTTTACCTGTTCTGTGCTCTCAATGAAGAATAGTGTGCAACAGATTCAAGGATAAGACCTTAAATCTGAGCCATGGGAGCTGCTCATTTGTCACTCTCCTACTAAACAGTTTGTTAATAATCTTGTAAGTCCTGGATGGACAAGGCTGAATCGGGACTTGTTACCTCCCAGGTGATAAAGTGTCACTGTGGAGGACTAGCACCAAGGACCCAGCTCATTGATGTGACTTTGTGGTCTTCTTGTGTCCATGTTTTAGAAATCTACCAAATTCACCATGCCCGCCTTTCCTCTAAACTCCCCTTCCTAGTCCAAGAGGCAAGAAACCACTAAGTCATTTTGGTCAACTCCACTAGCCTCTCACCCAGCTATCGGCCAAGTCTGCTGACAACCTTTGTACAGACAAAAACACTTTTGTGCATACACCAACACACTCAAGTACCGTGTATCAATGAAGCACAAATTGCAAGTGAACTCTTGAAGCCCGTCTTTTATGCCATCCAAGTGGAACACTGTGTGTGGGTTGCTGCAATGGTTTGCTGTTCTTTTGCTTGTAGCTCTGTGTATTCCAAAGCTTTCTGTCTGCATTCTCCTGGGGTGGCTTTGCTAGGCCTTCATCTAGCCCAGCAGTTGGCCCACCATGGCTTCAGCAGATCTGACCCACTGCCTGAATCGTGAAGCTGCACCTGGTCACTCCAGTGTTAGCCAGCTGCTGTATGTAGTGGGACTGAGGAACCACAAGTGGCCCACAAAGACTTCACTTATAGGCTGAGCATCCCTTATCCAAACATTTGAAATCCAAAAATATTCCAAAATCCAAAGCTCTATGGGGACTGATGTGACACCTGAAGAAATTCCGTATTTTGCAACTTTGTTTCATATACAAATTTATTGTGCCACGAACCGGTCCTCACGGGACCCATGAACCGAGGGAGAACTAGGGCGAAAGACAGGAGAACTCAGGATTCGGCTAATGACAGACAGACTGACACACGAGAGAGATGTGAAATCTGCTGCAATTTTTACTGAATACATGCTTTCATTATAAA
>LOEQ01002350.1:179326-212335 GCA_001685075.1 Bramus lutescens | reverse complement strand
GGTGATGTCTGCTTTCAGAGAGGAAACTGGAGCGATCATGAGAAGCATGCAGAGCACCCCAGCAGCTGCCATGTGAAGATCCCAGCCAGGGCCCCCCAAACACAAGGGTCCAGAAGCCACACCACAGTGTCGGGGTACTACTCACACTGCTGCAGTTCGGGAGAGGGGTAGATTGTGACATTAAGTCAAAAGAGTCTAGCATCCAATTCAGCCCTTTCTCTGGTGTTGAATAGCTGGGCTTCACCTTTAGAGGGACGCTGGCAGCAAGGGGACTTGGAAGAGAGGAAGCTTTGCTACTCAGTAATACCGTCTTTATTAAAGCACAAAGGCTCCCTAAAGTCCGAGTGATTGCTGTGGGGAGAGTGTTCTGCAGGCCCAGCCAGCTCTGGAGAAAGCCTGCAGGAGCTCAAGTGGGGCCTGAGGGGAGGTAGGCACTGTTAACCCTTTCCAGTCCTCCCTTGGCACTGGGCACTGTGTAGAGTCTCAACCCTGTGTGGGTTGATGGGTCTCCTAGGGACATAGGGCACCATCATCCTGCAAGGTGGACACAGAATAACCAGAAAGACTTCTCCCAGCAGAGACAGGCACTGTGCTGTTGGGAAACCAAGCCAGAAATGAAGGGAACTTTTGCTCTGTGCCCACACAGTGTTAGAGACCCACGTGATGGTAGAGGTGACGGTCCCTTCGCTTTAACCATGATGTTACTCCAGTCTCAGTTTCCTCCTCTGTCAAGGTGAGTTTAACAAGCGCAGAGTCATGGAAGGTATTCTCTAGCGTGTAGTGCAGGGTAGGAGGACAATGTGTCACTATGTGTGCAAGGTTTGGGTGAATTGTGGGCCAACTCTGTGGGTATGGCAGGACTATAGTAAGGAAATGTCACGGGGGCACACAGGGTGAGTCGAGATGCTTGCTAGGGAGCTACAGATGGGTGATCAAGTCACAACTGTCATGCTGCGGGTGTCCCCACACACTGTCACCTGCAGACCGTTGGCTAGTTCACTCTGTGATGAATGGGACCTGCTCCATTGAGGGAATTGCCATACCCCCGTTTCAGCCTCATTGTCGCCATCAGGGTTAGCCTGCACCTGCTCAGAGAACAGAGCTTTGTGCTGCACTTTGATGCTTTAGTCAATGAAGAGTCACACCACAGTGGTGCTGAAGATTAACAGTGAGCTGCTAGGTTCCTGTCGATTATATCAGACTGTTATGTCACAGCCCGGGTGATCTCTTCATGCTGATGCTGGTGGGGCACAGTGGTGGCCCTAGCTGTATAATGTCTAGCATGTTTCACTAATGATGAGGATATACATGGCTGCTTTATGGTTTCCTATACTGCACGTTTGATAGTGACTTTCGGGTGTTTTCCTGTACACAGAACCAGGCTAACAGCCTTCCTCCTCTTTCCTTCCTCCTTGTAGACAGTGAGAAAGATCCACCACATGCAGGTCAGGGATGCTGAGAGCAGCCATGTCTTTGTCTGCAAAGGAAGTCACACAGAGGCACCAAATGATACAGACTGATTGAGTGAGTGGCCCAAAGAGCATGGGATGCCTATTGTGTGCAAAGACCTGCTATGACAAGGTGACAAGCCACAGCATTTCCTGGGCAGTCACACATCAGTCCTTCTCTCCTACCCTCCTGTACCCACAGTGGCTCAGGAAACAGTGGTGGGAAATGCTGTCTTGGGGAAGAGGATGAACATGGGCAAAAGTGGGTGAAAATGTGGAGTGGGTAAGAATGTGTGTGAGACCGTTGTCTGAGAACTAGCTTTTAGTGGAGGGTAATCCCTGAATAAGGGGGAAACAGACCCATCTGATGGCAGTCACACAGGCCTAGGATCCAGGTTCAGGCCAACAGAGCTAAGGAGCAGCATTCTGGATACCTACCGTGTTCCTGACATGGAAGCGTGACACTCTGCTGTCCTGTGATTCAGCCTTCACAGCAGGTGTGTGAGTGTAGGCAAACCCACTTTAGGAATGGCACTGAGGTCCAGAGAGGTCAGCGACATATAATGTCACACAGCCAGCGGATAACTCAGGGTTCAACCCATCTTCCATGATGCCTGGCTAGCTAGTACAAAATCGCATTGCTCATCAGCACACGGGGAAAGCAGAACCCCAAGTGCTTTGTCCCTGGCCCCTGGCCGATGTGGTTTTAAATGTTAACTCTGGTTGGCCCTTCTTTGCCTCTTGAGGTGTAAAGAAACCTACCTTGTCATGAAGTTTCTAGAAGGTGCTTCATGTAAAAATGCTCTAGGCTTACGTAGCAGGTGTGATGGCTAGGTTTGCTGGAACAGTGAATTCTCTCTGCCTTGCTGAGCTCATTCTCTGGCTCCATATAGGTAAACTTGAGCCCCTCACCAGCGAATATTCACAGAGCCCTTTAGCTAACAATAACTGATCATGGCTGGTAAGCAGAAGTGTGTTTTCAGACAGTGGAGGTGAGGTGGACAGGCCTCACACTGTGCCCTGTACTGTGACAGCAGCTGTCTTCCTTCCTGTTTGACAACCTCAGGTAAGTAATCAATGAGAACCCCCAGTGAGAATATTGGGGTACATGACAATTCACTCTCCAGAAGCCAGCAAAGTCTCCCCTAATAAATCATTTGTGTTTGGCCCAGTGTGCTGATCGTAGTGCTAGGAAGCACTTGCTCCACGCCAGGTCAGCCCAGATGCTCAGGGCGCCTTAAAGGGCTCACAGCTGCCAGTGCCTCCTGCCTGTAGCAGGGGCTTAATAACACACCTTACCCAGCCTGAGATGCCAGTCACACATAGTCAGCCTGCTTGAATAAGTTCCAGAAAACCTAGTTGTGTTACAGGAAAAGTCAAAGACAGAAGCTTGTACAGACAGCACATCTGTAAAGATGTCAAAATTCTTGAGTGGGCAAGACAACACAATGAGGCCCACCAGGAGTGACTGTGAGGAACATGCATAAAAGTGAGGCAGGATGGCAGCCCGGATTACCCAGGACTACTGCTCTGAATCTTCAGTCTTGGAGGAAGAGCTTCAAGTGAGCACAGATATTAGAGTCCCCACGACTGCCATGCCATAAGCATGCTGTGCAGGAGTGATGCCCTGGTCAGGAGGGTTACGGGGATGTTGACACTGCAACATGATTTACATGATAGGGGGTATGGTGTTTGGATGTCCTGCCTTACCCCACCTTGAGTGCTGATTACATTTTTGCAAACCTCGTTCTCTAATTAAGATGAAAAAGAAAACAACAACAAAATAAAAATAAAAAAACAAAACTAAACTAAAAAACCTGGCTGTGTGAGGCCCTGGCTTCAATCGTTAGCAGCCCCAAATAAAATCTTTCGGTTTCATGTCAAAGAAACTTTAAGCCTAGTGGTTAGAACTTCCCTGCCTATATGGTTGCTGGGCCATTTGGAAACCTTGGGAAGCTTAGCTTTTTGTCATGGATTGGTATGCACCATAAGGTTCCCTAGTCCTTGGGTTTAATGCAGTGATTTGGTCTCTGATTTGGCCCTTAGGAGGCAGGACTAATGTTACCACCAACTTGAACTGTACCACTCAACCTTCCCAAGAATTCTTAAGCATGTATAGATGTGCACATCTGCACGCTATGAGGTGCCAGGAGGAAGATCTGCTTCATTTGGGTCTCACGAGGGAAATGAAGCACATGAGGTTGTTTCGTTGTTTTACGCAGCTGACCGCCTTGAAGCGGAGTCTGTCAACAAGTGTTAAACACCTATTTAGACCTCGAGACAGTAAAGGGGTGGGGAAGACTGGTGAGAAGTTGAGAATGCAGCCAATCACTGAAAGATCCTTAGGCATTGTAGCACAAGGTTGTCATTTACAAATAGATTGGGTCACATTCATACACGTGTGGCCCAGGTAACCAAGCTAAGACATGTCTGGAAGTTATAGCATGTGAGTAGCTGTGGGTTATCATGGAGGGAGTGCAGCTCAGAGATGGTAGGTGGCTTGAGGTGGAGAGAAGAGGGTGAGGTTGGGAAGGGCCCAGAGTGTGAACCCTCCCATCTCTTAGTGGTGGGTTTGGGAGGTAGAGAAATGGATGATGAAACCCGGGCTGCAAGCCCTATGGTCAGAGCCAGGTGTAGTACCACTGGGAAAAAGGTGAAATACACTAGGAATGGAGGCTGGAGGAGACAATTCACTCCTCTGAGTGCTATCAAGATTGGAGTTGCTCATGAGAATATTCAGGGACATGTCTGGGATGTCACTGAGGTGTCCGGGCTCCAAAGAGGTATGTGGAGTGGAATCACCTCATACATGTTAGGATTCTTTATCCAGGGCTTGTGGAAGCATCAGGGCTCTGATGAACCCCTAGGAATTCTATAAAAATCATGGGGTTATTTAGGTGTGTGCACTTTTTTACACTCAGGGTCCATAGCTACCATCTGATTTTTTTTCTTTGTTTGTTTGTTTGTTTGCTTTTGAGACAGCCTTTCTCCATAGCTTTGGAGCCTGTCCTGGAACTTGCTCTGTAGACCAGGCTGACTTTGAACTCACAGAGATCTGCCTGCCTCTGCCCCCTGAGTGCTGGGATTAAAATCATTCGCCACCATGGCCTGGCCCCACCATCTGATTTTTATTTTGTATTCTACTCCTAAAAGGACAAATGGTTGACTGAAATATTTCACCTGAACTAGCTCATACCATAATTTTATGGAACAGAAGTCAGGAAGGTGCCACATCTCGTTTGGTGCTATGCCATATGAGAGTCTGTGGTACACCAACATGGACACTTGCTCCTGTGAAGATTCTCCCACAGGCTACTCAGCATGTCTGGCCTCAGATTGCCAGCCAGCACATTATCAGGCAATGTGTGTGCTTAGACCACAGTAACAGAACATGTTACCTTCTCCTCTGCCTATGGATATCTTATTTGCTTGGATCTGTAAAATACTGGGTTGCCTCAGAAAAATGTTGAATTTTAAAAGTGGACTCAAGATCATACTTCTAAAGTTTGCTATTCAGCATCAAATTCCACCAGCCTATTTTGATACATTTCTGCAGAAAAAATAATGCCATCTTTTAAAGATATTTGAAGTACTTTATCATGTATTTAGTGTGTGATGTGCCATGGCTTGTATGTGGAGGTCAGATAACAATTTAATGGAACCCATTCTCTCTTTCCGTCAATGGCTTCTGGGGATTGAACTTAGATGGTGAAGCTTGGCATCCAGTGCTTTTATCCACTGGGTCGTCTCACTGACTGGAGACTTTCTAAATGTTAAACAAGTAGTCTAAGTTATTTTAAATTATTTTAACCAGGTACTGAACAGGTGGTTCAGTGATTATGAGCACTGGCTGCTCTTCCAGAGGACTCAGGTTATGTTTCCAGCACCCACACGGTGGCTCACAACCACCCCTAACTCCAGTTCCAGAGGATCTAATGTCCTCTCCTGGCCTCCATAGGCACCAGGCATGCGTATGGTAGACAGACATATGTAATTGTAGGTATCCGCATAAAAAATTAAAATTTAAAAATTTAGCTATTTTAATTAAGAAAATATATGGCTCATGTATAGTTATAGGGGTGGCAATGATCTTGGTGCCTTGCAGTCTAATAGTTTGGTAGAGGACTCTCACTCCCATACACATCCTGCCATGATGTAATGAGGTGTTGACCAGGGCCAAGCTGATGCAAGTGTCATTGCCCTGGTATCTCCTGAACTGCTACCTAAATTAGCCTCTTCTCTTTATGAAGTTAGTGTTTGATGACAGTAACATAGAATGGGCAAATGCAGTGATTCAAAACCACGTGTTATAAGAGATGGGCGGGAAGCTATGTAAGCAAGAGTTGCTCAGGAGGAGAATGCAGGAGGAGGTGGAGGAATGGTGGGGAGCCTTGGGAAGCACCAAGAGTTATGAGATTTGGAGGAGAAGGAGAGGGAGGCCCAGAAGACCAAAGTGTGAGTGTGCACCAGGGCTGGCGAGCCTGGTGAGGGCAAGAACCAGAGTGTGGAGTTCTGGAACTTCTGAAAGTAACAGGTTGTGCTTTGTCCATTTCCAAAGTTTAATTCAAGTTGTAGGGGAGAAAAGGAAGCTATAGTCAAAGGAGACACGATGGGGCAGATAGACACCATAGTCCAGTCAAAGGAGACACTAGGGGCAGGTAGACACCATAGTCCAGTCAAAGGGGACACTAGGGGCAGGTAGACACTGTAGTCCAGTCAAAGGAGACACAAGGGGCAGGTAGACACCGTAGTCCAGTCAAAGGAGACACAAGGGGCAGGTAGACACGTAGTCCAGTCAAAGGAGACACTAGGGGCAGGTAGACACCGTAGTCCAGTCAAAGGGGACACAAGGGGCAGGTAGACACCGTAGTCCAGTCAAAGGGGACACAAGGAGCAGGTAGACACCATAGTCCAGTCAAAGGAGACACTAGGGGCAGGTAGACACCATAGTCCAGTCAAAGGAGACACAAGGGGCAGGTACACACCGTAGTCCAGTCAAAGGGGACACAAGGAGGTCCATCTGTGGCATCAGGTCAGTTTCCTCTGTGTTCCCCGTCCATCTGACGTAGTCCAGTCAAAGGAGACACTAGGGGCAGGTAGACACCGTAGTCCAGTCAAAGGGGACACAAGGGGCAGGTAGACACCGTAGTCCAGTCAAAGGGGACACAAGGAGCAGGTAGACACCATAGTCCAGTCAAAGGAGACACTAGGGGCAGGTAGACACCATAGTCCAGTCAAAGGAGACACAAGGGGCAGGTACACACCGTAGTCCAGTCAAAGGGGACACAAGGAGCAGGTAGACACCGTAGTCCAGTCAAAGGAGACACAAGGGGCAGGTAGACATCGTAGTCCAAGGAGAAGATGGAAGGAGGTGTAGGCTTAGGGGAGAGTGTGACAGCTGCAGGTTGGAACATGCAGATTTGTAGATCCCTGTGGACTTGTGCAAAACCCAGGAAGATGCAGTCATAAAGGATTTGAAAATATGGGTCTTAAACTCTGGGCTTCTCACCAGCTGGTGAGCGGGATTAAGAGGTACTAGCCTATCCACAGCCTCAGAGACCATAGGAAAAAAAGAGCTGGTGTGTGGCTCAGGGGAAGAGCATTTGTTTGGTGTGAATGAGGCCTTGACTGAACAGTAACACACACACACACACACACACACACGATCTGGGTATGGTGGCCCATCCTCAAAACATGAAGCATGAGGGTGGGCTGCTTTAATCCCAGCAGTTCAGAGCCATAAGCAGGTAGATATCTGTGAGTTCAAGGCCAGCCTGGTTTACCTAAAGAGTTCCACTCCCTCTGGGGCTATAAGGAAGGGGTGCAGGGAAAGAGGAAAGTGGGGCATCTTACTATATTTTCCATGGCTGTAATTAAATATCCAAGGCTTTCATTTATTTATTTATTTGTATTTGTTTGTGAGGATGTTAGTGTGTGTGGATACACATGTGTGCATGAGTGTGTAGATGCCAGAGGTCAACCTCGTGTGTTTCTCTTTAGGAGCTGTCTACCTTTCTGAGCCAGGGTGTCTCTCTGGCCTCATGCTTCATGTTTTGAGGGTGGGCTGGTTGCCCAGCCAGCCTCAATGGTCCAGTTGTCTCCACCTTCCCTGACCTTGGATTAGAAGGTGACTCCACTAAGCCAGCCTTTGCCATGGGTTCTGGGAATCAAACTCAGGTCCTCATGTTTGCACATAAGTACTGTGATGGCTGAGCTGTTTCCCCAGATCTGAGACTGAGCATCTTACAGAAAATTTTTTCATCAGAACTGGTTGATTGGTCCATTGATTATTTAGTTGCTTAAGAAAACACATTATAAAATGAAGTGGGGCCAGAGACTTTTCAAATGGGAAGAGAAGCAAAACAGAAGGGTAATAAAGGGAACTTTCAAGTCTGTCAAGAGAGAATAGAATCAGAACTAAGAAACTGTCAGGCTGGACTTTTAAAGATGAGCCTGGTGTCTTCTGAGATGCAAGCTGAGTAGCAGTGGGGCAGAAAACCAACTGAGACAAGAGTGGAATGTGGAATGCAATTCTTCTCTGCCATGGATCTGTGTGTCTGAGATGAGGGCTGTTTTCAGGAACCTAGCGGAGGCTATGGTCCCTGACCAAGCCTTTGCTGTTCTCCACGTCTCCATCTTTACAAGTGTGCTCAAGAGAGCCAGGACACACAGAGCAACACACACGGCACTGACAGACAGGCGCGCACACACACACACACACACACACACACTTTGGTAAATCCACTCAAGGGAATGTGTGCTCTTTCTTGGTGCAGTGGTTGCTATGGTGACAGAAGCCTTCTAGTCCAAGAAGATGGATAGGGCTTAAATCATTATTAGTCAAGGTACTAGGCATGTTTTTCAGGCAGTAAGCAATAGCTCTTAATACCAGAGTAAGCTTGGCTGGGCACAGCATGGCATATTTATGTCACTCAGGCTTGTTTTGAGATTGTTTCCATTTCTGTAGCCTTTATGGTGGAGATGTAAAAATCAATAGCACTGTCTCTCTAGCTAATCTTAATTCACCACAAAATAGGCTTAAACCCTTGACTCCTGAATCTGGTCATCTTTTGATACTCTGTGGATAAGGATTTCAATTGGACTCAGCCGTCCTAATGAGCGTGCAGAAATGCCTGCTGTTTCAGGACCGTGTCACCCAGCATGCAGGGCTCGCTTTTGTCCTTGGAGGTGCCGTTTTTCCAGGCTGACACAGTCTGCCTTGTAGGGATTTGCTCCCAGTGGTTTCTAGATCAGGACTAGAGCCACAAAGGCTTCCTGTGACCCTCAAAGCCCACCTCCAGGAGCCCTGAACCACACTCCTATAATGCTGTGGATCCCCACAGCTACCCTCCCAACATGGCTGTGTCTATTCTAGAGTCTGTCAAGGATGGGGGGGACCCCAAGCTCAGGACTGAAACTCAGCCTCAGAAACAAGCTCTTAGAAACAAACACAGGGTTTGACCACCCAGCAAATCTGTCTGTAGATAGAATTCAGTAGAATAGTCTCAAGTGGAAGAGTGGTGCAGCCTCAGTTCTATGCCAAAGGTCCACTACAGACTTGTATGGTTATGTGTGTGGTGCTTGATGTAGGAGGGTCATCTGTCTATGTGTTACTTTCATTGGTTAATAAAGAGACTGCCTTGGCCTTTGATAGGACAGCAGCTTAGATAGGTGGAGTAGACAGAACAGAATGCTGGGAGAAAGAAAGCAGAGCCAGGCAGACGNTACAATTTGTGTGTTGTTATTTCGGGGTATAATCTAGCCATGCGGGAGCTGGGCCAGACAAAAAGCAGGCCCGTGCTCCCCTTTCGCTACAGGTGCTCACCTGTCCTGAGTCAAGATCAGAATTTTATATTAGTCTAGTATTTCCAGTGTGTAAAGGACTTAGCAAGAACAGCGTCAGAGCCTGTGAGGATGCATACAGCCCTCACAGCTTAGCAGCTCTGAGTAAAGGCACAGCCAGCTATGTCAACAGCTGCTGCAGTTTATACCTTAAATGTCCCCCAAAGGCCTGCATGTTAAAGACCCAGTTATCACGGTGGCAACATAGGGACATGGTGGAGCCTTTAGTAGGTGTGGCCTAGTGTAAGGAAGTTAGGTCATTGGGGGTGTGTCTTTGAAAATGATTTTGTGATTTTGGGATGTCGACTTCTCCCCATCCTCTCTCTTCATCTTCCTTCTCTTTGCTCGCTCTTTCACTCTTTTCTCTCCCTTTCTCTCTCCTCTTCACTGACTCTCTTTTACTCTTTCTCCTGCTCTCTGACCACAATGACAATGTAAACCGGTCTCCTCATCCTCCCTCATGATGTCTCTGCAGACCCCATATAACCAGACCAAACCACCACAGGCCAAACCTTCTGAACCCACGAGTCAAAATAAACCTTCCCCCCTCTAAGCTGTCTGTCTTGAGTGTTTGATTATAGAGTTGGAAAACTGACTCACACATCAGCTAACTGCATTATGAAGCAAGATGAAGCAGAGCTGAATAAAAGAAAGTTACCATCTACCATAGCTGATGTGCCGAGGTCTGGTGCTGTGTACAGATTGGCTTGGTTAACTACCAGAGTTAGCATAGATGTGGGCACTGTCATGGCAAGAACCTGAGGCTCAAAGGACAGACCTAATGAGTTGGGTTACTGTCCTCACTGTCAAAAGAGGATGGAACCCCAGAAAGACAGTGACTGGCAGGAGTCCAGCTGATGTACACACACACGCACACACACACACAACCAGATGTTGTGTGTGTGTGTGTGTATTGTATTGCTGTGCACAGTGTTGTGTGCTGTGTAAGGGCAGTTCATATAGCCTGGGTGAAGGTGGCCATGATGAAGGAGACCATAAGAAAGGGTAGGACAGAAGCAAAGGCCTCTGCCAGGGAAGCACAGGAAAGTATGGGTATAAAGATTCTAATTGGATCACAGGGAAAGACTCCCACACTTGGTACATGTGGCGGTCAGGGTTTAGAGTCAGGTGGATCTGGCCTGAAATCCTGTCCTTTCCTGGTTGTACAAGTGTGTTTCCTTCTGGACATGGTCATAGGTTTTGTTTTATGCAATTAGACCACATGGCGACAATGTAGATAGAGTGGATGAGGAGGTTAGTGCCATCGTTAGTGGCATCTCTTGAACTCAGCACATTCCCTTCTCAGCCCTCTACTTCTTCCCAGAATGGCCTTGATTGCTGAATTGTGGATGCATGGAGTTCAGGGTTAGAATGAATCATGGGTGAAGGTGATTTTTATGGTCCCAGCCATCATGAAGAAGACAGCATTCCCCAAGCTTCTAAGGGCCTGGGCTTCTTGCCCACTCTTTCCCAGGCCCTGAGATTCTGCCTGTAGCCCAGTCATCTGCCATGTCAGACTGCTTGTGCTGATTTCTCATGCCCCACCTCTGCTTCCTTGCGGAGTCAGGGAGTGATGGCCCTGCATGCATCTCTGTACTGTGGGTCATCTTCTCTCCTGGCCCTTTGCCCCCAGGCTTCCCCAGCCAGCGAATTAGCCCCTCTTTCCAGTCTTACCCACAGTCTATTAGTGAGGTGGTCTCCTAAGGATTTTCCAGGACCACTGTCCTGACCCTCTCATAGCTGAAATGGGGTTAATGCAGCTTCTGCCTGAAGTCTAGAACCCTGCTACATTGTTCCCTACACACAAAGGCTACTCATTTGCTAAGATGAGAGGCCACTCCAGCCTTTCTCATGATAGAGTGATGGCAGCCTTTGATCTACCTCCATCATTTGTGTGGGAATTGACCTCTCCTCACAAACCAGGAAGATGTAAGCTCAGAGAACCATGTACACACCTTGTGCATGGTGAGACACCTAAGTGCAGGTCCCCATCAGCACTGCTCTTGAACCATGGCAGAGAAGCTTGAAGCTTTAACTTTACAGCTGAGCCCTTCCTATTTGTTGATATTCATGGTTGACTCCAGAGATAGCAGATGGTCACTCTCAATGGCCTACTTCTGGTATTCTCAGGTCATCTTCAGTATCTCTGTGTGTCTGTGGAAGGGGCATATGGATCTTCTTAGCCAGTGACTTCATTTAATAACAAAAGATAAAGACCCAAAGTGGGGACAGCAGTACCTTCCCAAGGTCAGAGAGGCAGTTGGTGGCTAGCTACATTCTGTATTGGACTAAGGCTCATCCCTTTCCTCTCACCTGATGGACCAGCCACAGGGGTCCAGCCTTCTATTTTTCCTCTTGACTAACTTAGGGTATTTCCCACAGTTTCATAACCTAAGAGACCTTGTCTTTATTCCAGCCTACACAAAGGCAAGATGGGAGGGTACTATCTGGCCCTTTCCTTCATGGGCATCTCTTGGAAGTGGTACACAGCACTTTCATTTGCGTCTTATTGGCCAGCTGTTATCAAACAGCCACCTCGCTGTGGGGGACTTTGGGATTAGGCAGCCATGGGGTCTGTTAATAATGAGGAGTCTTGGTCTGGGGAGATTTTTTTTTAGCTAATGAAGAATTTGGATCCCAGCACCCAGATAAAAATCTTGGTGTAGCAATTTATGCTACAATCCTTGTAGCAGGAAGGTAGAAAATGATGTCAAAGACTTGCTGGCCTATCAGTCTGTCCAAATCATGATCTTGATAGTGAGTGACCCTATCTTAAAAAATAAGATAGGCAGTGATTGAAGAAGATGTGTCAGCACACCCACCACACACACACACACACACACACACACACATGCACGAACATGCACATGCACACTCTTAAGAGGGGTCTCATTACTGCAGAAGAGGGAGTAGATATTAGGGGTCCCTCATGGCATTGCAATGAGTTCCAATGTCTGTTCACTACACTCAGCTGGGCCCTTTTCTGATGCTGTCCCACAGCTCCTTCCTCTCTTCCTCTTTCACCCACTCCAGGGATGCCAGTCCAGGATGCATCCTGAAGTGGCCCAGTGTTTAACGACTATCATTATTAAAACACCACTAGTTGTTTAACAATTCTCTCTCCAACTGCCCAAGGAAATACCACTCTTGTTAAAATACATTGCTTCCATAGGGAAATACCCTTATTGTCTTGTGAAAACATGACACTATCTATTTCAGATTTAGCTACTTAGAAGTATGCTTTCCCCAACATACACAAATTTTGTTAGAATATTCTTGGGAAATAGCTCTAAAAATAATTTAAAAATGTGGGAAGCCAACTATGTTTATGGCAGCCTCCACTCTTCAGATTCTCATCTTCTTCACTTCTCAAAGTCTAACAAGTCCTTAGTGACAGGTATGTCTGACTACTTGGTGACTGTTAGAATATTCTTCCATGGTAATTCTGGGAGTGGTTCTTAGAAATCCAGGTAGGAGGACTGCAGGGATCTAGTGACAGTCAGAAGAATGGTTGTCTAATGACTGGTGTTTAGTGTTGTCCTTTCTAGCCTATAGGACAGGCAGATGTGCTGGAATGACCATCTGGAGAGGGAAATACGCAGGGGCATTGCATAGGCTTTCTCTGACCAAGGTAGTGGGTAATGATAAGTTTCTCTCAAAATACAGTCAAGCCAATGGCTCTGGGTTAAAGACAAGCGTGGAAAGCATGCGGAATCTGCAGCATGAAGGTTAAGGCTAGGCATGGAAGGCATGCAGAGGCTGAAGCATGGGGGCTAAGGGCAGGCATGGAAGGCATGCAGAAACTGTAGCATGGACAGGTCAAACTTCCTAGTGCTTCCTGCTGTGCCCCAAGACAAGCCACCTCCCTAATTGTTGATGGAGTCAGTCTGCAAAGTATAGAGAGAAACCCACATAATCAGTGTTGAAGGCAGATTAGAGATGACAGTGTGAGCCATCTCTGGCACCCTGCAGATGTCAGCTAACCAGAGGCATTGCCCAAGGCTCTGTGCAGTTATCGCAACCCAAATCAATGTCAGGACCCTGGAGAGCGCCACGGAGTCCTGGTTCTTAGGGAAGGCTCACACTTGACAAAGGCCTAGTCTCTTAAAAAGGTTGAGACCTAAGGAGGATCTCACATAGCATCCGTCTGATCTTTTACTACAAACATGGAAGGAACTCCACTGATGGCGAGCCTCAGAATGATCTTATCCACATAAAACACAAATAAGGGCATCCAGTCACATTGTGAGATAGTCGCTTTCTTAGCTGAGTCCAGGAGGGATTGGTTTAAGGTTAGTGTCTCTCAAACCTGCTTTCCTTTCTTTAGACACAGACAGAGCACCCCAAGACAGGCTTGGGCCTGAATTTATTCTCCTCTTATTTAACCACATTAAATTTCACAGTTACCATCCCGTTGGACTCAGAGATAACTTTTTGCCCATGGCAGCAGTTCAGTTTCCTTGTCATGTCTGGTAACATAAAAGACACGCTGACGTTTAGAAGATTCAGGTAAATAGGAAAGATCAGCACACATATGGGAGTCCAGTTGTGGACTATAGTGTGGGAGTGCCTGAAGCTTGAATTAGCCTGGCCCTGTCTTCTCTGCATCATGCCCTCTCCCCTAGTGCAGAATGTAATCAGCCCAAGAAGCCCCACACTCTGCATCTGCTGACCCTGTGGACCTAGGCCTCTGTCCCCACATCAGTTTCCAAATGCCTTTTGAACAGCTCTCCATTTTGTAACTCACCCATTGTCCTGAAAAGCATAGGGAGGGGAGGCCTTTCTACAAACTCTGTGGCATTCCCAGTGACCAGACTGTCTCCCTGCTATGGAATAAATAGCTGTGTCCTGGAAGTAGGGGGAAAGGCACCCCAGGATCCCAGTATTGGGATGCAAATAAGCAATTAGAGTCAATTAAGACAGGATACAGTGTAATTACCACAATTATGCGACCTTTCTGTGCAGAAGGAGGTGACCTGATGCAAGGGGATTAAATAATAGTGAAACTCTTCATTAACCTAGGGGTGTGCTTGGGGCACAGAGGCCTCATGGCCTAGGCCTAAGGAGGCTGACAAATGGGACCCTCCTCCCTGGGTCTGAGCCACTGCTGGCAACAGCAAGGAACAGCCTGGCTGGGACTACCTTGTCAAAGAACTTACTGTGCCTGTCTGAGACACCCCACCATCTAGCATAGGCCCAAGTGTTGTGACCACCTCCTGCCTTTTCCAGACATATCCTGGGTTCCCAGATGCCTTTAGAGGAACCCTACTCCTTGCCAGGGAGTACCTTGATCATGAGACCCCTTACTCTCAGAGTCTGACCTGGGGGGTCTGTTACAAAGAAATCCCTTGATAACTTTCCTTATAAACACACCTAAAATCCAACACTCACCAAACCCAGTTCATGTGGCTCCAGCATTTAACATGGACTTAGTGCAAAGGCCATATTTTAAATGTTCAGCATTCTAGACTAAGTTCGTGGTTCTGCTCTTCGAGCCAACAAATAGGGACTGTATCCATCTCATATGCCCCCTATACTCGGGGACCTGCAGGTGTAGTAGAAGTCACACATAAAAGTCCATTCTTCCATTTTAGAAGTCATCACCTTGTAAGGCAAGGCAACCCTAGTATTTGGTGCTAGAGAGAGCTGAGATGGCTCAAGTGAAGGGTGACAGCCATTGCATAGGAGTGAGGACATGGCAGTCCTTATAATGACATCTTGGCTTGCAGTTTTTATTTGTGGAGTGAGAGGTCACTTCTGAGGTGGGCAGGGATATTTTAAATCAATCACTGTGAGCATCTGCTTCCAGAGTGATGGGGGAATCTTTGTTAACCAATCACCTCTAAGAAGTGGAACCTAATTAAGGTGTGGCTACCTGGAGCCCAGGAAGAAAAACTGGGACAGACTAGGTGCTCACTCTCTCTGGGTGATTCCTGCGGGACACAGAGGAGCTTGGACTTCCCATTCTCGTGGCGTGAGTTTCCCCTTATAGTAAGTAAAAATATAATTGTTTATCTTCAAGCTAGCCTGGTTATTTTATGAATCGAGTTAACATTTATAATTGCCGACCCAATGGGGCCAACTAAATCCACTTAAAAACCTGAAAGAGCTTAATTTTAAACACAAAAATACAGTTTAACACAGTCTTTTGCTGTTTGTGCTTAGCTACTGATCTTTTCCTGAAAGAATGTTGAGCACTGAAGACATTACACCTGGAGCTTATTTTCTTCTTGGCAAAACTGGCCCTTGGGCAAAGAAATGCCCATACCTCAACCACTGACAAGATACATAGTATCCGTAAATAGATAAAACAGGACAGTCGAATCCTGCCAAGACAGGGTAAGATAGTTTAAAAAATTTCTTGCCTTAAAAAATGATTTGTCAATCATTTTAGGCCTTAACCAAAGTTGGTTGCTTCAACGTTGCAAATGAGACTTTGGGTGATTACCCAGGTAGCCAGTTGTCTCTGTCATTTGTTGCACATTTTGGAAGTTGCTTGATTGCACTTCCTGCTTACTCAAATAATATTGTTTCCCTTCTCAGATCTTCGATGTGGTTGAAGATTAGATAGTAGTAGTTACCTTCCTCATGATTTAGCCAAGCTTATTTCCAATGCAATAAAATGTTTATTAAAAACTTTTGTTATGTGTTCCTTGCTTAATATTGCTTATATTGTTTGTAATTTTATATTTGGTATCTGTTCCTATTGTACATAGTTGTATTGGGTTTGGATCAATCTTGTTTAGACAAAAGGGGGAGGTGATGGNTTGTCTCTGTCATTTGTTGCACATTTTGGAAGTTGCTTGATTGCACTTCCTGCTTACTCAAATAATATTGTTTCCCTTCTCAGATCTTCGATGTGGTTGAAGATTAGATAGTAGTAGTTACCTTCCTCATGATTTAGCCAAGCTTATTTCCAATGCAAT
Organism: Bramus lutescens; assembly: GCA_001685075.1. Lineage (NCBI taxonomy): Eukaryota > Metazoa > Chordata > Mammalia > Rodentia > Cricetidae > Bramus > Bramus lutescens. Next base: position 196,119 of record LOEQ01002350.1, on the reverse strand, counting down.
AAAATGTTTATTAAAAACTTTTGTTATGTGTTCCTTGCTTAATATTGCTTATATTGTTTGTAATTTTATATTTGGTATCTGTTCCTATTGTACATAGTTGTATTGGGTTTGGATCAATCTTGTTTAGACAAAAGGGGGAGGTGATGGGGAAGATCTGTTAACCAATCACCTCTAAGAAGTGGAACCTAATTAAGGCGTGGCTACCTGGAGCCCAGGAAGAAAACTGGGACGGGCCAGGTGCTTGCTCTCTCTGGATAATCCTCGGGGAACACAGAGGAGCTTGGACTTCCCATTCTCGTGGCGTGAGTTTCCCCTTTTAATAAGTAAAAATATAATTGTTTATCTTCAAGCTGGCCTGGTTATTTCATGAATCTAGTTAACATTTATACCAGAGCTGTGAGATGGGACAAGGACATCCTGGTGGAGGGCAGAACATGTGACCTAGAGGAAGCTCAGCCAGCTGTGTGGGGACTCAGACACACAGAGGGTGAACACTGTGGGTGGCCTTGAGCTGGCGATGGACTCTGTGAACAAAGGGAGGCTGGGAAAAGGCAGGGGACTTGGAAGAGCCTGGCATGCTCCCTAGCAGTGAGGAACTGGCGGTGGGGATGGGTGAAGACTTGCCAAGTCACACAGCAAGAAGCAGGATTGGATGCTCACACTCACCACCAAGACTCGACCCTTTGACTGCACCCCACCTTGAGCATGGTCTGCTGGCTGAGACTCACAGGACAGAGACGAACCAGATCTTTGTTGCTGAACTTAGGCAGCAGTGTGGACAGCACTGGACTGTCACAGCGACCTAGAAGAAAGGAAGTGAGGGACCCTTGCTGTGAGCTCGGAATACAGTGAATGGGCCAAATGGTAGAAATTGCCTGTAATGACATATGGGGACAGCTGAGGAAAGAGCGTAACTTCCCCATCACCCCAGTAACCACCTGGAAGCTTCTAGATGTTCAGAAGTCATATTCTGTGTCTATCCCAAAGCCTTGGCCTCTGCCACACCTACTTGCCCAGGAATGCCCAACTCCAAACTACTTTTACAGATACGTCTCAGAGACCTGGGAAGTGCTTCTCTCAGCAGCCTTCTTTTCCTGTTTGACGCTGCAGTACAGTATCCAGACACTGGGGACTCAAACCCACATGTACACAAGTCTTTCATTAAGGACTAGACCTGGGTCTTATACATCCATCGACCTGTAGGAAACTGGAAATGCACAGTGAGACATGGAGTAGATCAGGCTTAACAGATGGATTGCAACACAGCTGGAGTACTGCATAGGTTGCTCTGAGGCTGCGGGCAGGCTCAGCTGCTATGATTGATTAGTAGTGTCTGACAAGAGCACAAGTGGGTGCCAATATATGTTGTTTGTGAGCAATCTCTTGACTGCCAGATCTATGTGCTAACAGAAATAGATGCTCTCAGGGGAAAAAAGTCAAAGACAACACAAATACCTGGAGTAACCAAAAATAGAAACACATCAGAAGGGATTTGGGGAGATATTACATTTTCAACTTGACCTCTGTAAGTGGAGATTGCTCTTATGTTTCCTGACTACTCAGGCCTGAATAATCACACAAAACTGTATTAATTACAACACTGTTTTGCCAATGGTTCAGGAAATTTCTAACTAGCTCTTACATCTTAAATTAACTCATTTCTTTTAATCTATGTATCACCATGAGGCTGTGGCCTACTTGTAAGGTTCTGGCACCTTGCTCCTTCAGCAGCTACATGGCATCTGCTTGACTCTGCCTCCTTTCTCCCAGCATTCAGTTTAGTTTTCCTGCCTAGCTATATTCTGCTCTGCTATTGACCAAAGCAGCTTCTTTATTACCAATGGAAATAAAACATATTCATAGCATACAGAGGGGAACCCCATATCATCTCCCCTTTTCTGTCTAACTAAGAAGTAAGGTTTTAACTTTAGCATAATAAAATTACATATAACAAAACAGGTATCAAGCAAGAGTTACAATTACAATATTTAGTCTATTTGTATTAGGCAAAAATTAAAGAAAATATTCTATCATCTACCTTATCTTTGTGAGCCTAAAGTTTTGTATCTAATTTATCTTTTATTATAACCAAGGAAAATTATAACTGTCTTCAACTCCATCAAAGACCCCAGCAGGATATAATATTACCTAAGTAAACAGGAAATGCATTGTAAGCAACTTTCAAAGTTCGAGAAATGACAGGACATTTCGCTGCTTGTACAGTCACCCAAAGTTCTTCTATACCATTGGGGTATCCATATTTAGCCTACATTCCCATAGTATCTGGAAAACTTTCCATGAAGCAGGAAATTTGAAAGACTGTTTTGCCTATATTGGCAGTTTGTCAGTCACTTTCTTCTGTATCCTGAAGAATGTCTGGCAGACTCTTTTATGAAGCAGGAACCCTGAAGGGCTATCTCACCTTCTTTAGGCAAGTTCAGAAGTCATTTTTTATGGGTCCTGCATGTCCAGTTTATACAGCATACCATCAAGCAGTCCAGGCAAGAACAATTTCTTGCCCAAATGGCAAGCCTTGTCACATGGAAGGCAAATTTCATAACAAGCTTCTTCAATGTTCATCAACCTCTTTGGAGTAATCGATACTGCAAGAAGTAAACATGTCTCACTGTCAAGAAGAGTATAAATTTTTAAAACATTTTAAATGCCATATTCTGTAGGTCTTTGAAGTGTTGAAGATTATCTATCTAACTGAAATATATCTNAAACATTTTAAATGCCATATTCTGTAGGTCTTTGAAGTGTTGAAGATTATCTATCTAACTGAAATATATCTCTGTATACCTAGAAAACCTAACTGATGTGATTAAAATTTGATTATTATAAGTGACTATTAATCTGCAATTTTTAATTATACATTACATTTTAAATGATATGCACAATACCTTTAACAAGAGCAGAAATACATATACACAGCATAACAAAATCAACCTTAAATTTGTATCAATAGACCAAGATCCATACCAATGCAAAATATTTATCTCTACATTATAGCCCCCTTATTTTTTGTTAGAAGTTAACTTTGCCCATTAATCATTTATAGCTATCCCTTTTAAAATGAAAATAAATATTTATAAACAGTCATTTTGGGAATTTGGGCATAGTTTTCTTCTAATTTCTTCCTGCTGTTTGTTGGGTGAAGTATTTTTAGGGTACATGGAGACCTTTGAGGGGGTCTTGTCCTATCAAACCATATTAGTCTGGAAGGAATCCGTAAGTCCCCACCCTCTATGGAAGCAAATGCAGAACCTCTTTTCGAAAGTAGCATATCCTTAGACTCAAATTTAAGCCAAGTATGATATATATATATATATATAAATATATATATATGTATGTATGTTGGTTTAGCTTAATAGCCTGTACAATGAAATGTATCTCTGTACTTAGCTCATTCACAATCAAAAAATTCAAGGAAAATACAATAATATACATAATCTAGACTCTGTATATTTTCCATCTTTATGTGCCTTAATTTTTTACTCTATTACTTTTAATATTTAATTATTTTTACCCCTTTAATCTATGACCCTCTGTACTCCTTCTCTCTCAAAAGCCCATGTACATTTGTCTAACACTGTGACCCATTCAGAGCTATTTTTTTTGTCTGAATCTGTTTTATTCAAAGAGGACTTTGAAAATGGTAAGCTGCTTAGTTGCAGTGGCCTTGGATGCTGGCTCTGCCTCTATTGGCCTTTTTATATGGCAGAGGTATATTTACTACCAGCTCTGTGATCCATGCTCATTGCCCCAGCTCCAGGGATGCAGCAGATCTATGTCACCATTAAGCAACTTGTAGCACTCTGTGCACAAACTCCAAACGTTCTATAGCAGGAGCTCCCAAAAGAGCCAGAGCCATTCATGCTGCCAGTATGAACCAGGAAGCCATTTCTTAAAGGGGCTGTGCCTCTGATTGCAGCCACAAACAGAGCCTATCTGAAAAAACATGCAGCTACTAAGAAGCTGTGTTTGGCTCCTGTTTTTGTGGCCCTCATTTTTTTTTAAAGATTTTTTTGGTCTTATGTGAATCTATGCCAGATGGTAGGCATCATTTTGTAAATGGAGGTTACTTTTTCCTTTCTCGGCCACTCAGGCCTGAATGATCAAACAGAAATTATATTAATTATAACACTGTTTGGCCAATAACTTAGGTGTATTTCTAGCTAGCTCTAACATCTTAAATTAATCCATTTCTATTAATCTATGTGTCTCCATGAGGTTGCGGCCTACCATTTAGTTTCTGGTGTCTTTCTCCTTTGGCAGCTACATGGCATCTGCCTGACTCTACCTTCTTTCTCCCAGCATTCAGTTTAGTTTTCCCACCTAGTTCTATTCTGCCCTGCCATAGGCCCAAGTAGCTTCTTTATTAACCAATGGCAATAAAACATATTCAAAGCATACAAAGGGAAATCCCACATCAGACCCCATTCATACCTTGTGTATATTGTACAATGATGTTCCCAAACCGCTTTTTGTATCCCTATTGATACTGTCAAACTTTGGCTTATGAGTGAATCTTGGGTAACACATATCAACCAGTAGTTTCTCTCTGACAGTAAACTTGCCTACTTGTGGTCCGTGGGCAGCTCATTTGCACATTATCTTTCCTGTATGGTTTTATTAAAAGTGTAAAAATGGGTGCTGAGAGGATCCAGACAGTGTCCGCCACAAGAGACGTTTGGACCATTGCCAGTCCAGCAACTGTCGCAGCAGCAGCAGCAGAGACTGTGATGACCGCAACCACAGCAGCTATTATTCCGATATCACATTTTTCTCAATACAGGGTCACTTCTGCTCAAATGGCCTTCTCTCGGACCAGAGAAGGAATAAGTGCTGGTACACAAACTAACAGGGCAGCCGAGGAGCTTCCATCCCAGCAACTGCTCAGGCTGCAGTCTCTGGAAGAACAATCAAGAACAACATCCCTCTCCCCAAAAGTACTATTCCAAAGTCAGCAGGCCCATGGCTATACCACCACATGTTAATAACACCTCTTATCTTAACAAATCTGGACTTTGGCTGATACACTCTCCTCAAAGCAAAGCTCCTTGCAGATCAAAGTTGACTGTTGTAGAGAGCTGGGGTAGGTCCATGATCATGTGTCATATTACTTTTTAAATCCTCCTTATTCATGGAATACCAAATATTTCTTAGTCCCACAGCCTTGCCATATGTAGCATTCAGAGTAAAATCAGCTATGGAAGCATTACTGAGTATTACACAGTGATGTAAAAATGAAGAATTTTAAGAGTGATTCTGTACCTTAACAAGAAATAATGTATCCTGAAGAGAAAATGTGTCATTAACAGGAGCTTGTTCTAACAATTGGTGGAATAAAAAGATGGATATAAAGGACTTAAAAACAAAAACAAAAAAGTTTGAAAATGAAGATATGGACATCAGTTGGGGAGCATGGCTGTCCTAATGTAATGCAGAAACAGAACACCTACTGGGAGCTGCAAATTGTGGCATTGCTTCAGAATCATCGGCCATTTAATGGTCACACCACCACCATTTTGAGGCTCAAGCTACTGTTTATACTGCCTTGGGCACAGTGAGGGTAGTACATTTGGTCAGGTCTTAAGGAGTCAGTATTCCAATAACTCTATCCACTCTATAGAGACATCAGAAGAAAACTGACAAATTCAGCCTCGCCAAAGTGGCCTCATAGACTAAGGATAAATTCCTATGAATGTGAGTCATCCTTATGTTTTACATTCTCATCCTTCAACTGTGTGAGCAAGGACTCATGGCAGCTGAACTGGAGGAAGAAAATATGGGGAGCCTGGAACACAGCGGCCCCTGGCCACTGCATCTGATCTACACGTGGGTGTTACTAAATGAGAGCAGCTAGGTTGTCACTCTCCACCTGACTTGTAGATTTAAGCTCACTGAGTATAACTCAAAAAAAAATCATACACACACACACACACACACACACACACAGGAGCCAGAGAGATAGCTCCAATAGTAAGGGTGCTTGCTGCCAAGCCTGACAACCTGAGTCCAATCCCTGGGACCCATGTGATGATAGGAGAGAGCCAGCTCCTGTAGATTGTCCTATTACATCCCACCCTCAGTATATACCCATACTCACACTCACATAAAATAAATGAATAAATCAGTATTTTAAAATATTTAGTTTTTTCTTATGTTTTAAATTATGTATAGATGTGTATATGCATGCACACGTGGGCGCGCACAAACACACACAAGCATATGGATACATGAACAGGAGTGCAGGTGCCCTCAGAGGACAGAAGGGTCAGATCCCTAGGAGCTTGAGACATATACAGTTGTAAACCACCTGATGTAGGTTATGGGAACTAGACTGGAGCCATCTGGAAGAGCAGCAAGTACTCTTAAGCACTAAGCCATCGCTCCAGCCCTAACAAATAATGTTTTAGAGAATATGCAGTGCTGAATGTCTGTTATCAACAAGGTCTAGAAAGCTATTGTTTGGTAGACAGCTGACCTTTTTCTTACTGTTAATATCCACTATCCACTCCAATTGTGTGTCTGACTTGCATACTCTTTCTCTGGATTACAATATGTGGCACTGTATATGACAGTAAGAGAATGCATCAGTCATATGACATGCCTGGGAGCACATGGTTTGTTGGTAACCGTGATGCAGGCATTGGTAGGCTGAGGGCTGAGTGGGCTACAGGCAGCACTATCATTGAAGACCAGAGATAACACCCACATGAAATGATCCAACCTTCCACGTGTGTCCATAAGAGGCATTATTTCCACCCCAGCTGATCCTCATGTCCTGTTATTTAAAGGCTGTGTTTAAACCTGTGCTTTGTGCTAACCAAATGACTGGCTTCTCTTAGATGGGAGAATTAATATGGAATTTTTAGGAATGTCATGATAATCTCATGCATGGTGGGATGTTCAGATAGGTGACCTTGGGAGCAAGCTGACATGGCTATGAATCCACACCCAGCCTTGATTTATTAGCTGGTGATTTGGGCAGGGTACTTAACTCTCTGTCCTTTCTTGTATATAAAAGATGATAACTCTCCATGCCCAGAGCACCATCTGCACTTGCCCAGTGTGCAGCTATGTGTGGTGAGCAAAGCCAGTACTGCTATAATGTGCATGTATGTGTGTACAGTGTGTGTGTGTGTGCGTGTGTGTCTATGCAGGCATGTGTATGTGCATGTATGTATGTTTGCATATGTGCCTTGTGTGCATGTGCCTGCTTTTGTGTGTTTATATGCATATGCTGTGCATGCCTAACATGCAGTAGAAATTCCATTTCCCTCTTCCCCTCCATCCCTGGTTTCCATGTCCTAAGCTCCTACTCCTTTAGGACCCAATGTCTGGGAGAAGCCCACACTGACTTCACCTTTCATGGACTGCTGCCTCTCTGTGTCTACCACTGAGTATATTATCTGTCTCTGCGTCTGTCTTTTCCACTAGCTGGAAGCCTCTTAGAGCAGAAAGACCCGCTGAGTGACTCTTCCTCACCTGGGCATAACTCGATACTTACTGCACAGGAATGGCTTTAGTGTTGAGAGAGTGGAAAGAATAAGTGAGAAGTTGAACAAAGGAATGATGTGAAGGACCAGAGCCCTGGCCAAGTCAGACCCAGCCTGCATAGAGCAGGAGGTGGTAGCAGAGGCAGCCTGCTCAGAGCTCATGCTCGCAAGCCTGTGCTGCATCTATGCTGAGCTAAACTGGGATCTAAGAATGTCCCTGGCCCTTGAATGCTGATAAGCTCCCTTCTAAACAGGACTGGGGAGATCTCAAGAAGGGACAGTGCAAGTGATTGGAGAAGAGAAACTGACAAAAGAAACGAAGTCTAACCTGGCAGACACTGGGTCCTGCAGGGTCCTCCAGTGGGAGGAGTGGCTGGCACCTATGTTGGGGTCTGTGGAGTCTGGAATGTGTGATGGGCTGGTCATCTCTACATGAGCAGAATTCAGAACGGGGGCTCCAGGAGGGCTGTGTGTCTGCTCTTAAGTGTCTCTGTTTCCACATGAATCTATGGTTCAATCTCTCTTAACTTCTCTGGGTCCAGGCATCTGCCTCCAAGCAGACCAGGCCCAGGGAGTTCCAAACAGTGCTGCATCCTTCAAACCCCCTCAGCTTCCTTCCCCCACTCCCGCCTCTGCCCGTACGACTATCTCCCCCCCCCATGTCCCAGCCTATCTTTGGTTATTAAAATACTGTTTGCTTGTTTGTTTGATTGATTGATTGATTTTGATTTTTTGAGACAGGGTTTCTCTGTGAAGCAGTCCTGGCTATCCTGGAACTCACTCTGTAGACCAGGCTGGCCTCAAACTCACAGAGATCCGCCTGCCCCTGCTTCCTGAGTGCTGGGATTAAAGACGTGTGCCACCACTGCCTGGCAAAATTTTATTTTTTATTGAGAGCAGTTCCTTTCAAAATTTCAGGTCTTGGCCCATTAATAAGTTGTGAAATAGATTTAAGAGTCCTGGCCAGGTTTAAAACGATGAAATAGAGGACCAGCAAGATGGCTCAGAATAGGGTGCTTGTTGTCAGCCTGACAAACCGAGTTTGATCCCTGGGATCCACATGGTAAAAGAGAGCGCTGATTCTTGGGAATTTTCCTCTGCCCTCCACACATGTGCCGTGCCATGCACACAGCCACACACAGTAAGTGTATCATTCTTAAAATGACAGAGTCAACATTAGCAAGTGTCCCACGTGGAAGTGATTTGGGAAACTTCCTTTCCAGAGCTCCATGAATGGGGTTGTGGTTTCTATTTCTTTCGGTGAGTTTGGCACCCACTGCTGTCCAGCTCCTCATATGCCCTCATTATACACTCCCCTGAGGAACAGGCAGAGGGAGACAAATGGGTATATGTGGACTGGGGGCCCCTCTGCCCTTGGATCCTGGTGAGGCCCACCACTGTCACTCCCTTTTCTAATTCTGTTTATTGCAGTAAGAATCTTAACATGAAATCTCCCCTCCCAGTAATACTTAAATTCAGGACGCATTGTTACTGACTATGTACAACCTTGGATGATGCATCTCCTTCTCATGATCCTCTTGATGGACGGGAATGTCACATTCAGTATGACAAAGATGACAAGGGAGGCACCATCATCCCACGCTTTGCTTCTATGAGTCTAGTTTAGGTACTTTCTGTCAGTAAAACCATATAGGAGCCACATCCGTGAATTCAAAGAAATTCAGAAAATACTGAATGGAGGTTTGCATTGGAACTGAATGTATAGACGTTTTCCTTGTCACTCTTCCCCAGATAATGTAGAATGCTGATTGCATGGTGCTTGCATTGTAGCAGGTATTGTCAGTTAAAAGAGATGGATTGCTATACACAGAGGACTGTGGGGCTCTCTGCAAACATGGTGTCATTTGATGTGAGAGACATGAGCATCCATAGCTACCGGCAACTATGAAAACAAGACCTTGTAGATGCTCAGAATCAGCTGCCTTGCTGAGCCTGGGCTGTGTAGATGGATACAGGGATCATAGTCCATGCATCTAATCAAATTCAGGGCAGCATTCCTAAGGGACCGTCTGCAGCGTGCAGCAGCTTGGAGAGGGAGCTGTGCTAAGAGAAAGAAGCCCATCATTCCCACTCTCGCCTAACTCTTTTCTCTCTCTTCCTGGGCAGGTCGTGTATGTCACTGCCACCTTCCCCTACATCATGCTGCTGATCCTCCTGATCCGAGGTGTCACATTGCCAGGTGCCTCTGAAGGCATCAAATTCTATCTGTACCCGGACCTCTCCCGGCTCTCTGATCCACAGGTAAGGGTTGTAGCTTAAACACAGTGTCACCATCAGTCACTGAGGCTCAATGGCCAGGTAGGTAGGTGGAAGCCTGTGGCCTCCTTGGGATAATAATTGTTAACGCATCAATTAAACACACAGGAAAGCAGATGTGGTAAAATACAGCTGGAGAACATTTAAAGGTAACTGTGTGGCCTAGTGACATGGACAGTTCTTAGTTAGTACTTTCAAGGCAGCATCCCACACAGGACTGAGAACTGCAAGTCAAGTCACCTGCTATGCTTAGGATCAGGCATTTTGGATTTGAGACTTTTCTGAGTTTTGGAATAGCCACATATATTTGATAAGCATCTTGGAAATGGTATCCAGTTGTAAGCATAAAGTTTATTTGTTTCATGTATGTCTTGCATATGTGCTTTTAGTTGTTTTGCATGTAAAATAAAATCTCTTGCCATGATACATTGACATGCTGGAAGTTTCAGATTTTGGTATGTGGGATCAGAGATACTCATCCAGTACCATGATTTCAAAACGACATTCATGTTTGCTATGTGTATATATGCCACGTATGTGTGAGTGTTGGAGGAGGTCAGAGGTGTCAGATCTTCTGGAAGCTAGAATTACAGGTGGCTGTGGGAATTGAATTCTGGTCCCTGGAAGAGCAATATGTGCTCTTAATCACTAAGCCAGATATCTGTCTCTCTAGCCATTACCACAGGTATTTTAGCTAGCCATACCACCATTGTATCTAGGCTTTCCTTCATGAGGGTCTGTGCTTTGTTGACAGCACTCAAGGTCACAAATGAAGGACATGCTTAACTCTAGTTAGAAATTGGTTTAACAAACTTTTTTCCCTGCCTGAGGTCACAGACCTGCCACAGGGGATCTTGGAGAGAAAGCAGGTCCTTACTGTGATTAACTTTCTTTGTAGAAGAGTTCACACCAAACCCACTCCCACTCCCATACAAAGAATTGGAGAAACTGACTCATTTGTCTCTAGTCTTTAGTCAGGCCTAGATTATCCAGTCATGAGTAACAAGTGTTTATGCCTAAACCCCTCTGAGTAGGCTCATAGTGAAGTGTCTGGGAGTGTGTTAAACAGAGACCCCTCATCAGCCAAGCCCTCAATCTCTATGCCATGCCAGAAGCCTTCGGGGCTTCCTAGACTCTAGCCCAAACCCCTCTCTACTGGGCCCAGGTAATTCCAGCATATAAAGCTACTTACTCAGGGTTGGCTGTGTCCATCAGGAAGTGCCAACTTAATATAGAAACAAACACATGGATCACACAGAATTGGTGTCTAACTTCCAGAGTTTGAAGCTTCCAAGAGATTTCAAGCCCGTGACTTTTGGCTCCCTCTGTCTGGGCAGTGGAAGGGTTTGCAAAGCACTGGTTGTTCAGTGCAACTCAGAGGTGTCTGTGACAGTGAGTGATGAGGCCAGTGGAGTGGGACACATGCTCATCTTTACCAGTTTGCCCTGCCTCGGGGTACTACTGGCCTTCTGTAGCACATCCCAGATCACAGGCAAGATCCCCAGGAAGAAAGGAATTGGCTCCCGACTGCTGGCCTGGTCAACTATAACTCTGACAGCAGGGTCTCTACTGAAGCAGCAGTTTTGGGCTACACATATCCCATCATGGGTTCATTTTCTCTTGTCAGGTCTACACTTTTGGTATCAATATAAGACAGGTTCCTGCCTGTGTCCTCCGACCACCCCTTTCTTCCTCCTTGGGCCTTAAGGTCCATGAGCATGAGCCATGAGCATGAATCATGACCATGAGCATCCTCAACATGACGCTATCTAGACCTTGACAATCATCAGGGGGCCTGGAACTTGTTAAAGATCCAGGCTCCTGGGGGGTTACTTTCAGTGAGTCTGGGATGGCTACAGGACAGCCAGGTAGGTAAGGAGCCTCAGAGATGATTCTGATAGCAGAAAAGGTGGGAAAATCCAGTTGCTACTTCCTCAGAGCACTACATTGACACACAGACACACACAGATATACATATACCAACATACATACATATACATACACACACATACATACACAGAGATGTAGAACACAAATATAAATGCACAGAGACATACAGACACAGAGAAAAACTCATGTACACAGATAAACATGCATATGAATACACATATGCCATACAGATGCACAAGTGTACACACATGCATACAAAGGAAACACATGTACCTATACACAATTGCACATGCAGAGAGAAACACATACATAAGTACACTGATGCACACACAGAACTTGTATACAGATGCACACACTTGTATACAGATGGACATGTTCACACATATGTTCACAGATGAGTATGCATGGACACACACTCTGAGAACATGGATGAATCAGCACACACAGTGTGAAAACACAGATGAACCAGAGTCCTAGGAATCTGCTCAGCTCTTCTCTGATCATCTCAGGTTCCCACTGTCTTCCCAGGTCTCCTTCTGAGCCTCAGTTGCTCCACCAATGACCTGAAAGGCTGAGTTGTAACCTCCTGTAGTCATGAGCCAATAAAAGATCGTTCCATGGCTATCTACCTTTTCTGAGAGCCAAGGAAGAGACCTTAGGAGGACAGGGAGAGCCTAGAGCTCCAGGTCATTGTCAGGTCAAGTTTCCCGTCTCTGAGCCCTTGGGATAGAGCATCAGGGTGTGGAGGCTGGGCTATTGGGTGAAATGACCAGCAAAGGAGTGTCTCTCCTGGTTAGGAATCACGGCAGTCCCATGAGCAGCTGAATGATTGCTGAGAGTTCTCTCAGAGGCCGCAGGCCTGTGCCCCGCAGTGTGCATTGTACTAGATCCCGGTCCCTGGAGTCCTCAGCTTGGGAGAGAGGACTGTCAGGTCAGGCCACTCCCCCAGCCAGGTATCCCCCTGAGAAGAACAAAACAGGATAGGGTGAGATCAGAGACCTTCATCCTGTGCCTTTTCCTCTTGGCTCAGGGTTCCCACCTGTCTATTAGTGTAAGAATGTTTGTCTGCCATGCAGAGTTGCTGCAAGGCACAGTACATACATGTGCCCGAGCCCTTGTATTTCTCATTCTGCTGCCCAGCACCAGGCCCGGCACATAATAGGACCCTGGATCATGTTGGCCTATATCTAGTTCTGAGTAGGACCAGTCAGAACCCCATAGCCCAAGAGGAGGGTGGCTTTGAACTAGAAACCGAGGCTTTTATTGTGGATCCAGGAAATTCAGTTTCTTGTGAAGAACTTGAAGGGATGTAGCAGCTCGCTCACTGTGTGCCTGTGACTTGCACTCCATGGTCAGTGCTTTCTAAACATCTGTCTGTCTTCACTGTCAGCCCTGTGTTTTCTCTGAAGTGTGAAGCGCTCCAAGTCCATTTTTCCCCCTTACATTTTCACTTTCTGTCTTTTCCGTCCTTGGAGAGCCAAAGGGATCTTGCATTGTCCCTGCCCCAGATTTCTGCTGCTCTCGCAGATCATTGTGTTTCAAGTGTGTGTTTTCAGGGTGAGAACAGAAAGGCTTGTCACAGATCCAACTCGCGGGTCTGCTTTCCCAGGAAGGGCCCTGAAACACCACTTCCCTGTGCAGCCTCCTCTGTGGAGGAAACAGAACCTGAGGACGAGGTGTTCAAAATTCTGGGCCTCAGATCAAGATATCTCCCCAGCTCCCCATCCCACAGAGGACATTCCAGACCACAGGAGGAAGACAAGACCCTGGTTTGAAACCTTCTGAATCCTGAGGAAGACTCTATGAGATCACTGCCACCTGGTGGTAATGTTCTCTGATTCCATGTCAGGCCTCAGAATAAACAATGGCCTCTGGCCTGAAACACTTTCAAACCAAAATATACGTGTTTCCACTGACTTAGAGATAGCAGATTTTTAAAAAATGAAACATCACTGGTGTGTAGGCCACTCCCTGAGACTGGAAGTCCCGCAAAGTTTTCTTTGCATACGTGTGGTTCTGTATTAAGTGTTTCTGTATCACGTGGTTTTTCATCGTCATCAGGCCTAGCCAACCCATCACACAAGGCTCTTATCTTCAGGGAGGTTCCTGTCTCCTGGGAGAGACATGATTAGGTCAGTAATAACAATGGGGGGACATTACTGTGGACTGGAACTGGTCTGCAGGCACACGTCTTACCTAACCTCCTGTCCAAAGACAGCAAATCTCCCCTTTTCTTGGCTCATGGAGTCAGAATTGCTGGACTCCTCCTTGGGGTTCTGTGTACCATAGAGATGCCATTAAAGCATTGGAGCCCCAGGTCTTCTCAGGGTGAAGTTCTGCGGTCTCTTAGCTGGTTCATCAGTGTTGGGGTAGGAGAGCTGCTGCCATGGCCATCCAAGTAATGATACTGGAGACTGCAGCGTGGCACCGATCACATAGCACACGCTTAGCTCGCCACCTAAAATGTAAATGTTTTCTGCTGAAGGCTGACCTTCTGCCAGTCCCCACAGCTGTCTTGTCTCTCGAAGTCACCCAGCCACCAAATCATTACTGAAAACCATCTTGTTCCATGTACGGGCAAAGTTCTCACGGGGTGTAAGCGTAAAACCCAGTTTCACAAATGAGGGAGCTGAGGCTTGAGGTTTTATATCTATCCCTGAGTCCAGTGGCTTGTGACCCAGCTGAGCAAAGGGCGCAGTGCCAGAGCTACCATGTCTGACCATCTGGCTGCTCTGTCTTCCCAGTCCTAGCTGCCCTTCTTGATTCTAAAGTCACTCTTTGCTAAAATTCTAGATCAGGTAGGTTTTGTCCCCACCAAGAAGCCACTTCCCGTCCTGTGCCAGGAGGCTCCTTGCCTGCAATTTGGAGCAATTCTCCAGTCACTCCCTTCCCAGTGTTCAGACAGACAGACAGACAGACAGACATATCTTCCTTCCTTCCATTTTCTTTTTGCTTTACTACTCTGTGCTGCCAATGTCACACTTTGAGGGTACTCATTGGGGGGATTTAAGTTCAGCCTAAACAGTGAAGACAAAACCATCTCAACAGTGGGCTCCTTCTTATCACTTTCAACCCTTCCCTCACCGGCCCTGCTGCCTTTCTGCAGGATTCTCAAAGAGCTCAGTGGGGAGCCTGGGTCACCAGATCAGTGCTTTGGTGTCTTCTTTAGTTCTCTGACTGTACCTAGGGTCACTGAAGTCTATTAAACACAAAGCCTCTGTGCTAGAGTAAAGCCTGTGTTTTCTTGTCTGCTTGTGCGCTGGTAGTTTCTGATTGAACACTGAGTGTTACAGAATTGGTGTAAACACGTAGATTCTGTTATCCGCCTTTGAAGCATGCTGGCTTTTGTCTTAATGTGCATTCTAGTCCAGGTATGGACAGTTAACTGAACCTTGAGTAGGCTCACCCTCATGTTTTCTCAGTTCAGATAGATGGAAGCCTATGCTGACCCCAAAAGTCACTCTGACATCATAGGACTCGGTAGGAGGTGATGGGCTTCTGAGTTATGGTTCTCCTACAGGCCCCCTCAAAGCTTGGCTTTAAGCTTGAAGAAGGCGAATGTATTGATTTCCTTGTTCTTGAGTGGTGTTTCTTAGCTGGGAAGTTCTGCTTCCTCAGAGACATTTGGCAGTATCTGCAAATCTGTTCAGTCACTACATTGGGCCTGATCCTATCTCACATGGCCCTTATTCCCAGATCACAGTGGGCCTGACCCCAACTGCCAGGGCGTCATCATCCCAGATTCTGTCTCAGTTGTTCTTTCTCTACACCATCCCATCGCTGGCTCCTCACATGTTGCTGGTCATTATGTTCCCATGTCAGGGCCCACTCAGCAACTCTGTTGTTGTTGTTTTAATTCATGGAGCCGGTGGTTGCCTGGCATAATCTCATGTTTATTAATCAGTGTATTCATGGTTAGTATTATCAGTAAGAATTTCAGTTCTACATAAGCAAAGGATGTTTGTGTGTTATCCACTACTAATTCCCTGTGAAATGGTGGGTAGATTGGCAGATGAATAGATGGACAGATGGATTGATAAATGGATGAGTGGATGGGTGTTAGATGACTGTGGATGGACAGAAGATGGATGAATGGGTGGATGGTAGGTGGGTAGATGGTCACATGGATGAATGGTAAGTGGATAGCTACGTGGTTGAGTGGCTGAGTGGGTGGACAGGTGAGCAGATAAATGGATAAACAGATTAATGGATGGTAAGTATATGGGTAGTTGGATGGATGCTGTTTGGGAGGACAGATTGGTAGATAATATAGTGGGTAGATGGCTAGCAGGAGGGTGAGCAGATGGAAAATAAAGGAATGGGTGGGTAGGTGAGTGGATGGCTGGATGGCTGGATAGATAGTGGGTAAGTGGATGGGTGGACAGATGGGAGGATGGGTGGATAGAAGCAGATGAATGGTTGCCATTGGTAATTTATCGTAAGGAATACCAACAGTCAGAGGTGAATAAAAACATTCTTTCTTTCTCTCTGTCCTAGAGATTTCAGGGAACTTTGATTTGCTGTTTGAAGGAAGAGGAAAGAAAGGTTGTTTGAAAACAAACATGGATCAAAAGAATGAATGTCTGCATACATACAGGAAGTGGCCAGAGAGCCATGATTACGGGCAGTAATTGGTGACTAGCAACCTATCTGAGATGGCTTTAAAGAATGAAGGGTCGTGTTACCTTCTCCAGAAACTATGGCTGTCAAGCCAAAGCATTCAGACATCCTTTGGTGGTCTGTGGGTGGCTGTGGAATGTTCCTGAGTGAGAGGTTGATTGCTGAGAAGAGAGCTGTAATTTCAGAAGGCCATCCAGCTCAGGGCAGACGGAGTGAAGCCAGGCAAAGTGGGTTAGGGACCCAACTGCTTCTGAATCTGCTCTTTGCTTGTCCTTTGTGGCTTTGGCTTGGAAACTTGCCCCCTTCACTGACCTTCACTATGTTCCCTTGTGTGCTCCTAATGGGCAGGGACCCCCCCACTTTTACTCGTCTCCTGTCCCCATGTGGATATTATCAAGCTAGATGAGACAGCAAGTGTGAGCCTCTTCCAGTGTCTAGAAGAAATGGGAGTCCACTTATGAGTGAGTACATACCATATTCATCTTTTTGGGTCTGGGTTAC
>LOEQ01002350.1:125966-163991 GCA_001685075.1 Bramus lutescens | reverse complement strand
TCCCGAGGTGACCAAGGCCAGCTGCCCAGGAAAGGGCTTGGCACCCACTCGAGAAGCAACAGAACATGTTTCCAGTGGAGTTCCAAGCCAAGATCCCCTGTCCCTTCCCACCACCACCATCCCGCTGGCTCGCCGGTCAGCCAGCCCAGCACATTAGCATTTAAATATATCCGAAGTCAGCACCCCCAAACCTTCTTCCCCATCGAAGCCACCAGGGAGGAGCATTTAAATCCTTCTCCTAGACTCCAGGCCCCTCATAATGGCCATACTGTATTCACTTGCTTCTGTATGTGGCATTAGCAAAGAGAAGGAGCGAGGGCGCCTAGCAACCCGGAGGAGGCTGAGAAAGAGGTGGGAAGGAAGCGATTCTCATGTAATTATTCACTTCCACAAAAGCCGTTGTCAGGTACACACTGGAAACACAGCTGTTTCATTCTTCTCCTAACCTACTTTTAATCCTTTCAGAGGCCTTCCTTCCCAATAGAAAAGGTGGAAAGAAAGTCTTCGATTCAGCCCTTTTCTGCCAGGCTATATAAGTTACGGTTTTGCTTCAATTGAGGGCTTCACTGAAAAAGTTTGTGTGCGTGCATGCAAGCATGTGTGTGTGTGTGTGTGTGTGTGTGTGTGTCTGTCTGTCTGTCTGTCTATCTATCTTAAAAAGGAAATGTTCAAGAAAGGTTGTGGGTCACTAAGCCCTGTCCTGGCTCTCAGACCCAAAAGCCAAAGGCCGCATGCGCTGGTGGGTCTGGCAGTTTCCCATATATCATCTTCGCTGGGCGTTGGGAAGGCAGGGAGCCTAGGAACAGAGAGAGGCTGGCTCTTCCCACCCATCACTGGATTCTGCACTCATGACCAAAGGCAACAGGTATATCTGTGCAGTGTTGATGTGTCTCAGAAACCTGGGCAGTGTGGAGGGAGGAAGGATGTTAGAAAAGACGTGTGTTTCCTTACCATAGTTGACAAAAAAGCATCAGAGGGAGGGGCAGGTGTCCAGTTCCCCCATTACACACCCTCTGTTCTTCTGCCATTCATGAATGATAACCCTGATGCCCAGAGACATGAAGACCCTTACCTGTGGCCACACAGAAAGACAGCAGAAGAGTGAGAGCCTGACCCTCATCTGCCCACCCAAAGCTTTTGTACTGTCCACCAATCCCTGTGAGGCTCAGAATGAGGCACCTGACAGAAGCTCCCCACCATGTTTTGTCCCCAGAGCCATGTGTTCCCAAGTTTAAATATTCCAGGGTCCCTCTCTCCACAACTGAGTGGGCAGAACTCCTCTCTCTAGTGGTTTGCTGCCGACTTGCCTGTGAAGAGTTCTGATACTGACAGTGAGATGGGAGAACAGTTGGAATATACCACATGACTCACCCAGGCCTTCGTATTCTAGAAACCACTGTGGTGACAAGGGTCACCATCAGCATACACCTGTTATGACTGGTGCCTTCATTAAATTCCACTCTGAACACAGCCATTGGCTGACCAGCAGTGAGCTCTTTGCTGACCTAGAGGTACATCTGGCTGGGGGTTTCTCTGTGGTGACCCACACCATGCCTTCGAAAAGCACACCTCTTTGCCTCTTAGCTCACTCTTGGCTCCCTCACCTGCTTGTCTCTGCTAAATGTTATTACTTCCCCATCTTTGTTTCTACTTGGAGGATCTGGGTGAATTGTGGTCCATACTGTGGTCCTCACTCTCAGAGCTCAATCAGTGAGTCTGTGTTGTAGGAGAAGGGATACAGCGAGAGCCCTGATTTTGACCTCTGTCTCTCTCTGCTCTTTCCTGGGGAAGGGTGAAGTCCATTGAACCCCTAGGTTCATTTAACACTATGACTAGGCTGCTGTGTCCCCTATGGATGCCACTTCTGACTCCCCAGGCATGGACCCTAATTCCATCCTTTGTGTGTATGAGAAAAAGAAAGACACGGTCCCTCCCTATTCACAGTGCTCTGCCCACCAAGTACCCTGGGTCAATCACCCCTCTGTGCCAGTCCCAGGGGCAAGTACAAGACTCAGTGCTGTGGTGTGAACTGTGGAGCACTATCCCTGCCGCCTAGGCCACACACTGTGGCAGTGTGGCCTCTGAGTAAGGGAGAGAATTTGTCCTCATGACTATAGCTGTCCTTCCTGAATCCCAAGGGTCCCACTGGGATTCAGGTAGGTAGCCCCCTGACCTATGTGCTAGGCCTCCCTGGAACCAATTGTCGTAAAAGCTGTGAAGGGCTTTTCCTGTTCCCACACAAATCTGCCCTAAAATCTCTGAATGTGGGCTGCCCTTGCAGCAGGGCCAACACGCCCCCCATTCATCCTGCAGAACATGGGGAGGATCCTCTTCTCCATTGATCCGGCTTCCTCTGGGTTTGTTTAGTGAGACTGTTTTCCCTTCATTTTGTAGAGGGGGCAGGGAGTGGAAGCCATTTCTTCTAGGAGCCTCCACCTCTGCTGTTCCTGGGAGATTCAAGCAGGGGGGCTTATGTGTGTGGTACCCACTTACCTAGGGCCATTCATTTTGTGGAACTCTGGGATGCCAAGTACATGCTGAAGACCAGGGGACTCTCCTGCCTTCTTCTGAAACATAGACCCAAGAAGCCACAGGCTCAGACCTGAGGCTCCTTCAAGAGGTCCATTTCCTCTTCAGTGAAAGCAGAGATGCCAGAACTTACCCATCAAGAACAGCATGCAAATCCTCAGATTTGTGCATAGAAACCTCAAGAATTTGGTCCACTTTGATCCATGTTAAGTCATGATCCATGTTAAGGCCCCCCCAACTCCTTGGAGGGGTCAGGAATGTTTGTTTCCCCTGTTTTCTTTATCTCTCTTTTCTTTGATTGTCAAATCTTTCCAGGGCGACCATGTTTCCTTCCTTCCTTCCTTCCTTCCTTCCTTCCTTCCTTCCTTCCTTNACACACACACACACACACACACACACACACATATGCTTTCTAGTAGCATAAGAAGTACGGGCATGATATAATGCCTTCGAGATAATTTGATGTGGCCTGCTGGCCATTTATTCCCTCTTCTTGGTAACTCTTCCCAGACTCCCTTGCCTTTATGTTGGAACCTCATGGCCTGGGCAGAAGTGATAGGAACCATTCCCCACAGGTCCCAGAAAGTTTCCTGAGGAAACTTCTAGGTTCTTGTCTTTCTGCCCATAGACTGTAGGAAGCTGTTATTAGGGTGGCAGGGAAGGTTTGGGTCACCATGTCATGGTGGAAGAGAGCCCCTGCACAGGCTGCACCTGGCTCTGTAGGGGTGACATATAGGCTGGTGTCTAGCTGAACCCCCAGAAGTCAGTGCACATGTGTGGTCCAGCACTCCTCACCATGACAATGGCAGCAGCTCACTGACAAACTTATTAGCTCCTGTCTACACAGAGTTGCCAGGCTGGCAGCCAGGCACAATAGCATCTTCTTAGCCACAGGCATATCTGCTGCCCCCATTTGTTGAGGTGAGGAACCTCACAGACTCCATGTGAAGACATGCCGTGGCTCTCCCTTGAACCCTCTCAAGAAACCTGGCCTGGGCTCTGCGATGCCCGAGATGCATGTGTCTTCAGTAGGAAGGCTGACATCAGAGCTGTAGAGATTATTGGTTAAGAACACTGACTGTACTTAACACGGAACCTAGCATCGGTTTCCAGCACTCACATCAGGTGGTTCACATACAGCTGTAACTATAGTTCCAGGGCTCCAGCACCCTCTTCTTGCCTCCATGAGCACTGCATGTGTGTCATGAACATACAGACAAGCAGGTACACAATATACATACATAAAAAATTAATCATTAAGTAAAACATTTTAATTTTCTAGAATGGTTAACATCAACATGAGTTTTCCAAATGTGGGAGGTGGGGAGACCAATGGGGAGGTTTGGGATTCAGAGTCAAGACTGTTAAGTTACTGCAAAATTCAGGGACTTTTCAGCTCTATAACTTCAGCTCAGACTTCAATGTTTAGCTGTAGACTTTACAACAGTCTCCTGAGCATCTCCTGATGTCTCAAACTTGCATTTCCAAATGAATACTTTACCCATCAGCCCAAGAATCCCCAGCTCATTTAGAAGAGAACCATGTTGAGCTGGGGTATTGCACTGTTTCTGCTGTCTGCTCAAATCTGTGTACTCTTCTATGACCTCCACTTTCAAACCTGCCTTCTAAAGATGATCTTGAGAACAAAGGAAACAAGACAACAAAAGAAAATAAGTCAAATACACATTCAAATGAACTTAAAATTTCCTGAAGTTCCTAAAGCCAACAAAGAAGCCAGAAAAGTATGAGAAAAAGCGATTGGCAGGGTCTTCTAGTTGATGAGGTGACCGCATGAACCCCAACAGCAACAGCATGGGGATTCTGTATGAGCAGGGAAGAAGAGGAAAGGCAAGCTACAGGCTGAACACAAGGAAGCCCAGGGAACTCGCAAATGCTTGCCTTGAGGAGAGGACCGTGCTAGGGCAGATAATTGGTGGCCTATCCAAGGATGTTAGACTAACCCAAGAGGGTCCATGCAGGATGCAGGTCCCTAGTAATGGGGGAGGATGATAGTAAGGGCAGGTGAGGCCAATGGCAAGAGACATGACCTTAAGGAGAAGCTAGTCTAAGCAGGCAGAGAGGGAGAAGAGTGGGGCTAGGAATAAGGAACGATGGCTGCAGAAAGCATCAGTGGTACTGCCACCATTTTAAAGACTCTGATAGTCACCAGAGAGGAAACCCTAGAACTACAAAGGCTAGAAAATATCCCCTGGGCCATCGCCATCCCTCTGCACAGCTACATCCCCTCTCTGCTACAGCAGGGCAGCAGAAGAGGATTATGATCTCACATCACAAATAGCTGTGATAAGAAAACCATGAGAATAGGGTTCCCATGGGTGAAGAATTTGCTGTAAACAGAGCCAAAGGACAGCCCAACCTTACAGCACCCCAGAGCCAACTGAAAGAGACAGAGATTATGGGACAGCCTACCAGGAAGGGCTGGCCACTCACAAAAGAAAAGTAACTAAATGAAATGAAAGAAACCGAGAGTGGCCATGATAGTATCAGGAAGTAACAGAGCCTAGTAAGGAGGAAAATAAAGATCAAGTCACAGAAATAAGGAGATATGTTAAAATGCAAGAAATGTCTGGCAAGGTGGCTTAGTGCAGAAAGGTACTTACACCAAACCTTACAAGCTGGGTTTATCCCCAGGACTCACATGGAGAGAGGAGAGTATAGAATCTCTCCACACACACACACACACACACACACACACACACACACACGTCCTTCAAGTTGTTTCCTGACTACAGGAACATAATGCACACATGTACCCCCACACATGCATACACACAACAAATAATATATAAACCAACAAACAATTGTAATTTTTAAATGTGAGAAAAATCAATACATATAAGTAATATGCAAAGAAGGCCCAACATAAATACAGGTCCCTAAAGAGACATATTTAAAGCAGTAATGAAGGGCTGTCTTCTACTAGGATGGAAGACTTGAACTTGTATCCTGTTAAACTTCTCTCTAGCTGGAACTAGGAATGTGGCTCAGCTAGGAGAGTGCTTGCCTAAAATTCATGAAGCCCTGGGTTTGAGTCCACCACTGCATTAGCTGGATACTTGTAATCCCAGCACTTTAAAGGTGGAGGCAGGAGGATCATGGACTTGAAGTTATCCTCTGCCAACCTGGGCTACATGAGACATTATCCCAAAAATAAAATGAGTTTTTTAAAACTGATACATAAAGTGTAAAAATTTAATATGCTGGTGGGGGAATATATATATATATATTTGTGTGTGTGTGTTGTGTAATTCAATATACATATAAATTATACAATGTTTAAATCAGGTCAAGCATCTCTAGAATATATTTATCATTTCTTTATGGTAAAAGCTTTCAAACTCCTATCTTCTGGTTTTGTTTGTTTTGTTTTTGCAGTGCTGGGACGAAACCCTAAGCCTTGTGTGCTCTAGGCAAGCTTTTCACTACTGAGGGCACTTTCCCTTTGTTACAGTGCACATCTAGCCTCTCCTTAATGGTTCTAATCTCAGCAGTCACAGCCTCTCTTCCAACACATGCCTTGGCTGTCACAGCAAGTTCACAAGGGTTCTTTTCCTCTCTATACTGTATTTTTTTCCTGCCCCATTGGCTTTTTCCATTGTAGCCTGCGTACAAATAACTAATAACCACATGACAGTCAATATTAAGTTGTCTTTAAATCTTCCTGCCAAGAAATTAGCCCAATGCTTTTAAATTTAGCTTCTGGCAAGTTCTTAGGATAAGGGCAGAAAAAAACAAGATTTTTTTTGTCAAAGTATATAAAAATGGTCTCTAGCCCAGATGCAAATATTGTTCTCCCATGAAACCTCTTGAGCTGGGTCTCCACAGTCCACATAAGTCTCAGCACACAGTCTTCCAAGTGTTGCCTAGTATGACCCATTAAGTTCTTCTTACAACATTCAACTGCTTTTCTAGTCCAGAGTTCAAAGTGTTCTACATTCCTGTAAAAGCCAACATGGTCAGGTTTGTGGTATGGGCTCACCCTGAGTTGGGAAAGAATGATGTGGGATTCCCCTCTGTATGCTGTGAGTATGTTTATTACCATTGGTTGATAAAGAAGCTTCTTTGGCCTATGGCAGGGCAGAATATAGCAAGGTGGGAAATCTAAGCAGAGATAGAGGAGGAAAGAAGGCAGAGTCAGGCAGACACTGTGTAGTGGCCCAAGAAGAAAGAGGTAACAAACCACAAGCTTTGTGGTAAAATATAAAATAACAGAAATGGGTTAATTTAAGATGTAATAGTTAGTTAATAAGAAGCCTGAGCTAATAGGCCAAAGAGTGTGTAATTAATATTAAGCCTCAGAAAGCTGCAGGAGCTAGTGAGCGGGACCTGGTTGGTGGAGAGAAACTGGTCCAGGGAACCAGCAGAATGGAGGATATTTGTAGCTGTAAGGAGTAAGTCTCCAAGGAGAATGCAAAAACCAGCCACTCAAAGGGAAGAGATGGGGGCTGAACTTCCAAGAAAGTTGTTTGCAAGTGGAAATCCCATGCATGGGTTTGGGGGTGCACATCATCAGGGTATGTGGACAAGAAGTTCTGTGAGCTTTTCTAACTCAGACTTGAGGACTGTGGTAGAAGGATGGTTGAACAGGCTTTTCCACCAGTCTGAGGTCTTCTCCCCTCTGCTCTGTGGGATGCTGAACTTTAAGGACCATTAGCCACAGGTCAGTCCTTGTGGTCAGTCATCCCCCAAGCATCTCACAGGACACCACCGGGAGTGGACACTCTGTGCCAGAGTCAGCATCTGGGCCATATCCTGCCTCTCCCTGGGGTCTGCATGCTTTTCTGTGTAGAAAGAATTCACCAGGGAGAGACTGGCACATGAAAAAAAAAACGATGCAGGATGCAACACTTAACGATATATTCTCTCTTCTCAGTCTTCAGCAATTTTTACTCCACTGGACTCTTGCTACCAACGTGTAGGCAGCCTCAAGCTCCTGCTGCTTTGAAGATCTCTCCCTGGGGTTTGATTTTCCTTTTCATGACCACTCTCTCTGCCTCCCCCATTCACAAAAGTGATTCTTGAGGTTCATGGGGGTTTATCGTTTTTAATATGTTTTTATTCTTTGAGAACTTCATACAATGTATTTTAATCATATCCCCCTTTCTTCCTGCAACCTCCATTTTGTGTTTTGTCTTTTAGAAGACACTATCTCACAGCACTGTCTTGGTCCTCTGGTTGTTACAATCTTTCCATGTCCTTTTCCAGGACATTCCTGAGCCTTAGGTGCAGGGATGTTGCGTAGATGCATCCGCTAGGGCTAGGCACCCATGGTCAGTTGTTCTGTTGTGGCTCTGTGATGGTCTCTGCTACAAAAAGAAGCTTCTCAGATGACGGGTGAGAGCTGTGCTTATCTGTAGGAGTAAGGAAAAGTGTTTTGATAGGAGCTGGGAATCACACCACTTTATAGTGACTGTGGTTGGTTCTCCTCTAGGGCTCTATGGCCTCACCAGCTGTGGATAGTTGACTAGGTTTGCAGTGCCAGGCACAAATTCTCTCCTGTTGAGCAGGCCTTAAATTCACTTAGATAACCATAGGTCACCCCAGGGTATGCATGTCATTGTGTCTTTCAGAATATCTTGTTATTCTCGTCATTGTTTGGGTTCATTGGTGTCACAGCTGGATAGGATTATTGATTGCTTTTCTCATGGCTCCTTCTGATACCAGGAGAGCTGGTCCTTATGCAGGCTTCCAGGTCAGATCCAGATGAATTCCTCCTGTGTCCAAATTATGTGGTGTCCTTAGTAATAGTGTCGTACCTTCTCTTTCTAGAAGGCACCAAGGGCTATGGCAATATTCTTTATTTTGGGGGGAATTTTGTGGACTCATCTGACCATCATCTCAAAAGAAGGCTTCCCATGCCTGCACAGGGGTTGCTATTAGATAGTCTATGGCAATTGAGGGGTTACCCAAGTGGTATAACTTTAACTAAACAGTCTATCTTTGTGTGTGTGCATGTGTATAATTTTAAGTAAATACAAAATAATGATTCCTATGGCTTTTTCTTTCAAAAATTCTTGTGTTCTATTTCCAAATACCAATGTCTCAGTATGGCCTCATATACCAGCATTACACACACACACACACACACACACACACACACACACACACCATGAATGCTCTCATGGCATTTCTCCTTAGCTGGCACTCTAGAGCCAGCCATCCTGGGTTAGAAGAGGTCAGCAGACACTCCTGTCAGGGTCAGAAACACTTCTCATATGTTACCATTGGATGTTTTCACAAATGTGTGCAGACTCAGACAGAGTGGCCTGTTTCATGTGTGCAAATCCTCGAGAAGAGATCATGCCTGGAATGGGGATGATCTGGGGGTCAGAAGGCTATGAGGCAATACTGTGGTGTGCAAGGGAAAGCTATGGTCTGAGGAACCCAGAATCAAACACCAGGAAAGATGAGTTCTCACTTTCAGAAATGACTTCCCAGTCAGAGGTGTCTCAAGAAGAAAGATACATGTCATTCCCATCAATGACAGCAGCTAGGCAGACGTCCATCGTAGGATTTAGAAGAGAGTCCTGTTCTCAGGTAGAGATAAAGCACCAGGATGCAGGAGATGGTTTTGAACCTCATGGGGGCTGAAGCTGTGTCTCTAGAAGTCAGTCTGAATGTGCTCTATCCATCACGCTCCAGTTCCGTGGTCTTGGGCAGGCCACTTGTCCTCTTGGTTACTTGGCTCTAGGAGCAGGCTAAAGGTGCCCCCTGCATAGGGCTGCCCAGGACTGCTGACATTCCAGGGCAGTCTTAATGCAGAGGCTCAGCAAGGTGCCTTGCATACCAGAAGTGCCTAATAAAGGCTGCTACTGTCTGTGTTCAGTGCCGAGCCTCGTCTCCAGGTGGCGCTGGATGCTCAGCCCAAAACCAGCTTGAGTTTCAACTGTGGCTTCTTTCCTTAGAGACTTCTAGGTGCTGAGCTTCAAGCCTGGGGGAGGGAGGGCACTTGAAAAGTCCATGTGATTGCCACAGTTAGGTCATGCTGTCCAGAGGAATTTTAGTCAGAGGGGACTTTGGTAACTAAGACGCTGCTGGCTGGCTGCACCCCGGGGAAGCTGGCATTAGGGAATCTGTTCTATAAGCTAGTGAATCCATACACATGCCCAGATATGTGGGCACACACACACCTAGTCTGTACTTTGGGCAGCTTGTGTCAACGCTTTCTCTGCACAGTTGTGGGACCTTGTCTTCATGGTAATTTCAATTACCAAGAAAAGGGAGTGTTTTAGGACTTAAGTGTCAGGTAACATAGAAGAAAGACCTATGCCCAGGGTGCACTCAGCCTCACAGCAGGCTGACAGGGTCTTTCCTTTCCTATTTGGCTGATGAGGAAATTTGGCCTTGGGGATGTTAAGTTATTTTTCCAAAATTATACCGCTGTAGCCAGAGCCTTTAATATCCAAATACAATTTTGTTTGTTTGATTACTTGCTTTGTTTTTTGTTTTTGCTTTTGGTGGTTTTGTTTTTTTGTTTTTGTTGTTGTTGTTTTGGTGGGGAGGGGGCAGGGTCTCACTCTGTAGCTCTGGCTGTCCTGGAACTCACTCTGAGCACCAGGCTGGCCTTGAACTCACAGAGATCTGCCTTCCTCTGCCTCCCAAGTGCTGGGATTAAAGGTGTGCACCACTTCACCTGGTTTTATTTACTTATTTATATTTTGGAGACAAGGTCTTGCTACATATCTCTGGCCAGCCTAGTCACTAAGCAGACAGACTGACCTTGAACTTTCAGAGATCCTCCTACCTCAACCTTCTTAGTGCTAAGCTATAGGCTTGTGCACATGGGCCCAGCTCAACATCCAAATTCTTATTATGTAGTGGGTTACTAACCACAACCTTTGGAAAAATCTAGAATTTATTAAGGAAATTAATTTTTAATGAGGTTGTCCCAGAAATATAAATGTTTTAATAGGATTTGCCAAGAAAGTTAGGAAGTTGGATAGACCCATCCTAGAATTTCTTTTGGGCGAGTACCCAGAGATCAAGCTCCCTCTTCCCACATCTGACTCTCCCTCCTCCCACATCTGACTCTCCCTCCTCCCGCATCTNCTCTCCCTCCTCCCACATCTAATTCTCACTATTCCCCCATTGGTCTCTCCCTCCCCCCACATCTGACTCTCCCTCCTCCCACATCTAATTCTCACTATTCCCCCATTGGTCTCTCCCTCCTCCCACATCTGACTCTCCCTCTTCCCTTATCTGACTCTCCCTCCTCCCACATCTGACTCTCCCTCCTCCCACATCTGACTCTCCCTCCTCCCGCATCTGACTCTCCCTCCTCCCACATCTGACTCTCCCTCCTCCCACATCTAATTCTCACTATTCCCCCATTGGTCTCTCAATGCCCACATTTTTGTGCCCTCCTCCAGGTGTGGGTGGACGCTGGGACGCAGATCTTTTTCTCCTACGCCATCTGCCTGGGCTGCCTGACCGCTCTGGGGAGTTACAACAACTATAACAACAACTGCTACAGGTGAGCCCAGCTGACGGCCACAGCTTCCAAAGCCTCATAGCTGTCCATAGTACAGGGCCCAGAACACAGAGAGCTGCTTGTCAGCCTGGCCCTGCCCCCAGGATCACAGGGACAGAGCTGGGAAATTGCCACATGCAAGCAGAGTCTGCCCTGAATCACAGCAAACCCACCCCACAGCCCCAGTCAGGACCACAGCGGCAGTGTGTGCAGCATAGGTACATATACAATAAGTTGTGCATGGTCACACAGCTAATAAGGAACCAAACTGGCTCAACCCAAGTGTTTCCACACCAAGGACCTTGTTTCTACCTCCTGATGATTTTCACAGGTCCATGGGGCCCTCTCTTGACACACCTAGAGTGGCTGGACCCTCCTTGGCCCACAGTTCCCTTGACCTCCTGGCTACATAGGGTCCAGGAAGGGAGGTGACCAAGGCTGGGGAGCCTCACAGACCTGTAGCCTGAGTGCCACCATGAGGCTGAGGCCCACAGAGGGCCAAAGACACTCAGCACACCGTGAGACAGGCCCATGGAGAGCCAGGGACACTCGGTAGTGCATGTGGGGGTGGGGTGGGGACTAAGCTCACTCTGGGGTCTCTGACTGAAATGACCGTATTGAATTCCTTACACCTAAGTACCTGGCACACATAGGTGGATACTTGCTGGTGGATGGACAGAGTATCACACTGTGAGAACCCAGAACTCTGCAGGAAGGAGACTTTGGAGTTGTGATGGGGTACCACCATGAGCACAGCCAGTGAGAAAGTGTCCACAAAGAGAAACTATCCTAAAGTAAGGGATTGAATGCTGATTTGGGGATGTGAAAAAATGGTAGAAAAATAAAATAGAGTCCATAGAGAAGGGGGGTAACTGGTGGCTCCATGTGAAAATCTATACTGTCTCACTCTTCAGGGAAGAAAGAGAAAACTATTTAAAAATTGCATTAAGAAGCCCGATTTCCCCTCTCTTGATTCCTATACAGTAAAGGTATCTTTACTCTAGATATATGTTGCTTTTATGATTAAAAAGAAAGAAAACAGAGTCAGAAGAGTCAGGCATATTAGCACACAACACTAGCATGCAAGACGTTGAAACAGGATTGCTGTGAGTTCGAGGTTAGCCTGGGCTACATAATGAGTTCCAGGCCAGCCTAAGATACCTATCCTATCCCTCCTCCAGGCCCATCCCAGCAAGGAAAATCAAATTAGTACAGATATCATCTATGTATTATTTAACCCCAAATCAAATATACAAATTATTTATTAAATTAAAAACCATAATAATGGCATGTATTGTGTTCAGGGGCTCAGACCATACATGTAAAGTTGAATGCGGGGGAATTTTTTCCAACCAGCAACCTAGCAACAACCTGAAAATGAAGAGCATTTGGCAGGTGTGGAGTTAAGAGAGGGACCTGTCCCTATCCACTGCTGGTGGGAGCTCAGCAGGCAGGATTTCCCCTCCTCTCCCTGTTGCTCAGTAGAACAAAGCAGATGGCCTGCAAAAATCTGTTTCCAGATTGTTCTGCAAACAGGTCTGCCCGGCAGTCAATTAATCCCCTCTGGAGCTCGAGCAAGCCAGCTCAGCCTCTGCTGACTTCAAAGCCCTGGTTGCATAAGCCTCCCCCAGAGGTTGCAAGGAGATGTAGGGGAAGGCGTGAGAGGGCTGGAAAAGCCAGGCCAGGCAGGGACCAGCCTCACAGGGCTGAGTGTGCTCACGGGTGGAGGCTGGCATCCGAATACAGAGCTGATGGGGCCAGACATCCCTGAGAACTCAAATACAAGAAAGTGATCTGAGAGGCCTCTGCTAAGGGATGGGATTTGCAGAAAGGGATATCTGCCTTCCCCAGCCACATGGTGGCTGCAGGTGACTGCCCACAGTCTGGTCTTGGAAGCCTTGATTCTTAGGAAGTGTCATTTAGGCCCCAGGAAGGGAATCTGAGAGGTCTGGATTCCCAAATATAATTTCACTGGGAACTGACAATGGGACCTCACCTCCAGTCTCAGGATTCAGAGGACCTAACAGGGCTGGCGCACCAAGGCACCTTAAACATGACGGAAGAAATCCAGATGGGTAACAAGCATGGAGTGATGCCTTCCTGTCCAGATCATTCCATTCTTGCTACTGGATACGTCAGGGCTGCTTAGGCTTAAGGGGACTGTGCAAAGAGCACCTTGACTGGATTTTGGACAGTACGATGCTAGTTAACGTGTAAGTGGGTCCTTGCTGCCTCAGGAATAATGTGGTCCCCTCCTGGACTGGGTTGAGTTTCTTCCTGCGCAAGTGGGGCTTTCGATAGTAGAAAGGGTTAGCAGTTCAGGTGGCATTCATTGTGTCAGAAGAGGTCTTTAAAGGGACCTAGATCACCCATTGCTGCCATGGTAATGCTCATGACAAATAGCCCCGGCCCCAGGGGCTATGTATTCTTGTTCATACTCCCGGGCCGAAGTTGCCTAGGAAAACTGTCCTAGCTATGAGTGTGTGGGTTTGGCGTCAGGTCAGGCTCAAATCTGCTCTCTGTGTGTGCATCCTGTGGTTCAGGCTCAAAGGAACAGTCATTCCCTTGGGAGTTCTTCCCATAGGGGGAGAAAATTTCACAAGAATGATAGAAGACAAGTTCAGTTAAGAAGGTACCAGTCAAATGTCTGTATCATGTCAGCTAATGTCCTTACTGTGTGAAAGTAGGGTCACATGGCCAAGTCCAGCTGAGTGGACCTGGAGGTTCCATTTGGCTTCCAGGTGGGGGATTAGAAACAGCTCACGACAGCAGGGCATGGTGGCACTCCTTGCCTTTAATTCTAGGATTAGGAGGCAGAGGCAGGTAGATCTCTGTGAGTTTGAGGCCAATCTGCTCTACAGAGTGAGTTCCAAGACAGCCAGGACTATACAGAGAAACCCTGTCTTGAAAAGCCAAACCAAACCAAACAAAAATCCCAGCCCATGAGGCCCTGCTACCAAATGCTTTGTCATGGTCAGCCCCAAAGAAAAGACCTGCAGGGAGACTCATAGCCAGGCTCCTAACTCCTTGCCTAGTGCTCTCCTCACTGTACCTTCATTACCAAGGCCATTGTGGGTTTGTTACTGTTAATGTTACCTTTGGTTCTATTACAAAAAGCATGATACAAGAAGCAGAGAGGAGAGTTCTCAGTCCTGCACATGAGAGATGCAGAGGTTCTGGGTAAGCCAGAGTGCACTAGAGATGGGGGCAGGATGCAAGAGTGGGAAGAGAGCCAGAGTGTTAGCTGAGAGAATGCAGGGCCAAAGGAGCTCTGAAGCTCACCCTCCAGACCATTGCAGCCTCAAGCCCCGCTGCAGAGTCTGTTGGTGGCCAAGGCAGATTTTTGTCTAATGAAATATAAGGGGATTCTCTGTGGTATCCACAGGAGGCTGCATCTAGTAGGAATGTGACTTTTAAACTCCAGCTCCTGGGCCAGGAGCTAAGGCCATGATGCCACTCTTCCCTGGGACATCATTGGTCAGGATCACCCAAGTGCACCTCCCACACAGAGCAAGGCACTGACATGCTCCCTGATCTGAGTTGTGAGCCCGCACTACAGAGGCAGAATTATGGAGCCTGTGGTAGAGTGGGCCAAGACTCTGGGCCATCATCCTCATCTTCATAAAGTTCATCATTTGTTGTCTGGTTTCTCCTTGATTGGGACTTAATGTTGGTGCTTCCCAGTTGGTGAAGAACAAGAACAAGTCAAAGCAACTGTTCTGATCTCCTCTGTGAGCTGGCCCACTAAGCAGAACCTGAGTAGAGCAGAATACAGGGCATTGCTTGGTAATGAGCTCAGCCAGGATAGGTGCCACTACAAAACCTTTCCCCTGCTCAGCCAGAATAGGTGTCACTACCACAAAACTTCTCCCTGCTCAGCCAGGATGGGAGTCACCATAAAACCTTTCCCTTGCTCAGCCAGAATAGGTGTCACTACCACAAAACTTCTCCCCTGCTCATCCAGGATAGGTGTTACCACAAAACCTTTCCCCTGCTCAGCCAGGATGAGTGTCATCACAAAACCTCTCCCCTGAAAGCTACTAGGGTTGTAGGTCTATGATCCTTAGTCACTTACCTGGCTTCTCTCACCCTCTGAGTTTTGTGCCTTGGGAGCACAGTCCCCTCCTGCTATTTTGGTCCTTCTCTCCTCAGTAGCCAGAGCAGTTTGTCTCCTGAGTCTTTCTTCTAGCGATGCAGGGGAAGTTGTGTGACTGTAGGCCAGCTATCCATCCTCTCTGAACCACAGTCATTTCGAAATGGAGGCTGTCAGAGCATATGCTTCTCTGCCCGCCCTGCAGTATAACCTGGTCTCAGGTGGGGAAAGTTCCGACAGCTGCCTGTTCTGCCCACACTGACTCAGGCCCCTCTTACTGCTTCCTCACAGGGACTGTATCATGCTCTGCTGTCTTAATAGTGGCACCAGCTTTGTGGCTGGGTTTGCCATCTTCTCTGTCCTGGGCTTCATGGCATATGAGCAAGGAGTGCCTATTGCTGAGGTGGCAGAGTCAGGTAAGTCTGCAGAGGTGAGATGTGGAAAGCCCAAACTTCTGGGGGTTTCCAAGGGGTGAGGACAATATGGCCACTGCAGTCTTTCTGTCCTGGGTTTGTTTCTCAGGACGTGGGCAGTCTCTTCTTTGTCTCTCAGGGCAGGGGAAGCCCTGACCTTCCTCATTGGGAAACCAAAGCCTTCATTTACTTCCCAAGCTACTCTGTTTCCTGACACACACACACACACACCCGCTGCTCCCAGTCATCACTCGCTTTGGACTTGCTCCATTCTGCACTCAGCCTCAAGGGGTCATAATTACATAGCAGCACAGCCTGGACAGCCCTAGGCTGCTGGAGCCATCCCTCTCACTTTCCTACCACTGTGGTCTGTCCCCTTCTGCGCCACACCCCACCACAGACCCTTTGCACATGCTGCGCCCATTCTTGGAGAATCCTACCTCTCCTCCTTTACTCCATTCTACGTAGAGAATTGTCACACATGTCACAGCCCGAAGCATAGTTGATATGTTTGAATCAAATAAGCTGTGATCAGGGTGATGGTTCACCATGGCAATTCCTCCTTGACTTCCATGGCACTTGGATTCTAAAAGAAATATACTGTAAAAGGTGCAGTGGGTCCCGAGTATTGAAATAGTGATGGGTCCTCAAGGAGGGTGGGTCAAAGTAGATGACATCAGAGGTGAGCGCTGCCTTACACACCACCTCACAGTGTGCTTAGCTCCTCAGTCCATTGCAGGGGCATTTATACACCTTTGTACCAAACAATCTTGAAGGAAAATTCTCTTCAAGTAAGCATGAAATATTTACAAAAATAGGCGACATACTGGGACACAGATTAAACCCAAGATAAACAGGACCAGAGAAATAATAACGAGAATTTCTACAATTTATATGGACTATTGTAAAAACCAAGAGCTCTGTTAGAAAAGATGAACAAAAGTCATAATTCCTTGGCACAACTACCAAGGAAAAAATTAAAATACAATTTGCTAATGTATTAGTGACTTTTCCATTGCTAGGATAAAATGCCACTACTAAAGCAACTTACCGAAGAGTTTATTTGGCTTATAGTTTCAAGGGATAGAAAGTCTGTCATGGCAGGAAGGCATGGCATGGTATTAGGAGCAGGAAGCTGAGAGATCACATTTTAACCACCTTTAGAAAGCGGAGAAAGCCAGCAGGAAGTGGGGGAAAGGCTATAAACTCTCAGATCCCACCCTGGTGATGCATTTCCTCTAGTAAGACTGCACCTCCTAAACCACTCCATAGCAGCACCACCAGCTGGGAACCAGCTGTACAAATGCATGAGCCCATGGGGGCAATTCTCATTCAAAACCACAACTACCATCAACAATAAAAGGGGGCCGGTGCTGTGTAATAATTCTTTTGTACACTGTAAAGATGTGTAGCTTTCATTGGTTTAGTAAAGAGCCAACTGGCCAATAGCTAGGCAGGAAGTGGTTAGGCAGAAGAGCCTAAGACTGAGGTAACACTGGGTTGAAAGAGGGTAGAGTCATCAGGAGATGCAGAGAGAATGAAGATGAACTTGCAATATTAAGAAATGTACTGAGCCACATGGTAGAATGTAGATAAGAAATATGGATTAATTTGTTATATGAGCTAATTAGTAATAAGCCTAAGCTCCTGGCTGAGCATTTATAATTAATAAGTCTCTGTGTGGTTATTTGGGAGCTGGCTGGTGGAGTGGAAACTTCTGTCTACACTTGATATGCAATGTCCAGGGGCACATACAGCTGTATAAACCCTGAAAAAGTTAAAAAAAAAAAAGTTCTGGAACACAGAGTCAAATGCAGCTCAGTGGATAAAGGCACTAGCCGCACAAGCTGAAGACCTGAGTTTGATCCCTAGAATCCACATAAAGATAGACAAGAACTAACTCCACAAAGATGTCCTCTGACCACTACATGTATTCTCATACACACAACATACATGTGTGCACACCCAATAGTAAAAAAAGTTTAAATTCTTTTTGAACAGTGAAGGAAGAGGCAGATCTACAGACCCCAGCACTATAATGAACACAAGGGACCACTGTGAATAGCTTCAGCCTGGATTTGATCACACAGGTTATATGGGTGAATATATTTTTAAAAGGCAGTGGGCTCAGACTGACACAGAAGAAACAGGAAAACTGAATAGTTCTGTATCTTTTAAAGAAGTAATTTTTTACTTAAAATGTTTTGGGCTGGCTCAGTTGGTAAATCACTTACCACCCAAGCACAAGGCCCCAAGAGTGAAAAAAGCTGAGTGTGGAGCAGCTTACCTATAACTGCAGCCTTGGATGGAGGAGAGAGAAGACAGGCAGATCCATGAAGCTCATTGGCTGGAAGGCCTAGTCAGATCAGTGAGTTTCAGGTTCAGTGAGGTACCCTAAAGATGAAAGTGAAAGTAAAGACACCCAGCATCCATTTCAGGCTTCCACATACACATGTGCGCGTACCATACATATATAGTACTCACATACAGAGATACACATACAGACATGCACACATGTGTGCACACAGTCAGATGCAGGAAATCTGATATGCCTTCTGTACCCAGAGAGTTGCAGCACTTCCATGATGCTCATAAACTTAAGCATATGCCCAACACATTATACACGCACATATGTGTATAAATATACTATGTGAATATATGTGTGTATGTAGTGTAGATAGATAGATAGCTGGATGGATGGATGGATGGATGGATGGATGGATGGATGGATGGATGGATGGATGGATGGATGGATGGATGGATGGATGGGTGGGTGGGTGGATGGATGGAGAGAGAGAGAGAGAGAGAGGGAGAGAGAGAGAGAGAAAAGAAAGTGTGTACAGCATTACTACAAAAGGTGGATAGGAATTTCCCACCAGTTAGTAAAGAATCACGCTCCTCCACATATCAGCTGTGAAATATGAAAAACTTTCAAGTCCACACTCTCTAGCTGTTGCCATTTTCTTTTCCTATATCAGGATACCTAAGGTTGGGGTAATTTCTAAAGAGTGAGTTTTTTTTTTTAAAGCTGATAATAGTTTCTGGAGAAAGGAAGGTCTGGTGTTGTGGTATCTTACGCAGCTCCGCCACATGATGGAGGCATCACAAAGCAAGAACCCATAGAGAGTGAGACAGGTGCACAGAAAGAGGCGGGGTACAAAGGAGTTGATCCTCTCTAACATTTGCCTGTGAGAATCACTCCATTCTCAAAAGAACTAATCCAGTCCCCCAGGCAGACATTAATACCTCTTGACCTATTCACCTCTTTAAGACTTAATTGCCTCTTAAGAACCCACCTTCCAACACTGCTACCCTGACAAGCACATTTGGATATGAAAATTAGGCGTGATAGTGCCTGACACTGAACCAGAGAAAGATACAAGAAAACAAGGATAGAAACAAACCAATAGAGAAAACTCACTGTGGTAAACACTATGGGGAAACATGGAAATAAACTGATTTATGTGTCTTGACCAAAAAGAAACATTTCAGGAATAATGCAAGGTTACAGTTTGCTGTTAGGAACTCCATTCATAGTATACACTGTATTCATAGATTAGCAAAAAACTAATATCTCCATGGATACAGGAAAAACGATGTTAGCAAAATGTAATGCCATGCATGTATATTTAAAAATTATCAGGAGGAGGTGGAGAGATAGCTCAGTTAGGATTGCTTGCTGTTCTTGCAGAGGACCCAGGTTTGATTCCCAGTACCCACATCAGGCAGCTCATAACTACTTGTACCAGTAGCTCCAGGGTATCTGATGCCCTCTCTGGCCTCCATGAGCACTGAACTCATGTGGTGACATAAATTCACATAGGTGCACATATGTGTGCACACAGAAACACACACAAATAATCTTAAATTTTTTTAAAAAGTAATCAGGAAAATATCAGCAGAAGGGTATTTTTAAAGTGTTATGCGTAGAGAGCTGGTCATGGTGGCACACCTTTGGAAGCCTGAGGCAGAAGGATGGTGATGCCAGCCTGGGCAAACACAGTGAGACTTTGCCCCTCAAAAGGTATGTATTTAACAGTTTAAAAAGTAAATATGGGTGTTCTTCTATATCCCTCACCGGGGAATGACAAATGTGCAAGAAAATGTGTATGGGCAACCGTGCAAAAGAGGTACAGAGAGGGCTGGAAATCAAAGAGAATGGCTACTATCATAAAGGGCAGAAAAGGATAGGGGGAGGGATGGAAGGGCAAGGATGAGCTGGGGAAGGAAAGGACGATACTTCCGTCTCCCTTATTGGCCTTGACCCTGGGTGACGTTCTCACACCCCATCCACAGTGGGGTGGGATACAAAATGGAATACAAGCTAGTAACAGTGACCTCACTGTGCTGTGGAGTGACAGTGAGTCCTGTAGCCACACTGGGTGCTAAGGAACACAGAACAGACACGGTGTGCCACGTGGGTACTGGAGGCTCAAGATGAAAAACCAAAACAATAACTGTAGTGTATTTGTTCAGAACAGGAATCTGAGCTGGAGATTCTGCTGACTGGAATATGTGTTTTGGGGTAGACTAAATTGATAAATGTCTGTAAATCCCAAGTCTGCTATTTTCCTCTGAGGAGCAGGTCCTAGAATGTACTGTATTGGAAGTCATGGGACATGTATGCTTAGACTCCTGGTTTCCATGTATGGATAGAAACATGTGGACATGCACAGGAGAAAGGAATTGCTGAGGGAGTCATCTGCAATAGTTAACAGACAGCCCCCGTGTTCAGACCTAGGTTTACTAAACAACACTGTCTGCAGTCAGGGCCCCTTGAAGAGGCAATCGGGTCCAGGGCTAGACCAAGACACAATGAAGCCAAGAAGATAAGGCTGCGCTCCAGAGAAGCCTGGGGATGTATCAGAAGGATGCAGAACCTGCCTGAAAGAGCCTGCAATGACCTGTGCTGGGACAACTTGAACGGCAAAGTAAATAATGATCATTACTGTGTCATAACCCAGAGAAAAAGACTGAACACTGAGGAGCCCACAGGGGCACGCACACATCACCTTGTGAGTGACTTTGCAGACTCCTGCTGAACAGGTGTGGAAGGAAAGAGGAAGACCATCCGCAGGCGGGCACCATCGTAACAGTGACCATGGAAGCAAAGCTCCGATGATGGAGGTTGAGATCGCAGGGGAGGGGTGAGAGGAACAGGGTCCTGTGTAACCCAGAGGCGCTCCTCCCCTGGGAGAGGAAAGCCACTGCTTCACCCTGCAGATGATGCCAACACCAGCCTTCCTAAAGGATGGGGTCACATCAGCAGCCCACCCTGATGTTTCTCTGAGAAGGACACGTGATACTTCTGTGAGTTTTTTTTTCGTGAGAATTGCTGGATTTCACTGAGATCAAGAATAAACGATTATAAACACAAATTCCTCCGTTTTTATTTGCTACCAGTAAGTAGTTGGGAAAAACGAAATACTTGAAAAAAAGCAAAGACAAAAGGGCTGGAGAGGGGATACAATGGGGTTAGAGCACTGACTGCTTTGCAGAAGCCCCGAATTCCATCCCTAGCACCCATGCAGTTCATTACAACCTTGTGTAACTCCGGCTCTAGAGGATCCATCGCCCTCTACTGGCCTCTTTAGGCATTGCAAACAGAGATGAAGGCAGGCAAAACACCCGTGTGCAGAATAAAAATAAGTATTTTTAAAGCATAATAGCCTGAGAGGAAATGTCCACAATTCCCATTTTCCTTCCTCCTAACAACAACAGCAAAAAACCCCTTCTCTAACTCAATAAAAAGGAAATGGACCGATAAAGGGGGGCATTTGTGGGAATAGTAAGCACTGAATGTACCCGGAAACACAGATTAAAGCCAAAGTGATTGGACAATGCAAAGCCATTGTTGAACTCAAAATAATAACAGTACCAAGTGCTGGCAAGAACAGCACCAAATGCTGTTTTAAGATGACAAAATGGCATGACTGCATTTGAAAGCAGCATTTCATAGGTGAAGTGTGCAGTTGTCACCCCCAGCAATTCCATCCTAAGCAGCACAAACAACCAAAATCTAAAATTAAAAATAAATAAATAAAAGCTGGAGAGGTTGCTTAGAGGTTAGGGAAACAAACTGTTCTTCAGGTAGCAAAATCGCCTGTACCTTTAGCTTTAGGGTATCTAACACCCCCTACTGGCCTCTAGGCTTTCAGATGCACACACACACACCTCTTAAAAGCAATCTCGGGGGGAAAAAAAAAACCTACCAGTGTTTGCCCAGGCTGCTGATGGAGGTGGGGTGGAGGTGGTGAGCAGCTAGAGACAACAGGAATGCTGTGTATCCTGATGGTAGTGGTGATATGGACGTGTTTTCAGAATCTGGGATACACCCTTAACTGGACTCTTACGGTATATGGGTTGTTCTGTAATAATTCCTTCTGCTGTGCACTCTTTGCTTGGCAGCATCTCACTATTCTCAGAACCACTTTTGGGGAGACTATTCCGCTCTTGCTCAGCTGCTGTCTGGTCCTGGGGAGAATATTTGAACAGTGTGAAAGTAGCTGGCCGTAGACACAGATCTGTGGGTCAGATATTCCTGGCCCTCTGCACAGCGACGCACTTTTCTGTAGGCACATATTAACACGGCACCATCAGCACAGTTGGGTCAGATCTGAGTGAGACCTGGGTCCAGTGGCCTGTAACGCTGCCATGTCCCTGTAGATGGAAACACCGGAAGAGTGACCTCTTTCCCTCCCCTCCAGGTCCTGGACTGGCTTTCATCGCCTACCCCAAAGCTGTCACAATGATGCCCCTCTCCCCATTGTGGGCCACCTTATTCTTCATGATGCTCATCTTCCTGGGCCTGGACAGTCAGGTGAGGGGCAGAAAGAGGAAGGGGATGGTGGGAGGGGGAAGGGAGAGACAGATTAGGAAGGGGGAAGGGATGGGAAGGGAGGAACAGAAGAACAGGGACTAGACAGGACACATGCTATAGCTTCTAGACCCTGGGCTCCCTCCTGGCCTCCCACATCAGGCCACCAAGCAGCCCTGCCACTTTCTTGGTAGACTCTAGTCATAGACATGTCTGGTCTATTTGGTGCCCCTCCACTCCTTGTTGTCTATTTTACCCCAAATATTTATTTTTTTTGTGTGTGTGTGTGTGTGTGTGTGTACACCTGCTACAGTACACATGCAGAGGTCAGAGGACAACTTGTGAAGATTACTTCTCTTCATCAACCATGTGGGTCCCAGGAATGGAACTCAGGTCCCTAGATCCCAATTTGCTTTTTTGGGTGGGGGGTTGTTTGTTTTTCAAGACAGAGTTTCTCTGTGTAGCCCTGGCTATCCGATAACTCGCTCTGTAGACTACACTAGCCTCAAACTCATGTAGATCTCTTTGTCCCTACCTCCAGAGTGCTGGGACTACAGACCCCCAACTAAACTTTTAAAATGATGCTCTAAGTCCTTCCGTTCTGATAAGTGACTCCCAGCCAGAGGCTCCAGGAAAAGCAGAAAAGGTCCTAAAGAGGGTGGACTGTAGCTAATTATAGTCAAGGATCCCCATGTCCACTTCCGACCAAGCCATGGAGCACTTGGGACACAGGAGAGCCAGTTTCCTTCCTCTGGCCCTGTGATGAGGTCTCCATGACCTGTTCTTGTGATCCTCTGGGTGATTCATCCCCTTCATCCAACTGCTGTATGCCCACCAGGACCTAGGGACCTCTGTCCCCCTACCTCCCTCTGTGACTGTTGTTTTTGGAGCAGTGCATTTGCTCTAGGAGAGAATTGCGTGCTCCTGTACCTTCATTCTCCTACACCAGCTTGCCCTCCCTCCCTCCCTGCTTCTCTCTAAGCCCATTCTCACCCTCCCCATGGCCTCCTAGCACAAAGCCTATGGCTCTCTTGCCCACAGTTCTAGAATACAACCCCTACCTGCTGCTGAGCACAATGGACTGTCTAGAGCTCAGAGAACTGCTTCCAGCTATGTTGGTGGCTCTCAGTAAGGCATCCTGACAATCCTATTCTGTGCAGAAGAGAGCTACTGTTGACAAGGGAAGGAGCCCTGATCCTCCAGCCTTAGGAGGGAGGGTGGTGCCCGGGTTAGCCCAAGGATCACTGCTCCCACTCACGACCTTGCAAGAGTCACTGAACACACAAGCCCTAGCCTGCTTGTCTGTCAATCCAGCCACATTCAGTTTCTCTCTGGAGCCAGAATCCTTCTCCAGAATCCACTAAGCTGTGCCGCAGACACGCCGGCTGTTTCTGCTGATAGCTTCCCCTTTCATTGTTGTCGGCAAAGCCTTTTGGAAATCAGGGCTCTGCAGCTGGTGTGTGACAGGGAGGCAGAGGCTGCTGCCTGACGGAGGAGGTGGGACTGAGGCATGGGCTCTGCTCGTGCCCCTCTGGGTTTAAAAGTAGAAGCCAAGGCTTAGAGGAGCTGAGTGACTTGCTGGGGCAGATACCCATGTCTGCTTGCCTCTTACATGTCCACATCCTTAGCTTCCTGGATAAGCAGCCTTCTTTGACTCCCATCTCCCTCCCACAGGACCCTGGCGGAAAGGCTGGCAGTACCAGCCCTTGTTGTGGAGGCAGTGCAGAGGGCCAGGGTTGAGCATCAGTTCTGAATAGCTCCCAGCTGTGTGACTTTGACCTCCCCTCTCTGGGCCCCAACCCTTTTCGTATAATGGAAATACCTTGTCTGGGAAGATAGATGTGAATCAGATGAATAGGGGGTTCAGGGTCCCCCACCATGGTAACTAGCAAACGTGCACTCCACAGCACAGAGGTGGGAGACCACATCAGAAGCAGGTGGTTCATAGCTGGGCTCTGCCACCAAAAGGTGATAGAACTGGGTGTGGCTTTCCACCAATCATAGGGCAGGGGACTGGCAGAGTCCTAGAAGTCAAAGACAATGGCAAAGAGAGAGCCTGCTGCTGAGAGCAGATTACCAAACTCCCAGGACAGTTCTGAGACTCCCACCTTGCCTCGGGGCAAAGGCTGGGTCTTCTGTAACTCACAAACCCTGAGGGGGCAGGAGCCAGTTAGCAGTCTGGTCTGTGTGCTGAGTGACCCTGGGCAGTAGCTTCTCTCTCTCAGCATCTTTGTCCTGGTCCATTCAGTGAACCTACTGGAGCTAGTCGGTGCTGGGTTTGCTGCTGCCTCTGTGGAATGGAATGTGAAGGGCAGGCCAGTGAGAAGGAAGACCCTGGTACGTGGACCCAGGGTGCCAAGACTGGCCTTTACACAGGCTTCATGCATTGTGTCTCTCCCTCTAGTTTGTGTGCGTGGAGAGCCTCGTGACTGCCGTGGTAGACATGTACCCCAAGGTCTTCCGGCGGGGCTACCGGAGAGAACTGCTCATCCTGGCCCTGTCCATCATCTCCTATTTTCTAGGCCTGGTGATGTTGACAGAGGTAAGTGATGTCATCTCTGCTCCATCACACTCCAGCTCCCAGACCTCAGACCCTGTGGCTGCCGGCAGATCCAGAACCTTCTCCACTACTCGGGAACCTGCTCTTCCTTTTGGGATACTGTGAGAGTGAACACAGACTCTGAGTACAATATCCTCAATGTGTTAGGGCTACAGGTGGCTGTTGCTAGAAAGGACAACTCACATGGGCACCTGTCAGGCCAGGCAGTGTTTCCCTGGTCATCCCTTGGGTGACCCTCCAGTGAATAGCACAATGTCAGCTCTCAGGCCCAGAACCGGCTCCTTGTCATGACCTCAAGTTCAATACTGGCTTTTCTGGAACGTCTCTCAGAATAGGCACCTGGGCGACATTTGCTGTGTGTTCCTCCTTTTTCCTGTCCCTGGAGGTAAGGTGGGCTTCTCCCTGACCCTGAAGTGAAGAGGTCTTCTAAACCATGTGCTCATTCTATCCCCACAGCCTTTCTGTCCCTGTCTTGGGTCAAGTGTCTTTGGAAGGTGAGATTAGGTGTCTCTCCCCATAATGCACCAAGATAATTAATGCAGGGAAAGGGGGAGGGGGAATCCATTGCTGAGAGACACAGAGGTTGTCTGAGAAGCAGGAAGGAGTGGGGAACGGGAATCCGTCAGGCAGATAGGGTGAAACCGAGGCCAACCATCTTCAGAGGCCTCTTCCACATCTTCCTACAAGACCATAGTCTCAGGGAAGTTCCCTGGCTTTCCTTCCCACCAGGCTTCCTGTCATCTCCCCATCCTGGGTCACTGTGTTCCCAGCTCACTCCCTGTCCCTCTGGCTATTATAAAGATCCCCAATCAGCCTTTCATCTGTCCTGTTGTCCCCCAGGCCCAAAGGTCCAGGAGAACAGGAACCTCCCCTGTTCAGCCAGGGCATGCTGGAGGCAACTCAGATCTTGTGTTCAGTGTGAGTGACCGAATAATTGCTGTTCTTACTCTTTATCACATTAATGAGAGTAGCGGTCACTGTTTGAGCAAATGGATGGGGTGAGGGTCAGGTTCCAGCTCTCCCTACAGTGGTTCTGCCTCGTGCTTCTCCGTGTGGGGAGGCCAGGCTACAGTGAGTAGGGCCTCATTAAGCACTGGTTAATTACACAGAATGGAGTCATTTGTTGCATATAAATTGGGGAGGGGATTAACCTGACACCTTGAAGAAGCTAATAGGAAGGTGCTGGTGTGGAGATCGCTGACTCCTAGCACAGCCTGCCATGGTTGCCCCCAGTATGCAGAGCTCCCTTCAAGGGTGCATGGTGACTCACAAGGGGTTATCAGGGAGCCAGTGCTCCAGCCAACCGAGACTATTAATCAGTAGGCATTTGGGCTTCACATGCCAGCCCCCACCCCCACAGAGGGGTGTCTTCAAGCCATTGTGCGGAAGAAGTTCACAGTGGCCGCAGTGAGCCATGCCAGCCTCAGTTGTTGTGGTAATTGCCTGCCAGAGCCACTCTCTCTCTCATTTACACTTGGTTAAAACTTGAGTCTAAGGAAAATCCAGGCTACCCGCTTCTTATCTTCCACCACAGCAGAGTGACCCGTGACTAGGACTATGGGCCCTGCCATTTAGTTGTCAACCCCTCTACTCAGCTACTTTACCTCAATCTCTGGAGGTGACAAATGAGGGAACACATGGTCTCAAACTATGGAATATGCATGACAGAAAACAGCCCAAGGGACGTGACTTGGGGGACTCTTGTTCCAAATGAGACCCCTCGGTAGACACAAGAGGTCCTGTAACTGCTCTCTGGTTTTTTAGCCCACTGCCCCGACTTCCCCAACTTCCCCAACCTGACCCTTCCATGCTCTTTCATGTTGATTTCCCTGCATGTCAGTTCTTTGAGTACCGTTTATATATCAGGATGGTTTTCCTTACAAATGTCATTTCTACCCAAATCCAGACCTGGCTTTTCCTCTCCCTCCCTGTTGACGGAAGCTGCTCATTCATCCCTGACCACCCAGACTCCTGAAATAATCACACAGAAATCTGTATTAATTGCAATACTGTTTGGCCAATAGCTTAAGCATATTTTTAGCTAACTCTTACATCTTAAATCAACCTATCTCTATTAATCTGTGTATCACCACGAGGTCATGGCCCACCATCAAGGTTCTAAGGTCTTTCTCCTCTGATGGTGGCTACATGACATTTCACTGACTCCGCCTTCTTTCTCCCATTCAGTTTAGTTTTCCCACCTAGCTCTACTCTGTTCTATCACAGGCCAAAACAGCTGCTTTATTCATTAACCAATAAAAGCAACACATATACAGAAGGACTTCCCACATTTCCTCCCTGCCCTTCCCACGCTCTCAGCACCCCTAAATCCTGATGAAGGAGACTCTGAGTTGCAATGCTTCCACCAAACTTCATCTTCAGAGTTGATCTGATGGTTGACCCTTCACATCAGAACCCCCATGAACAACAATCTGCTGCTTCCTAGGTCCCTCCTATTTTCATAGGACCAGCACACCTCCTGCCTGCCAATCATCTCTGGATTATTCGTAATGCCTAACATCATATAAACAGTATGTGAAGAGTGACATTGTACCGTTTGAGGGAGAATGCCAAGAGATCTGTTAGGGCTCTCTACAGGAACAGAATATAAAAAGGGGTTCCCTAGGATGGTTTACATGGTTGGGGCTGCTCCCTGCAGAAGGGAATCTGGTAGCTGCTTGGCCCATGAAGCTGGATACCTCAATGGTTGTAAACTGGGACTAGAGGTCCAGGAAGATCACTTGAAAATCATTAGCATTGTGTCTATGTTGGAAGACTAGAGAAGCTGGAATCCGTGGATGGTGGTGGAGGCCATGATAGAGATACTCACTGAGCAATGCGTGAAGACACGCTTTTCCTCAAATATCTTTCTATGTGGTCCTCTAATGGAAGATTCTGGCCACTCTGAAGGCAGATTTTTTCACTTTGGT
Source organism: Bramus lutescens (assembly GCA_001685075.1). Lineage (NCBI taxonomy): Eukaryota > Metazoa > Chordata > Mammalia > Rodentia > Cricetidae > Bramus > Bramus lutescens. Next base: position 136,158 of record LOEQ01002350.1, on the reverse strand, counting down.
CAGTCCCCACAGACATGCCCAGAAGGAAGTCTCTCTCTCAGGTTGATCCTGATTCTGGTCAAGTTAACATTAAGGTCAGCCATCGAAGGGCCAACCATGTGTTATAGAGTGGGTCCAAAGGCAATCCCTCATCAGTAATTCATCCCAAAGATGAGCTATGCCCATACTGTGTATCCATTTCTGAGCTCTGGGCAAGTCAGCCAGTAGCATGCCACAGATCCCATGCTCCAGGTGATTCTATTTACATCTTTTGGGGGATCTGCTGTGCACTGGGCCCTGTGCTGAGGGCTCAGTGCACAATAAGGGCCAAGATGGGGGCCTCCCAGGCAGAGCCCAAAGCTCTCAGTGGCTGACAGGCTATTTTTAGGATTAAATTGTGAGTTCCAACAATGAAATCCAGAAGCCTGAAGAAAGAATGAGGCTGAGGAGGGAGGCCTTCTCAGAGAAAGTGACATTTTCACTGAGCTTTGAAAGATCTTAACCAAACGCAAAGTCAGACCACTTTTCTGGGAATGGATGGTGGGGCAGGTTGGAGGGAGCCCAGAGTACGTTTAAGCCTCTGAAAAGATGGGAAAAGATAAAACTCCTCCCTGCCTGGAGACTGCTGGAGTTGAGGAACACCATCAACATCAACACCTGGCCAATTAGACATATTCCTGGGTAACTCTTATGTCTTAAATTAACCCATTTCTATTATTCGGTGTATTGCCACAAGGCTGTGGCCTACCAGGTAAAGTTCTAGTGTCTGTCTCCTTTGGCAGCTATATGGCATCTCTTCAACTCCACCTACTTTTCTCCTCTATCTCTGCTTGGAATTCCCACCTTGCTCTATTCTGCACTGCCATAGACCCAAAGCAGCTTCTTTATTAACCAATGGAAAGAAAACACATTCACAGCATGCAGAGGGGAATCCCACATCAATCAACACCATCTGGGGAGAGGTATTGAAGCCGTTTGCCCTCCACTCTGGTTTCAGTGGAGCCTCTGATGCCACAGGCCACCTACAGCCCTGACATCTCTGCAGGACAGGTCCTTGCGACACCCAAATGCAGAGAGTTTAGTGCTCAGACTAGAGATGAGCAAATTGCTGGTTGGCAGCTGCCAAAGCAGAGCAAGGACCTCATGGAGGCTGGCTACTAACCCTGTTCACCTGCATGTCTGCCTGTGTGTCTGTCCTCTTACCCACAGGGAGGCATGTACATCTTCCAGCTTTTTGACTCCTATGCTGCCAGTGGCATGTGCTTGCTTTTTGTGGCCATCTTTGAGTGTGTATGCATCGGCTGGGTATATGGTAAGTGGAGGCTGGACCCCTAGAACCTGGTAAGCTGTATCTGTCTGGGCACTTTCCCTGGGGACTCAGGTTCCTTCTTACTGTCACAGACCTTCTTGTTTTTATGCTGGCATAGAATGTTCAGGACCCAGACACCCTGATCTCTGGCTAGTCCTACCCTTAGGCTCAGTTTCCCCTTTTGTGAAATTTGTGTCCCAGAGAGAGACTCCAGGCAGAACCACTAGCATGAGCCACACCCTCATTCGTTTCCCCTTCTGTTCCTCACACAAATCAGGATGAGAGCTGCTGTCTCAAGGGCAAAAGAATGTAGCTTGGGAGTAATATCCACTAGTCACACAAGCAGCCCAGAAGGCCTTCACCTCGAGAGTTCAATACACTGTAGATCACCCATGTCTTCACTTCACCTTGCCCATTGGGTTAATTGGTTTTGCACCACTACAAAGAAATTCCTGACATGAACTACTTAAGAAGTAGAGGGCTAGCAGAACTCACAGTTCTACAGTTAAAAATCTTCGTTTGGGTGGTTTCATTGCTTCTGGTCCTGGTGAAGGCCTCTCATGGTGAGAGTATATATTGGAAAAAGCGATCACATCTCTTGCCAGGAACAGAGAGACATACCTCTGCCATTGACCTAAGGACCTCTGTAGGGCCCTATTTCCCAGAGCACAGTGTGACTTCTCACTTTTCACACCTGATAATGCCACACAAGGGACCTAGATTCCCATGCAGGCACTCAACACTCATGCCCAAGCACTCTATGTCACATTCTGGGGAAGGGAGGCTCACTTCACCTCTGCTCTGAAATACTATCTATGCCTGTCTGCTTTCCTCTGGACAGGAAGCAACCGGTTCTATGACAACATAGAGGACATGATTGGCTACCGGCCACTGTCACTCATCAAGTGGTGCTGGAAAGTTGTGACCCCTGGGATCTGTGCGGTAAGGCCTACAGAAAGCCACCTCCAGCCCCTTGATTTTCTCACTAGCCACTCTTCCGCTCCAGCTGGCTCAGCTGAGGCTGACCCTGAGGAGGGTCACATAGCCCAGGGCCTTGCCACCTGACACAGTGTGGAGCTGATATCTCAGGTGAGACTCTGGACCTGCCAAGACTGGGTCTCACTCTTGAGGGACCCTGAACCTGGTTTTCCCCATCAGGGTCTTAGGTTCTAGGTACACCAACCTGACACTGGTCCAGCTTCCTGGGGACCAAGGGTATGCAAACACGAGTGAGGAGATTTGTTACTGAGAAGGTGGCAGAGGTGAGAAGAATGTCAAGGTTTAGGCTATGTCCCTGGAACCAGACCACAGACCAGCCTTGGTGAGAGGAGGCTTAAACATAGAAAAATGGTCTCATGCATTATGCTTTGTCCTGTCCTTGGTTCTTGGGGCATCTGAGCTTATCTTCCCAATTGAAGGGGCCAGAAGAGGAGATTCAAGATGGCCCTAAAATAAACTCTGAGTAGAAAAAAAAAGCTGAGAAAAAGGATCCTGGGAGAGGGGACAAATATCACAGCCCTGGAAGATACCCCAAGGCCGTGCTCTGACAGTTGAATCAGCCTCCCCCTGTGATTCTACTTCAGGCTCACTGTGGACAGTTGAGGTGTCTGGGCCTTTGGACCCGGGCAGGGCTGAGAGGCACCACCAAGAACTTCCATTTGCCTCTCCATAGGGCATCTTCATCTTCTTTCTGGTCAAGTACAAACCTCTCAAGTACAACAATGTGTACACATACCCGGCTTGGGGCTATGGCATTGGTTGGCTCATGGCTCTGTCCTCCATGCTATGCATCCCACTCTGGATCTTCATCAAGGTGTGGAAGACAGAAGGCACCCTGCCCGAGGTGAGAAGATGGTAGAGGAAGCAGGGGTAGGGGCTGGGAATGGATAGAAGGGGAATTATGGCAGGCTCCTCCTTGGCAGATGTTCATCCTTAAAACATACCAGAAGCTCCTCTGTGAGATTTCTGGGTTAAAGCCAGATTCTGTAAATTCTACCAAAGCCTCCCCACCTGCCAGACAGGTTGACAGCCCCTTAATGGATAGAAGGTGTGAGAGGTCTGGTGGTTCCTACAGGGAAAGCGTTTAAATCAGGATCTGAACTGAGGTTTGGCCAAATGTCAGCTCTGACAGGCCACAGGTAGACACAAGTGAAGATGGTAACTTAAAAGAAATCCCATACTAGCTTAGAATTGAGAAATATATGGCTATTTATTTAGGGGTGAACTCACAAATCAGAATCCTCTGCTGGAACAGAGGGAGAGACTGGAAAAGACAGCAGACGCAGGCTCTGCATCAGCATGTATAAGAGGCCACGCCCCAGTGGGCAGGTTACCACTAGCTGTAAGATTTCCTACAGCATACAAGTGCCATCCAAAATGCTACCTCCATCTTCCTGCCTGTAGGGGCCTGGGCTCCAGCAGAGGCTGATAGATGGGGAAGGTCCCTTTTGTGGCTTATACGAGGTGTTAGTCAAGGGCAGTTGGTCAAGATATTGAGACCAGACTGTCCAGAGGGAACTGACCTGGGACTTTAAAACCTAACCCCCAGGACCCCTGGCTCAGCCCTCCAGTAGCCTCCTGATAGTTATGAGCCTTTTCCTGGCTTCTTCCTGTCACCCCAGCTCATACCCTGCCCACCCAGACAGCAGGGCTTGTTATAGAGTGAGCCTCGGGCCTTGGGACCTTGGGACCACCACCTGTCCATTCACATACTGAGCCTGGCACACAGGAGCACAGTTAATCAGCTCCCATGAGTCTGTGTGTTAATCCTACCTGGACAGTGTACCTTCCACCTGAAAGAGGATGCCCAACCTTGCCCTTGAGTACTAAACCATCCCAAAGTCCTTGCTACTTTTTTCAAGTAAAGACCCATGCTCAGGAGGGCTTCCTGGTCCTGGTCCAAGGGCAGTGCAAAGGTAGGGCTGAGGTGGGGCCCTTGCTCAAGATTCTGAGAGATTGAGGCTACACATGGAGACCGAGCTGGGGATGGCGCCTGCCTCTAAGCATAGCTTAAAATACTCAGTGCATGGAGCTTCCCCTCACTGCGGTGGTGTGGTGACAAACCCAGTGCAGGATAGGACTCTGATTAACCAACATTCACATCAGAAGCTCAGCCTCTGGACAGTGCCTGCCATCCTGGCCCACAGATAGAGAGGTGCAGCCAGAGGTCAGGAGACGGGTTGGCACAGTCATCAGCCCAGCTCCCCCTGTCGCCAAGGCAGGAATGGGGTAGTCTTGGTCTTCCACAGCTAGGCTGCAGGGGCTAAGTGTCTCCATCTCCTTACTTCTCACCTACTGCCCAGAGTGGGACCTCAGCCATCCCCATTTCTGGTGTTGGGAGCTCAAGGAGGTAATTCCTCACCAAGAACTGAGGAGCAAGGCAGAGCCAGGGCCCAGCCCTCAGTCTGGTGGCTCCATAGCTCTAAGGAACATTTGTACAGCTGGGGATGCAGAGGTCGACAGACCCCGGGCCCCTGCTGCATTGCTCACACAGCCTTCTCTCCAACCATCTAGAAATTACAGAAGTTGACAGTCCCCAGTGCTGATCTGAAAATGCGGGGCAAGCTTGGGGCCAGCCCACGGACGGTGACCGTTAATGACTGTGAGGCCAAGGTCAAGGGCGACGGCACCATCTCTGCCATCACAGAGAAGGAGACACACTTCTGAGTCCCACCAGCCACTTGGATCCTTCTCCCCCATTCCTTCCCTGCTTGTAAATGAATCCTGAATCTTGTACTTCACCTAATGTTAGGGGCTTGCTCTTCTGCACAGGACTATTAACCAGTTAACTCCCAGCCAGCCACTGTGTTCCCTGTACCCTCGCCTCACTCCTGTGATCATGGCTGTATCCACCTTACCAAGATAATTCTGTACAGTGACTAGCAGATCCTGGCCTAGGGTGGTTCAACCCATGTCTCCTAGAGTCCTTGTATTATACTGTCAGCTTTCATGCTGTGGGCAGGTGAGCGATGGGGTGGTGTCATCTGCCTCTGGTTTTCAGTAATCCCAGACTTTGTCTCAGACCTTTCCTGGCCCCCCTCCTCTGTACCCTAGCAACAGTTTGTTCTGTTTTGTTACTTTCTTTTGGTCTTCCCCTTTTCCAATAGCAGGCAGGACCTTCCACATGTCAAAGTTGTAAGACGGCAAAGCAAACATCCCACCATTCTCAGGGCTCCTGAGCAATCGGGAGTTGATGACAGTCTCATCCAGTGACTGCAGCTACTCCCTTCTCTCCCGGAGCCACAGTTTCTCCATCCCCCGATTGAAGGAGGGGATATAATGGAGTCTTCCCCTGCCTCACTGCCTTGCAGTGACTGCTTTGACCTTGGTCTGCAGAGACTTGCAGGCCTCTTCTCTGTCCCTCTTTGCTATGACACCCCCAACCTACCCTGGCTCCTATCCCCACCCCCACCTCTCTCCCACTTATCTTAAGTCAAACCTATCACAAGATATATTAGGGAAGTTTGTTTCCCTAACAACTGGTGGTATAGCTTAGCCCTGATCCCTGGAGGCCAGCCCATCCCCAGCCCCTATGGCAGGTGGTCCCATCACCCATCCTGCTTTCTTGGCTATCAGTCTGACCCTCCTTCCTCGGTAGGGATGATCAGAAGGCAACCACCTTTTCTTGCAGCTACCTGGCCAGGATCTGTGGCTTAAGATCTATGGCCATCTCTACCCAGGGGAGCTACAATGAGGCCCAGGGCTGGATTCCACCCACGGCCCCTTCTATCCCTCCTGTCCCCTGCCCTCTTCTCTACCTTCCTGCCACTCACTGCAGATCCTGTGGGCAGACATATTATTCTGGAGGCATTCCACCTGCCCGGGTGTAAGGAGCCTTCGTTCACACTCATCAGAGGGAGGAACTGGGCATCCATCCCTCAGGCTCTTGGAAATGGAGAACAGACATGGTCCCCAGGGGTAGGCTGGTGCTATGCCCTCCTGCCTGGCTCAGACCTCTTAGACTTACCTCTCGCTCCCTCATCTGCTGAGTTTTCCAGCTGCTGTGTCTGCCCAACTGTTGGGGGATGGCATGTAAGGGGAGGGTCATCCTTTCCTTCTTCCTGTAATATCCTAGATTCATCTGGCGGAAAGGTGAGATTTCTTCACACTAAGGCTCCAGTGTCCTGTCAAAGACCTGAATTCTCTATTTACCTCAAACTTCCAGAATCTTATCTGTTCTGCCCAGCACCCCCCCATTCCACCTAAAACCTGGGATGACTGTCCAGCATCCCACAACTAATTAGGCACTCATCCAGGGCACAACCACCCCCTGCCAGTTTCTCACAAACAGGCCACATATTCCTTCTGGGAAGGTCAGCATCATACTGAAGATGACCTGTGGAGTTGGTCCTCAACTGCTGTCCCCCACCACCCCTCTCCCGAGGAGGGAGGCTGCCCATTGCTGCTATTGCTCCTCACCACCAACTCCCTCATGGACAGACGGACAGACAGATCCCTGCTGTCTGTCATCACAGACACACGTGTTGTACATGTGGCCCTTAACACTTGACACTCTTAACCCTACTCATGGCGCAGGGCAGAGGGAGGCTTGTGGTTTGGGGGTTGTCTTTTTTGTTGTTTTGTTTTGTTTTGTAATTTCATACTAGTATTTGGGTAACTGTAGGGAGGAGGGGAGGGCAAGAGGGAGCAAGGGAACATGTCATTGTGACAACTTTTTTGATATTCATTAGAAGTGATACAATATATCCTTTCTGAGATATTTACAGTATTATTAAAAAAGAAAAGGGTTGGACTGTTTTGCATAACAAACTTTTTATTGGCAACCCAAAGAGCACAAGATTGTCTGTCTGCTCCTTTTTAAAAATTAAAAGATGTGGATCAACTCCCACGTGGCTGTTCCCAGCAGGTGGTCTTTATTGGGTTTTCCTCCCGTCTTTGGGCACCCACAGGGTACGCCTTCATAACTGTCTTGGTTCTATAATTAAAGTCTGTGATCTGCACTCAGCATTACAGACCAGACAACATGGGCAGCAGTGGCGTTTCAAGCCCCACCTCCTTTGATGCCTTTGCCCTTCCTGTAGTCACCGCCGTACTGCCATACACGATGGCTGCTTCCCAGGAGCTCCATGTGGACCGAATGTTCAGCAGACCTCTCTTTAACTCTCACAACCACCTGCCTGTTTCACAGGTAAGGAAAAACCAACGCACAGAGAAGTCAAGCAATTTGCCTCCCAGTCACACCTTTTAGAAGTCACAGAATCTGCCACTTGTCACTCTCCTTGCTGAGGCATATGGGTCCCCCCACTGCCGAGGGCTCTTTTGCCTGCAGACAGCCTGAATATTCACTTTATTGGGTGTCAGCAGCAAGTCAGCAAGAGGTTATCATAAAAATGTATGTCTCCTCCCTTCCCAAGAAACTTGAGCTGCAGACTTGTGAACCTACATGACTTCAGAGTGAATTTGCCTGGCACACCAGCAGGCAGCTGTGTGAGCTAGTGACACCTGGCCAAGTGTGCTCTGCAGCCTGGCTCTGTGACATACTGACAATAACCATAATCTGGGAAGGGAGGCCTGAAAGTGAAGCCAAAGGCCCTGTCAATCCCAAGACGTTTCCTGTGGGTGGTGGAGGGGTCCGAGGATTAGAACACAAGATCTGCTGAAGTCCAGTCTCCACGGATCCTTCTACACACCCAGGAGGCCGTCCCGGAACACCTGCTGGTTTCGCTTCCAGAACCTTGAAGTAGGATTTAAGAGCAACCCCCTTTCTCAAATGTCCCTGCTCTTAGTCAAAAGGAATGATGTCCACAGCCTTCTGGATGGGGATTTTCTGGGGAGGAACTGCCTCCCTGGCCTCTCCAGCAAGACTGTACTGTGCAATGAGTGAGTCTACCCACGGTTATCTGTAACAGTGTAGCAGTGAGATTCAGGGAGGACATGTAGCTAGCCCACACTTCCCCAGAGGCCCCATGTAGACCTCCTCGCAGTCCCTGGGGTGGAGTGTGGCTGTTAGTAGTCGGGTGAGCCATCAGTCTGGCCACTCATCACTCCGCAGGGAGAAGGGAACTTTTCTGCTTCACTGTTGAGAAAGGGCTGTTCCATTGGGAACCCTGGAGGTGCAGCAGTGCACCTGCCATCTTTGAGCTGGAGACCCAGGGAAGCTGCAGGTCCTCAGGCCCTGCAGAGTGAGCAAATCCATGCCTTCTCCAACTGGCTCATATCTCTAGGCCCTCTGCAGGGGGCATAGGGCCCACTCACATGGGCAAGGACTGCCATCCTCATAGACACCCACAGACAAGCCATGTTCCACCAGCTACCTGGGCACCTTCTTAGTCCAACTAAACTCACACACAAAATAACCTTTGGGAACTCCAGAAGGTGCCACAGCCACCAGCATCACTGGGTCACCAAGAGCATATAGATGGCAGAGGTTGAAACCCAACCTCTAACACGATGCATCTCTCAAATTCCCTCAAATGATGGAAGGTCACCAGAACTTACTGGGAGGGATGGGGTCATTGTGGAGACTGCCAAGGGACATTGAAGGTAGGAGATACTGCTGGGACGTGTGCCCCAAGACCTGAAGAAAGGGTTTCCTGGAGGATGGTTGCATCACTGAGTAGTGAATGAAAAAGGGAGCATTGGGAGGAGGAGGGACAAATGACAAGAGCCTGTGGGAGAGACGGGGGACTCTGACAATGGAGTTGCTGAGGGCCAGCAGAGTTTGAAAAGTCAGGGTCTGGGGCATTACTAGGTATTGTAGCCACCCATAGGCCTGCAGGAAGACATGGGTTGACCCCCAAGGAGCAAGCTGCCAGATGCCATCTTAAGGAAAGGGAGGAATGGGGCCCCTCCCCTTTTTGCTCTCCCATCCCTTCTAGGGCAGGCAACAGCAAACCGACCACTAGGGGGCGCCGCTACTAACCTCGGACCATGGTGGTGGAACCTGGAGGTAGGACGTGCCCTGGAGACTGAGAGGACTGTGGGGGGTGTCCCAAGATCTTTTCTAGGTACCCAGCCGCAGGACTGGCCCTGGGGGAAAAAGTGTAATTCATCATCCATCCTCTTGCCCCACCACCCTCTCCCTGACAGTAGTCACCTTCTCCCCTGACTGTATGACCTTGGACTTGTCTGGTTCAGTTCCCACAACTACGCAAAGGGGCTGAGTGCAGGCGTCTGATCCAACTTGAGTCTTTCTATGCGGCTGTCTTCAGAAGGGCCCAGTTGCCATCCCAGACCTGGTTTCCTCATTTCCAAATTTGCTACGCCTTGGACAAAGTCACGATGCCCCTCTGAAGAAAGCTGATGCGGCCCTTAGCTGTCATTTGTGTCAGAGGAGGAAGGGCGATTGTTGATATGACTCTGGGCAGACTGTGGGGAGATGGCTATTCAGTGACGGCTAGGCTGTGGGGCCCAGGGTGGCCTGTGGCTCTGTTCACCACACCTGCTGGTCGGCCCTGCTCCATCTGCCCTGAAGTCAGGCCCCCATGCCATCTGAACAACCATAGAGGACAGGACTGGGGTGGGGGTGGAGCGGGGCACCAAATAAGGATGGTGAAGGTTTCTAGGGAGAAGATTTAGGCCAATTTCTCTTTTTTGCTTTCTTTTCTGTACCATCTAATTATTTTTTTCTTAACAAAGCTCATCTATTGCTTTTTTATTCCAAAACACGAAATCAATGACGCTATTTTTAAAAATCCTCCTTTGGCCACTGAGAAGTTGGTTACAAATGCACGTTCTGAGGAAAAGAAAATGACAGACATGTGGTTGGAAGAGATGGCGAGAGGAAGCCAGGGGTGGGGGATGGGGGGAGCCAGGAGGGTGGCTGCTCACCCTCACCAAACTCCTCAGCCTGGAAGTTTGGTTCTACCCTGAGATGCTGGGGAACCAGAAACAGAGCAGGTCCTGTACTTTGTGCCACAGGCAGGACCCCTCCTCTGATGACAG
>LOEQ01002350.1:95401-119329 GCA_001685075.1 Bramus lutescens | reverse complement strand
GTGTGTGTGTGTCTGTTGCTGCTGTAGCTGAGGACTGTCATAAGGACCCTTTGCCATTTCTCCACATTCTATTCATGCTGTCATCATTAGGTTGTCCCTTCCCATCATCCCTTTCAAAGTCCCCAGCAATGGCCGTGTGCCAGGATGGGCATGAGGACCCACCAGGAAGCACGGGTTTGAGATCATTTTAAACTCTCCAGCAACTCCCAGAACAGTCTTGTGAAAGGCTCATTCATCCAGCCGTACACCACATCCCAGCCTCTTTCCCTGTGGAGTACAAGCCCAAAGATCTGCAAGGCAGACATGGGCCCACTGATGTGTGCAGGGAGCCATGACAGGGAAGTGTCCTGGGATTGAAGTGGTGAAGCTGGGGTGGGCACTCACAGCAGGTGGCCGCAGCTGCTGAGCCTCACCTTCCCGGAGGAAGGGTAGAGGCAGACAGAACTCTGTTGGAGTGCAGCAAGGCCATGGAGAGAGAGAATGGGGCGTGGGGATGAGAGAGGAGACAGGTGCTGCAGGCATCCAGCAGACACTCGGACCTAAGCAGGCGGGAGAGTCGAGGAGAAGCTGATTTCTGCCTTGGGTGACAGGACAGTCTAGCAATGGATCCAGGAGTCACAATGCAGGGGTCTAAGGCATCATCAACTGCCAGGAGGTAGGTGTAGGACATCATGGCCAGAAACACTGGCCCCAGGGCTGAACCTTCCAAACAGCTGTGGCAATGTCTCCTTCGTCTTCCCTAAGCACGTGGTACAGTCAGGCTGTCATCTGAGGCCTCCTGGAAGACTCGGTCTAGACTGTTTTTCAAGATGCCCGGGGTCTCCAGGACACAACAATTCCCTTGGGTTTCAGGATGTCTATCGTTCTTTTCCCAGCCTGGGAAATATATCACCACCACCACCACCACCCCCCAGGAGAGAAAGACAGCTACCCTCTTTACTAAGGATCCCTCCCTGAAATTCACCTTCCACCTTCAGAATGTGGCTTCCTCCTTCAAAGAAGGCGCCCACCAGAAACCTCACAAATAAATAAATAAATAAATAAATAAATAAATAAATAAATAAATAAATAAATGAAACTGTGACAAACCTGCCACTAGTTCCAATCTCCCAGGGAATTCCTGTTCTCCGAGGAGCTTCTTCAGCCTGGGACCATCACTTCAGAAGATGGGGACCGTCACTTCAGAAGAGATTGAGCCTCTCTCTAAGACAAAGCAAGAAACTAGGTCCCAGAAACAGAAAATTCTAGATTTATAGTCCAGCAGACTCACTGTGTGACCTTGGCCAAGTCCCTTAAGTTCTCTGAGCCTTATCATATTTTATGGGGAAATTGAGTGTAACTCCAGTCCCTGTGGCCATTGCAAGAGAGAACAGGCTCCTGGTGCATAGCAAAGTTTTAACCAGCGGCAGGCATGCTGTCCTTGTCTTGGAGGTATGTCCTTCTGCGTGTTTAAACAACAAAAACAAATCACTGGCTTGTCATTGGCTCCTAGTCATCCCCCGCACCCCCAGTGGCTGGCAGAGTGACTCCTTGTGCCTGCTCAGACAGGCATACTGGAATCTCTCGGACAGGTCTCTTTGACACAGCTGATGAGACCAGGCACGTGCTTCCCTGCTGGCAGAGACAGAAAGAGATGGGACTACCACTGTACTCAGCTCCTCTGTGAGATGGGGGATGGGATATACAAGCCCCTTACAAGTCCATGTGGAAGACTCAGACAGTGAACAAGCCCCAAAGTGGGTCATCACTGCCCTGGACGCCAACCCACTTCCAGTCCCTGCTGCCCACAGGCCCACAGCCACAGGAGGTCATCTTGAATTTGCTCTGCCCCTGCTTGCCCCGTTTTATCCAGGTCTCTTGCCAGTGTGGGCGGAGGAAGGTTGGCGAGACCTGAGGGGCTGCAGCGAAAGCCATTGCAGCATGTGGCTGTTTGAGGAGGCTTATCCCCCCATCCCCATCCTGATGTTATTTGGTGTGGGGACTATAGGTGACAGAGACATAGTGCAGTGGGTAAAATAAAAAGCAGGTTTTGGGGAAGCAGGAAGTGTCCCCCCACTCTGGGCTATGTGACTTCTGGACTGGCTTCATTTCTTCTGAGCCTGTTTCCTTGTTCACAATATGGGCTATTACGAAGTCTATAAAGACCTTCACCTGTGCTTGCTGACAGCCACTAGAAACTGTCATATTTTCCAGGGTAATTACTTCAGAGTCAGCCAGACCCCCTTAGGATCCTGACTCTGGTCCTCCTAGATGTGTGATAGAGGAACAAGTGGCTAAACTTGCCATCTGAGAGAGAAAACCACAACTCCTGGACCTATTGTAGGTTTATCATGAAGCCTCATGGGAGAGCTCACAGTGATAGCCCTTAGGACAACATGGGAATCCACCCACTGTGTATCAGCTGAGCACTTGAGTGACTGCGAGTACTGGGGGTTAGCAGGGAAGACAGTGCTTGTGCTCCAGACCCCAAGAGAGCTTACCAACAGGGGCAGATAACCCCATGATACGTCAGAACTGAGCTCCGTGCCAGGACCCAGCCTCAAGATGCCTAGCTCAGTTCATTCCTTCTGTCTCTGATGGGTTTTAAAGAAGGTACTAGACCCTGAGTCCCCCAAGCTGGGGAGGGTATCAGGTGCTCCTGTGTGAGCAGCTGAGAACACCCTGCACCTGCCAGGCATCCTAACCTGGGTACCACCCTGAGGGAGCAGTATATGTGTGCAGTTGCCTGTGCATGTGTATGGAGGCTAGGGACTGGCAACTACAGTCTTCCTGATTGCGCTCTACCTTATATACCTTATGACACAGGCTCTCTCATTTGAACCAAGGGCTTGATGATTCATGCAGTCTATAGCTAACTGGCTTGCTATAGAGATTCCTGGTCTTTGCCATGCCCACCCACTATTTCCATGCATCCACGTTTGCACAGCAAGCCCTTGACTACTGAGCCATCTTCCTGGCCCCACGTGATAGACAAGGCAGTGAAGTTAGTGGAGTCACTGGAGCTCAAGGCTGAGTGAGGTCTGTGACCTGCAAGCTTGAGAAAGAAACCTAAGGTGTCTACATCTTCATCTCATCACCTTCGAAGCAGAATAGTGAGTCCCTCTCTTGGGGACTCCACAGACACCAGGGGACAACGCAAGCTGAATGTTTTCAGCCAAGTCCTCAGCTTAGAGACTCTGGTTCCAAACAAATCACAGCCATGACTGAGATGGGGTCCAGAGACACAGGGCTCCCCAGAGTCCTGCCTCCCTTCATTGCTGTCCTTCAAGTGGTACCCATCTGCTCTCTGAGCTTGGCTCTGTGAGATGGAAGGCAGTCTCCTGGGCATCTCCCACATCCTGCTCCGCATGCACCCTGTACTCACAGCAGACAATCGAGGAAGGCCCCTCCCAGCCCCTCGAAGACTGAAAGAGAGGCTATCAGTTATAGAGGCGTGAACTCTGTGGGTTTTTAGTGTCACAGGTGACAGTAGGAAAAAGAAAGATATTTGTCAAGAGTTAAGATATTTTGCCAGCTATGGTAGGGCACGCCTGTGATACCAGGACTTGGGATGTTTACATTTAACGGGACAGAAATAGTCAAAAATTGTGGGGATACTTAGCCTTGAGAACCCAGGAACCAAGAAAAGGGGGAAGATGGCTTCTAGGCATGCTATACTTCAGGACTGCAGGAAGCAACATGGGCAGAGAAGTGAGATCCACTGGCATGTGGCTGGCCTTGGCCTAGGTCCGCACTCCTTTGGGAACCAAACGGGGAGTGCCGTGGCCTCCTGTGAGCTTACGTGTCCCCTGCCTCCATGGCCCTCTGAGTTTCAGGGTGGCAGTCACAATCACTCTGCTCTCTTGTGACCTCCTGCTCCAACTGTAGCAGCCAAAGCCTGTGCAGATGGCACCCTCTGCTCCCCCAGTGATTCCTGCTCACTGCGGAGATTGCTAAGCCCCCTGCCACCTCTTGTCCCCATATAGCAAAGCACTGGGACCCAAACTGAAGATAGTAATTGTCTTTCTGGAGCAATTCAGGTGACTAATACCGCTGTGGTTCTGGCATCTGTGACTGCTAATGATGTCAGAAACTGTCAAACTGAAGGTAATAATTGTCTCCTTTAAACAAAAAAAAAAGAGCCTAGATAATTAGCATAATCAGAAAGTAAATGGGCCAAGATTTCTAACCCAATATTGAGTGGATGGGGGAGGGGGTGAAATGAACATCAACCCTAATACAAAGCTGGGAGGCTGGGGTCACCAGGTCAGAGGAAGAGGGGAGGGCAGGAAATGTGTGCGTTTGGTGGAGGGGGGGTCCTGCTGTGAGAGCTCAGGACATGTTATTCTGTGTAAAATGTAGCATTGGCAGTTTTCCAGTCTGGCCCTTTGATGTATATTTACTGAACACCTGCTGGGAAAACAGCCTAGGGAATCAGTCACTCTTCCCAAAAGGAGGGGGTTGAATCTGAAGTTGTCAGAGCGTGCCCCTCCCCACCCTGTCCCCTCAGCCCTCTTCCCATTCCCAAAGATGCCAGCTGCCTGGGTTTTCAAAGTAGGAAGACACCTCAATTCTAAGTCACACAGGTCCGGCAGGTACCCAGAGGGTTCTGAGGATTGATAAGAATCATCTGTCATACCTCTCCATGTCACCACTCAGATCCAAGCAGGCCAGATCCAGGTTCCCATGAGACACATGCAAAGCCAGCCTTCCACCAAGATCCAAGTTCCCGGGAGACGGATGCAAAGGCAGCTTTCCTTTACCCTCACACTAAAGAGATCAGGCCTCCGTCTAAGCAAGAGAGTTCTGGTTAATGAAGCCACAGTGAAGAGAGGATCCCAAGTGAGGAGGCTCTGGGCTTAGGAACCTAAACCTAACCAAGGTACCAACAACATGGAGTCAGGAGGGGCAGACACAAAACCAGCCAGGCTTTGGAGCAGACACTTCATTGTTCTAGATTCAAATCCTGCCTTCACCATTTGATGGGACTGGAAGCTAGTCCTAGGCAAAGACAAAGTCTTGATTTCCCTAACAGTCGTCTCTAAAAATAAAGACTCAAGGTTCAACGGTATTTTTGGAAGAAACTCCAGGACACAGATAGTGGAGTGAATTTATTACGTTCTGTACAACAAATTACCCCGACCACTTATCAACTCATTAACTAATCATTTCTGAGCACCAGGAGTCAGTAAGTGGCTTGGCTGGTGTTCGCTTCTCAGGCTGTCTCCTAATGTGCCAGGGAGCTCCGAGAGCCAGAACATGCCCCACAGCTATGCCAATCGATGATCTGAGAGGCCTGGGAGGTTGTCCATCTGACCCTTGCCTGTGGGTGGAGGGCCCGCTGCTCAGGAAGGCATGAACTCTAAGTTTCTCAGCTGCCATTTCCCTCTTAGCCTGTTTGTTGGTCTGTATACTACATTGCTAGACCGACTTAATGATAGTATAATTGTGGGGTGTCTATTCCAATGCTCTATGGAACCTGTACAAGTGTAGCTAAGGGGTCACTGTGGTAGATGGTTCTGGGGTAAGCTGGCAGGCACATCCTTGGTAGGGCTCCATAGCTATACTCTCCTCAGCACATTCCAGTGACTCCAGAGCTCATGCCGTCCTTCTCAGACCAACACTAAGGAAGGGGGAAGATGGTGTTAAATGTCCTTACCCACTTCAGCATGTGTGAGACTCAAGGTTTGGAGAGCATAATGCAGGATCAGCACTTCAGACAAACCCCAACAAGGAACATAGCTAGAGCCAGCCTCACCTTGCTTCCATGAGTGTTGTGTTGAGTCTATTTTGCTTGTCGTTAGTGTGACAGATATGGGGTTCCACATTGATAAAGAACAGGGCTGTGTGCAGGTGCAAGAGCTTTTGGTGAGATGCCTGATGGTCCGTTCCACCCTCAATCTCATCATCTGTGTCTGGGGAGCCAGCCAGCCCCAAGGGCGTGTGACAATCAATTTCTATTCTTATCTTAAAATTCTTAATTTTTATTGTTTTTTAAATTTATTTTATTTTATTGGTGCTTTTGCCTATATGTATGTCTGCATGAGGGTGTTGGATCCTTAGTTACAGACAGTCGTGTGTCACCATGTGTGTGCTGGGAATTGAACCCAGATCCTCTGGAAAAAGCAGTCAGTGCTCTAAACTGCTGAGCCATCTCTCCAGCTCCTCACAATGGTTTTTGACAAAAGGCTGTCGTTTTCATTTTCCATTTCCCCTGGGCCTTCAAGTCCAGCCCTTCAGATAATAGAAACATTTCAGTCAGGATTTGAAGAGGTTGAGGTGACACCTTCTCCCTTCCAAGAGTCTCTGTAAACTGGCTGGTGAGAACCATACCTTCAGGGTCCCTTGTCCTTTCACACATAACTAGGCTTAGCTGATGGGGCCTTGGCAACAGTCTGGAGGTTGAGAGAAGAATGATGCCCAAGTCCAAAGCCATCTACCTGTCTTGCTGCAATCCCCATCCCAGAGATCCGAACCCCTTTACGCTGACTACATCTTTCAGAGACCCTAGCTCTGTTGGGTTTGACATTGAGTCTTCCTGTTTCTAGATCTATACCCATTCCCATCATATTCTGGTAGTGTCATCTCCTTCTCTGGGTCCAGTTAAGCTCACAGGTGCCAGCCTCAGATGTGTGTCCCACCTCGTTGATTTCCCCAACCACATATTTAAATGCACCTCCATTTTACCACCTGAGTGTCTTTTGTTCCCACCATGACCTGCCTGGCATGCCATCTCACAGAATTCTAGGGAAGATTAAATAAAATCCCAGAAGTAACCTACCCCCTGAAGCACAGTGAGTACCCAGTCAAAGCGCTCTCTTTCCCTGGCTTATCTGCATCCAAAGAGGGCTCTTAGGTATGGCCCAGCACCACACTAAGGCTTCCTTTTCTGCTGTCTAGACAACTAGACAAGCTGTAGCTGGGAGCTTCCAGCTTTTAGAGTGAAACCTAGAATTTAACTTGTCCCTAAAGACCTCTTGTTTCCAACCCAAGGACTCTGAGCTGCTCTCTGATTCTCACTGTGGGAATGTAACTCCCTCTCCATTTCTCTCTCCATCCAGTTTATTTTCCCTCTTAGATGCTCTCCCTCTAAAGAGATTCCTCCAAACAGCTGGCTCAGAGGTCTCTAAGGCTCAGGTACCTCAGCCTTGACCCTCTCTGGGAGATATAGGCTCTCCATGGCTAGGCCCAGATTCACACACAGCCTCTCTCAATTCTACAGCCTCAACCACTGGGTAACTGGAGGACCAGAGAGTTTAAAAAGACCTCTATAGCTGTGACCAAGATAGCACTGCCACCAACCAAAGTTACAAACTGTACCCAATGCTGACCTCATTTGGAGCAATGGTAAGGGCTCTTTAGGGAAAGGTAGTCAGATACCTTAATCCAAAAGGTTCCCAACTCCACAGAGCCCCAATTCCTGAGGCTGCTTTAGACTGTGGATGGCCACAGTGTCCCAAGGTCACATCTGTGTCATTCCCTACTGTGCCCTTGAATGCTGATACTGGGATGAGGCCTCTTAAAGTGTGATAAATAGAGGAGTGAACACAAGTCTGGAAGCTACTGCAGGGACTGGCGGGGCTCTTTCTGAACCCCTGTGTTAAGGTAGCGTAACCTGGGGTTCTATACAAGACCCATTCAAAAATGTGCAGGAGCCATGTCTTCTCAAGGCAATTTGATTCTATTTGGAGGGCAGACAAGCCATCACTACCTCAATTACTTCTTCCTTTCCCACACTGTCCCAGATGATTGAATAAGGCAGAAGCAGGATTTTAAAGGAGCACTCCAAAGACACCACGGGAGGACCACAGGGGGAATTGCTGGGAAGGAAAGGAATGGCTGGACTGGGAAGGAGGGCTCCACTCCAAGAATCCATCTGCCTCAGGTTGTGTCATCCCAGAAACAGAGCCTGAAATGAAGTGAAGGCAAGCATCATTTTTGGGAGGAGACACCCAAAGCTCTGGTCAGGGCTGGGGGAAAGTGAAGACAAGAACCACAGGAACCAGGCCAGGGCTGAGTGTGTGGGCAGCTAGGTCTGGATCCCAGAAGCATGGAGCAGGTTCCACTGCTACCACACAGAGAGTTCTAGAGCTGGGAACTGACCCTTCAACTCCTGTCCCATATGGGTCAATCCTTGTTTTTGTTTTTGTTTTAGGGGGAGTATCTCCAAGCATTCAGCTGACCCCATAGTCAGGAGAAAGTCCATGAGTGGAGGCACAAGGGCCCTGCAGATGCGGGTGTCACACTGCTCAGACTGAGCACTGTTAGTTACCTGACCCCAGCTTGGAGCTTTTCATGGCATGCATGTTGGTCATGGCCATGTCTGTGAGCTGCATGGCCAGCATGCAGCACTCCCTGGACAGTCTTCAGGACATCCTGGGCGGTTGTGTATTTTACAGACTGGGAGACTGAGGCACAGAGATTATATAGCATCCCCAAGGTTGCCACATGGCCAGGCATGCTGCCTGCCTTTAATCCCAGTACTCAGGAGGCAGAGCCGGTCTCTCTCTATGAGTTCTAGACCAGTCACGGCTACACAGTAAGACCCCGTCTTTAGAATAAAGGGTGATGCACTATTCAGAGGAGTATAAAGGCAGACAAGGTGCTGGGAGTGTGAAGGGGTGTGATTCAATGGGGGTCAGAAAAGGGGCACCAGACATGGCAGCATTTGTGTCTAGACTTGGAGGAGATGAGACAGGAGGGACCTGTGTGGACTGGGGGAACCAGGTAAGAAGAGGAGAAAGTAACATGTAGATGAATGAATGTGGGAATGAGTGGATGGATGGGTAAATGAAGGAATGAGTCAGTGAATGATGGGTGAAGAAATAAATGTGTGAATGAATGGGAGAGAGTGAATGGACGAAGAAAGGAATTAATGAACTAACGATGTGACTAAATGAATGAATGCAGAAATTGAAGAATGAGTGAATGGATGGATGGATGGATGGGTGGATGGATGGATGGATGGTGGATGGGCCTCTTTACTGCTTTCACAGATAAGTCTTTTTTCCTTTTTATTTTTTGTTTGTTTGTTTGTTTTCATTTTATTGAGACTGGGTTTCTCTGTGTAGCCTTGGAGCCAGTCCTGGAACTTGTAGACCAGGCTGGTCTCAAACTCACAGAGATCCACCTGCCTCTGCCTCCTGAGTTCTGGGATTAAAGGCATGCGCCACCACCGCCACCCGTCTCACAGATAAGTCTTAACCATCTACATGCATGGGGATGTCAGGGGGCGGGAGCAGGGAACAGACCGGTGGGACCCAGGGACCCAGCACACAGGCAGCTGGGCCTGGTAGAAAACTGAAGGTCTCAGCCACCCTCCATCTCCCACCTCACGCTCCCAGCAGGGGCCAGAATAGCCCAGGAGAGCTTGTGTAATCACAGACTTGAAAGGCCAGCCAGGCGGGGCGTCCAGTCGGGGCCAGTGACCACTGCTTTTGCAGTGCAGCTTCGAGAAGCCTGGGTGTCTGGAGGACTTCTCATCTTCCTCAAGCCCGCTGCAGTGGGTCAGGCCTCCTGCTCTGATCCAGCAGAACAGAAAAAAAGAAGCTGAAACAATAACATGTCATGAGGGAGCTCTCGCCCGGCTCCAAAGGGGACCAGAGACCACAGGGCGGCTGCAGATGCTTGAGAAGAACACTTGCTCCCTGACCCAGAGCTGCACATACACCTCCTCCCAAGAGTCAAGGGAAGGAAGGAAGGAGCACAGAAGGGAAGGTGAAGCGGAAAAGAATGGAAGACGCCTGGACAGTTGTTCACTCGCATGACCCACCACCACTGCCCAGGAAGTGGACTCTATCGGCAGCGCCTCTTTGCAGATGTAAAAGTGGTACAGAGTGTCTGTCACCTGCTGCTGGGCAAATACGATGAATGTGGCCTTTTCGGGGCTCTCAATCAGACCAGGAGTGGATGGGGTGGTGGGTGTGTACCCCCGTAGACCCAGGAAAGGCAATAAACATTCGGAGGAAATAGTTTCAAGGTTGAATGGAATGCGGATGGGCTGGTTAGAGAGCTTAGAGTGGCCATCTGGCTAGGTTTTAGGAGTTTGCTCCAGCCAGGAAGAGAGGCCTGGGCATTCCTGGGAAGGGAATGGCTGGGCAAAATCCCAGTAAAGGGAATGTCACAGTGTGTCCAGGGAGGTGCCAGGAGACAGAGGCAGGAGGAACAGACAGTATGTACCTGAATCTCTATCCCTGTCCTATCCCATCTCTCTTGAGGTGACCTATTGCTTTTGATATCCCCACGATCCCACAGGCACCTCCTGTTCTGGGTTCTGGAGGAGGAACCCAGATGTTACCTGCACCCACATCCTGTGTAGGCTTTGCAGGTTAGAAAGGGAGCCACAAGCAAGACCATATGCACCTTCAACAGTTGTGAATAGATATTTAGCATGGATGTGCAGCCAATACTGTCCCTAAGCCTTGGTCTTTCAACAAGAATTTGGCAGGCAGAGGGGTCGTGTGCAAGTGTGTATTGTCACAAAGGACACACGCCAGCACAGCCCAGGCCCAACTGTACAGGCCCTTTCACAGGGAAGAACACACCTCTCAGATGGGAAGCCGGACACTCACTCTCGGCAGGCCATTTAGCAGCTTCATTTGGCCCTCATTTGGGGCCATCTGTCTGCTTCCACACTTCTCTGGCTCCACCTGGCCTGGCACTGTGGCTGCNTTTGGCTGCCGAGTCCAGCGTGGGTCCTGTCTAGGCCTCAGAAGTGGCACTGTGGGAATCGCTCTGAGGGAGGAGGCTCCAGGGGGCAGTCTCTAAGGGAGTAGGTAGGTCCATTCTAGAAAAGACTTGGGGATGGATTCTCCAGCTGCTCTGAATTCCAAGCCACCAGCAGCTCTTCCCTCTTCTTGGACTGTGTCCATCGATACACCCAGGAGGCAGTTTTCCCTGTGGACGAGTGAGGAGACTGCAATCTACTTTCATAGGAGGGGCCTGGGGATGAGACCAGGCCATGTAGATGCCCCATTCTGTGAAACCTCTCCACACACAACCTGGGAGGGACAGGCCTGGGGCCAAGGCAAGAAATCTGGAGAGACAGCCCAGCTAACTCAGGTTAGTTGTTTTCCTCCCTAGCCTCTGGGGAGGGGCCTGTGCCTGGAACAGGGTCTCTTGTGCCTTCCCTTCTAACCTTGACATGTCTCCAAAATTGGTCACCCAAACCAGTTGGTTGTCATGATTTTTACACACATGTGCATGCGCGCGCACACACACACACACTTTCAGCTCCAAGCACATTACTTGAGAAGCCCCTAGTCTGGTGCTTCCCACTCTCCATACCCCTGCCTCAACTTCCTGGCACCCACCCTTCTCCTTAAACCTTTTGTGTAAGATGAGTTACCTACCAGAACCCTTCCCCTTCCCATGCTCCTGGCTCACTCCTGACCGCCTGAACTCCTCCGGGAAGCCTCCCCCTCCTCAAGCCTACAGACTCCTGTCTGCCATCTCTAGAGTCACTATCCTACCAACCTCAGAACAGTGGCCTTCACGGCACAGGATTCTTTTCTTCCCTGCTGAACTGTAGTCCCCACTAAGACAGCATAGACTGTTACTCGGTTGCCCTTCTAGACGCCAGCCATGGTGGGAAAGAATGACTGGGGTTGGTTGGCAGTTTTATAAATGATGATCAGAGAAGGCCAGGGACAAGGACGCTGAGATCTGAACAATGAGAAGGGATCTCATGGAGTGGGGGCTGCTTGTGCAAAAGCGCTGAGGTAGGAGCAGGTTGGCACATCCAGGGCATGCCTTGGACCTGGAGGAAAAAGGTTGGGAGAGGGGAGGGGATCCATGATGTGACAGAGGAGAGTTTATGGCATTTATTTCACCTTGAATCCCCACCCCTGCCTCCTTCTCTGACATCCACCTCTTCAGAGATGGAGACTTTAACCAGTTTCAAACTGAACTCCCAGGGAAGATGCTCTCAAGCCTGTGTCTCCTGCTTCAGCCCCTCTCTGCCCCTTTGAAGAGGTCTCCAAACCCCTGCTCTGTCCTGCATGGAGATAGCGTGAGCGTTTTGCAGCTGGGCCTCCCTCTAGTGCCCGATTCTGCAGCCAGCAGCCATCTGTGGGGTTTGGCCGGAGTCCCGGGCTGGACACTTGTCTCCATATCAGCTCTGGCTCCAGCTCCGCTTAGCAGGCCCCGGGGGAGCTTGGATTGGTCTGGCTGTCTGGTATTCACAGATCCCAATTTCCCTGGAGCTTCATGGTGAGACCTCAACAAAGACTTGTCCAGAGCTCCAGAGCGAGAGGCAGCTGCAGGTGGATCAAGCACTTTGGCAGGCAGTCCCAGGGGCCTTTCAGTATAGGGTCTGGGGGGCAGGAGAGATGACCCTGGATGTGTCAGATGTTTCCAGAGAGATCAGCTAGGGTGGGACAACCACATCGTCCATGGATTAGGGACCAGAATGGAATAAAGGAGGAAGAAGGAGAAAATCCAAGTCCTTCCTTCCTTCTTATTCCTCCCTTCCTTCCTTCCTTCCTTCCCTCCTTTCTTCTTTCATTCCTTCCTCTGCTCCTCCCCCCCTCCTTCCTGGTCACAAAGATGCAATTTGCTCTGCCACAATGGCAGACTGAAGCTTCTGGAAGTGTGAACCAAAACAAGTGATACCTGTGTTGGTGATTTTTCTTAGTGCTGAGACAACAAATGGGGGTACCTACAATGCAATTTAAGAACTGAAGGGTTTGTTCAGGCTTGTGGTTTGAGGGTGCAACAAGCGTGGTGTGGGGAGTATGGCTGCATGAGTGTGCAGTAGCTGGTTGCATTGCATTTGCAGTTAGGAAGGAGAGAGATGGACGCTGGTGCTCAGCTAACTGTGTTCCTCTCATTCAAAAGGAAACCCCAGATCATGGTCTAGTGCAACCTGTATCCAGGTGGATTTTCCCTCCTTAGTTAAGCCTTTCTGGAAATTCCCAATGGAACTGCCCTGTCTCCTAGGTGACTCTCAGTCCGGTCAAGTTGGATCAGGAAGATAAACTATCCCATCCTCCCTTAGGTTGGAACCTTCATGTTTCTAGGACTATAGAGATATATGCAAATGGAAAGAACATTCCAGAAGAGCCTGCAGTGAACTGTTCCTGGTGGCTATCTGTGGGAAGGGAGTAGGGGGACAAATGATTAAGGGTGCAGATCAAAAGGAAGGGCCATGGGGAGAAAACACAGGGAGACAGGTCAGCAAGGAAAGTGTTGCTGAGCAAGTATAGGGTCGTGAGTTCAGATCCCCAGCACCAGCAGGGTGTGGTGGTATGAGTCTTTAACTCTGGTGCTGGGTGGAGGCAGAGACAGGAAGATCCCCAGAGCTCACTGACCAGTGAGAGACCCTGACTCAAAAAAGGGGGGGAAGCAATAGAGAAAGTCACAGCACAGCAACTTCTGTCCTCCACATGTGCACACACGTGCATGCTCACACTTATACCACACAAACAAATGCAAAAAAAAGAGCAAGGTCTGTCTTCAACATTGTATTCCTATCTACGTAATAAATAACTGAGACCCCTAAAGAGGGAAGATGAAGGAGAAGGGAAGAGGGAAAGGAAAGGGGATTCAAGAGCTCTGGAGAGGAAACAAGGGGTGGGGGTGGGAGAAGCAGCAGCAGTGTGGGGGGATGAGCAGGTGCAAGGTTCCCCCTCCCCACTCCTCCATCTGCCAACACCTCTCCAACCCCATCCCTCCAAAATTTGGGGTGCTGTGGTCTTCTCCCCCACAAACATGGCTGCTCTTCTCCTGGTGCCGCCCCCAGCCTAGACCCTTCGTCCCCCTACCAGGAGGCCCATGTGACTGGCCCCAGCCCTGTTGATTGCACATTGTTTCTAAAGGCTCCATTAACCGTGGGCTTTCCCTCTCAGGAGCTATTCTAGGACCGTCAATCGCTTCCGCTTTGAAGAAATGTGCTGAACGCATGGTTTATCTCATAAATAAGGAGGCTGTGATTAGCTGTCACTCTAATAGCTAATGAGAACGGGAAGTGCTGGCTGCCTCCAGACTTCCTGAGACACGGGAGCTAGGGGCCACATCCCTGGTTGCCATCCTCTTCATACCAGGTTCCCTCCTGTCAACATCTCACCTGGGCAGTCAGGACAGTGTCTATGCTGACAGAGTGAGGAGTGCAGATCCCCCTAGGAAGGCCCTGGAACAAACAGGACTCCCAAATCTGAATTCTCACCCCAGTGCGCCACAACCTGCTACTCCAGGAAGGCAGAGATTGTAGAAAGCTGAGAGGGCCCAGGTGTGGCAGGCATGGCCCAGTTCACTCCTCAGCTGCCTTTGTGCTAACATGGTGCAGTTTGGATTCACTGTATGCTAAAGCTGGGTGACCAGCTGGGAGCTTTGTGGAGGTGCTGCAGGCTTTAAGAGATGGACCTGTAGTAGAAGGTCTTTCATCCCTTGGGGCAGAGTGTCCCCTGGGAGAGAGAGGATCATTGGGTGGTGCACTGGTTCTGCCCTTCCCTTCCCTTTCCCTCCCTTTCCTTTTCCTCCCCTCAGTTCCCTTCTCTTTTCCACCTCCCTTCTTCCCTTCCTCTCCCTCTTTCCCTCCTCCCCTCCCTCTCCCTCTCCTTCCCACCCTCCCTTCCCCTATCTTTCCTCTCCTCTCTCCTTCCCCCTGCCATGAAGTGAGCAACTTTACTCCGCAGCACACAACTCGCCACGATGAGCTGTCTCACCAACTTCCTAAAGCCATGGAAGACAAGTGATGACAGGTGGCCATGGATTGCATCCAGGAGGCAGAATCACCCTTCCCTCCCTGGAAGTCACCATCTCAAGTGCTGTCACATGCACTGCTGAGGCAGGCACAGCCTAGTCTCCATTGGCAAGGACACAGCATGTCATTTGTAACCTGAGCCTGACCTGTCCTAGGTGGTTTGGCTTGCCCTGCTCCCAACCACTATTGTCACCTGGGCATCTGGGAGAGTTTCCATGCTCCCCAAACCCTATAGTCCTTGGTCAGCATCTGTGAGAGTAGCCACACAAATGCCCAAGCGCCTCTTGGGCCCTGCCTATCTTCACCTCCCAATGCTGGGGCTATAGGCATATGAATCCATGCTCCTTTTTGTTGTCTGTTTTCACATGGATGCTGGAGATTCCGACTTGGGTCCTCATCTTACAGAGCAAACACTCTTACCCACTGAGCCATCTCTCCAGCGCAGAATGTCTGATTTTTAAAACTGCCATTTGAGTTGCTGACTTGAGTCTCACAAAATCTGGTTCAGTGACTTCGAGCTTGTAATTGGGACAGAATTTCCGACGATTTCAGAAATGGCCTTAAACACACTTCTGCCTTTTAAACCGTTTTTGTGCTAGGGCATTCTCAGCAGTTCCAATTATTCAGACAAGATTAAATCTTTATGAAAAAAAATAAACAAATTCACCTCGTTAGCATGCAGATTTGCTTTTGCCTTATGTGTAACAAAGAACTGCTTTAACATAAATCTCTTTAGGATTTGTTAGTCAACATCTGATTTGCATACCTATTTTATATGTCTTGGGCTGCCGAGGGAGTCTAAGAAGCTCAGCCCGCTGTACACAACAGCAGCAGCAAGGGGGCACCTCTCACTCAGTCCCGTGTGGGTTGAATGCATTTGGACCCGCAGGTGACTGGATACAATCCTGGGCTCTCCATTCGGGTGTGTGGGTATGACGGTTAACATTGACTGTCAACTTCATAGCATCTTGGATAAAAAGGAGACAAGGCTCTAGCACATCTGTGAGATGCTCTAGCTTGGGTTAATGGAAAGATCCACTCTAAACGTGGCTGTATCATTCCATAGACTGAGGTCTACAGTGCGACCAGCTGCTACATTCCTGCCGCCGTGACATCCTTGCACCCCCTGACTGCAAGCTAAAACCCAACCCTCCTACTCGTAAGTTGCTTTTGTCGTGTATTCGGTCAAGGAAACAGAACAGTGGCCTACACTCAGATTCTGTGGAGATGGTGCCTGCGACCGAGGAGCCACATAGTTTCTCACCTCTCCTGGTCCACACTACACACACGAACGTGCGCATGATCTTCTCACACATCCTCTGTCTAGACACGGCACTAGACACAAGGAACCCACTCAGGATGCACTAGCAGAATGGGTAGGCACCCACACTCAACTCCCACACGTCCAGCCGTGCACCCAGGTAAAGTACCTTCCCTTAATATACCTCGGCTAAAATAAGGACGGGAGTCATTCCTACTTCCTTGGCTTGTTAGGAATCAAACACAACTCGTAAGGGCCTGTCAGGGTGGCTACTGGAACAGTCTCCCCACAGGAACTTCTACATAATGTCTGTTCTCTGTGATTCAACAGGAGCCAGTGTGTGCCAGTCTTGCCCAGGGTGCCCTCCCCTGCAATGTACCTCAGTCCTGTGGGCAGAGTCTCCATCTCATTCCTATTTCACAGACCATGAAACAGAGACACTAAGAAATTAGTAACATTTCCAAACAGTGGCCCTCTATAGGATAACCAGCTCTCAGAAGGTCAAAGGAGGACACATGAGTCAAGTCACTTTGGGCAGGTCACCTTTTCTCTTAGCTTGATCTATAAAGGTACTTACTTTCCCCATGGTGGCTTGATAAAAATGACCCCCATAGGCTCATAGGGAGTGGCACTATTAGAAGGCTTGGCTTTGTTGGAGTGGGTGTGGCTTTTTTGGAGGAAGTGTGTCNCTTTGAAGTCTCAGATGCTCAAGCCATGCCCAATAAAATCTTGTCTGAAGAAGATTTCTTCCTGCTGCCTGCAGATCAAGATGTAGAACTCACAGCTCCTTCTCTAGCACCACATCCGACTGCATGCCACCACGCTTCCTGCCATGATGATAATGGGCTAAACCTCTGAACTGAAATCCAGCCCTAATTAAATGTTTTCCTTTATAAGAGTTGCCATGGTCATGATCTCTTCACAACAATAGAAACCCTAACTAAGACAGCTCAATTGACTTTCAATGTTCTGGCAGGAACTGGTTGCTCAGTAAATAGTGGATGTGCCTATTCCGCATAGGTAGGGCTTACCCAAGGCTGTGTGGCTCCCGGATGGTCTCCTGGGGGTGAGAATCCAGTCCTTCCACCTTGCCAGTTCTGTTCTATCCCAGAGATCAGCATCAAGTGAGGGAGAGATGGGACCGAATCTGGCGCATCCAGCTCAACCATACAGGAGAGCTCCTTGGGAGAACACAATGCAGGAACAGTGTCTTCGGTAGAGGAACCACATATGCAAGAACCTGGAAGTATCTTTATAAAGACCTTGAAGTTAATACATAGACCAGATTCAGGAAGTCCATATGGAGGGAACCCAAGGATCCCAGCTGCCTTGCCCCCAGGAGGTGGCATAAGGGTCAACAGTATTGGTCTCACTGTGTTTGGGTTCCAAGGAACCACAGTCCCTTTCCCCACCCAGAGGAGAGTAATGAATACTAAAGAGAGCAGGAATGAGCTGTGTCTGGGAATTCTAGCAGGGGTGAAATCAGTACAGTTCCGGGAAAATCAGGCAGGCTTCTTGGAGGTAGTAGCACTTCAGACTGACCTTGGTCCCCCCACCCCGGGGAAGACAGAGCTTGTCAACATCAGCAGAGTGGTAAGGTAAATAGGGATCAACCATGTGGCATAAATCAGAACATTTTCTGGATCCCCCCTGGTGGACTTGTGAGAAAACTCCTAGTCTCGTTACCACTTTATAGATGAGAAAATTGAGGCTCAGGAAGGTTAGGCCCCTCGCCTAAGGTCAGCGAGCTCCCAACCAGCAGAGTTCCACAATGCTTTGTGCTGAGGTGCTGCCCAACCCATCCTTGCAGACTTGCTCCTTTAGTAACATTGGCATGCTGGAATGTCCACCTACTGATCCCTGCAGGTGAGAAAGGCACAAATATTTGAATGTTCTGCAGTGGGGCCACAGCCAGTAGTGATGTGCCTCAGTGTAACTCGAGGACAAGATGACAAGGTGGCCTCATGTCCTATTACTTCCCTCAGGTTCTTGCCCTACCTTGCTTTTCATCTCCTGAACATTCGGTGGCTCCGCCGAGTCATCAGGACCAAGTCTCAGTTCTCTAAAGCGGTGGATGAGCCATTCACTCAGACCCTGGGCTCCTAAATGAGATACCACAACTCTGGGGTCTCGTGCCTTCAAGTACTAACACATAACTGTGGAGACTGTCCACTGATGGAGAAATCCTGGGCCCAGAGCAGGGTTGTGGGTAAGGTAAACCCACCCCTCTGGAAATCAAACACAACTGACAAAGGCCTGTTTGCCCACAGCAGTGATTTTATTGGATTGGAAGGGGATTCTCCATCTTGCCACACTTTCAGCAAGCCTGAAAGATGGAATTGGATGTTGTCATGGAGACAAAGTCAGCTTGAGCAGCAGATAGGGTCGTGAGCAGCAGGCTTGGACAAAAGCAAGGCCAGCAGACCCCTGAGCACACATTCACACGCAGCAGCCTAGTGACTTGGACTTACTTCTGTTTACAGAGGAGGAAATGGGCTCACAGAGGGGAAGGACTTGTCCAAGGTCACACAGCAGGCTAGTGACAGCTCATTCTGACTCCCACTTCAGGTCTCATTTAGTGGCTGTCAAGTTTACAAGAAAATCCAGGGACAAGAGGAGGAGTTACTAGCCCTAGAGACAGGCAGACCTAAGGTGGGATCCCAGCCCTGCAACTCTCCCACCGTGTGACTCTGAGCCTAGCACTTGACCTCTCTGTGTTGTGTGCCTCTGTGTACCCCTGTGTCAGCAGTTATCATGGGATAAGTGCCTGGAAATGTAGCTAGTACTCAAGTCTTTCTGGCTTTGCCACTAGATAGTTAGGAGTCTTGGGACAAGCTGCTGCTCCCTCTTGGGATCTCAACTAATCCATCAAAGGGTCTAACTAGAATCCACAAACTGCTTCTGGTTTGATAATCCATGGGCCTGAGACTCAGTGAATTCTCTAAGTTAAGAAAGAGAGAGCATGTTAATAATAGTAACAGCAGTAGTTCCAGCTATTTCTTGAGCACCTACTATGTGCTAGGAACTCAGCTAGGTGCCAGCCCCTCCAACCCTAGCTAGCATCTATCACAAAGCTGCTTTGTGATATCTTCTCCACCTTACTTCATCCTGTACACTGGGCAGTTTCAGCTTTCTTAAATTCTCCCTTACGTTTCAACTCCAGGTCATTCAATGGCTCCCCAGTGCTCTCAGGATCAAGTCTCATGTTTTACTTTAGTGTGGTGTGTGGGTGAACTCTCCACGCAGACCCTGGATTCCTGAAAGGAACCTCTCCAACTCTAAGGTCTCTTCATTTAGTCCTCCCCCAGTTCCTCACACCAAGTAGGTGTTCAATAAATATTTGTTGAGCCGATGAATACACAGACGAAGCACTTCTCTAAATTAGGCCACACAAACTGAAGTCATTGGCAAGCCAGCCACAAGAGCTGGGCAAAAATCTGTGTGCCATGTCTATTTTCATTTACTTAAATATTTCCTTTTTTAGATTAAATAAGTGTATCTCAAAAGGAAACTTTGCATCACATTGTAACTAAAAGACCAATATTACTTGCCAGAAATAGGTCTCCGAGAAAATGAACACAAGGTCGAAGAAGAAAGACGTCCAACGTGTTCTATCCTGTTGCCCACCACAGCTGGAGGTGCAGGACTTTCATACATGCTTGCCCATCCTCCTGAGAGGCTTTAACCTCTGCCCAGCACCAACCTGAGGCTCACCCTGCTCCATGAACATTCTTAGCACCACTGCCAGGGGCTGGCAGCTGACATTTTGGAAATGAGGTGTTACAGAGGCTGCCACCAACTCATGGAACGCCTGTGAGTTACCTGACAGATTCTCTCGGGTGTTTCACAAGGGATTGGGAGTCCTGCCTCTCCTGTAGCTACAGTGCATGGGTGCGTGTGCACACTCCACACACACACACACACACAGACACACACACACACACACATTCCTCGCGCTTCAGAGATAGCACTAAGAACTCTACCATGCCAAGTTCGTGGTTCCATATCATCCACTTAGAGGCTGTGCCTCAAGTGATGCAGCAAGTCTGGGAGGCATGGGGCTGAGGGGAAGGTGCTATGAGAACATTTTAATATTTGATATCCATCCGAGAGGCAAGCCTAAGAAACTATCTTAACTGCCAGGGGCAGCTTTCAGTGGGAGGTCAAATAGATGCAGAGATGTGGAAAGATGGACATAAAAGCCAATCAGGGGCTGGAGAGATAGTTCAGTGGTTAGGAGCACTAGCTGTGCTTTCTGGAGGACCTGGATTTGATTCTCAGTGCCCACATGGTGGTTCACAACCATCTGTAACTCCAGTTCCAAGGGATGCAAGATCCTCTTCTGAAGTCTGCAGGCAGCAGGTACACACACACGAGCATACCTACACAGATACACACAATAAGAACGAATCAACATTTTAAAAAGTGTCTTGATTATTCAGAGAATCATTCTGCCTTCAGGCACGGCTGGATCAGAGGGCTTAAACTACATTCACTGGGCCTCCGTTGGCCTCATTTCCATTTTCCTCCATGTTCCCGTACATTCAGGTAGGATCTTTTCCAGGTGTGCCAGTCCAGATTTAGAAACCTGTCGATGATCAAGACTTTTGGTAGAAGTCCCAGATGGAGGTGTCATTTAGCCTAACATCTGTCACATGCCCTTGCTTTGAGGCAATATGTCCTGACTGTCAGGGCTCTGGGTCACATTCCCACTTGCAGAAGTGGGCTCTCTACCCAGTCGTGTGAGTGTGAGGAGTTGGGAGAAGGTCCCACAGTAAAAACTGAGGTCCTGAGACAGGAAGACATAGGAAGGGTTATCAGGCTTGCAAAAGCAACCCTTCTCCTTGCTTCTCTACTCTCTTCTCAAAGCCACACCCGTATTTCCCCTAACAGCTTTGTACATTTAACCATGCTCCCTCCCCAGTGGCACTTTCCTGAATGGATGTAACTGTCATCCCAACCTGGACTAGGACCCTTGCAGCACAAATAATAAAAACCCAGAGACACAAATTGGGGTTCAACCCCAAAACCAGCAAAGCAGCCAAGCCACCAGAGAAGTCTTACCTCTACCGAAGCTGGGTGACTACAAACTAAGCCTCTCTCTCCTCTCATTTTATATTCCCACTAGTACTGGGGTTACAGGTGTAGGCCACCACCACCGGATTTGTTTCTGCAATGATCTTGTGTAGGCCAGAGTAGCCTTGAACTCACAGAGATCCATCTGCCTCTCTCTCCCAGATCCTAGGATTAAAGGTGTGTGTCACCATTACCTGACCTCTAGGGGATTTAGCTTTGCCTCGGGTCTTCAGGCAAAATTTATTTATTAAAATACAAATACTATACCACTACAGACTCTCATGATGGCCCGGCAGATTTTGTTATTCTAGGCTCTCGAATGTTTTTTTCCAGGAAAGCCTGTTTCTCTCACTGGCCCCATAAGAGCTATGGCCTGTGTCTACCAGTGTCCCTAAGCCCAGACCAGCGTATGTTGCACTAAAGAAGCTCGTGAAAGATTTGTTTGAAGTACAGACAGCACCTGGAAACCAGTCAGGGGATTCCAGAGAGCACCAAGCTTCCATTCTTGTGGAGGTGAGTGTGGAGCAAGTGAGTTCATGTGACCTTTGGGAGTTGAGGCTGGAGACCCAGGATGGATGAAAATAGTGAATAGAAAATCAAATAGTAAATGCCAGACTTGGGGACGGAAGTGGGGAGGGCATCATAGTAGCAGAGAAGGAATTCTTTCTGAGTTTTGGGGGACTATGGAAAAGGCAGGCATGACCATTCCCCCAAAGGCTCTATGGAAGGAGCCAGGAAGTCTGGACTTGGGGAGAGGCAGCTGGCACTGTGCTGGGGCTGAACGGAAGCAGGGATGTTCTAGACAACCAACCCCTCACACCTCAAGAGCTGGAAGCAGAGCACCTAGGTGTCTTAGCCAAGCCTGGGGTTTCCAGATTGTAGTCTGCTGTACATGTACACACACACACACACACACAGAGATTGTAGTCTGCTGTACACACACACTTGCGCACACAGATTATAGTCTGCTGTACACAAACACACACAGATTGTTGTAGTCTCCTGTAATACAAACATGCACACACACATACACACACACCCCTTCATGACACACCCCTGCAGAGGCCGTCTTTCCCAGCCTCATATCTCCAGGTAGAAACTTTGTTTCCTACAGAAGGCAGCAACAGACAGGGCAAGAAGGGAGGGCTCAAGAGTCCTAAACCAGCTCCCACAGTACCCCCAAGAGAGAAGGTCTGACAGAGCCAGAGACACCAAGAAACAAAGTGAAGTAAACCTTTGAAGCCAGGAGACTGAAGGAGGATGGAGGCCAACAAGAAAATGGAGAGGGAGCAGGGCTGGGAGAGAGAAGGAGGCCAGAGAGAGAGGAAGAGAGGAGGGGACAGAGAGAAGGGGGACCGAGGAAGGAGGGGAGCAGGCAGAGGGAAAGAAGGTGCTAGCAGAGGAAGGAGGGGAGCCAGGCAGAGGGAGGAGGGGGCTGGTAGAGGAAGGCGAAGGCAGAGGGGGGAGGGGTGCAGGGTAGAAGGAGGAGGAGAGTAGAACAGAGGTAATTGGGAGAGAGGTGCAGGAGCGGAAAAGGTGGGAAAGGCGAGGTGGAGTCAGCAGAGTAGGGGCGGGCAAGACGGCGCGGACAAGCCCCGCCCAATGGGCGTGCCCTATAACCCCGCCCCTCCGTCCGCCCTCGAAGCCCTAGCGAGCTGAGAGGTTGCAGGCGAGCTGTGCGAGCCCAGGAGCCCTGGCGNAGGCTGCAGCGCCCCTCGTCCTCGTCCCCGACGTGCGCCGGCTGCAGCCCAGGGACGCTCCGGAGGCGGAAGGGTCACAAGAGGCTGGGTACCGTCGATGTCCTGATTCATTTCCCAGTCGACGACGGGGTACCCAGGAGGGAGCTAGTAACAACGTGCGCCACGTCCCCAGTTCCGCATGCTTCACTCTCTCTGGGGCGAGGAGGATGTAGAGGCTAGGGACCACCTGAGGATGGGGACATCTCCTTTCCATTCTGGGGCACCTCAAGCTCTCTGGAAACCCTAGCTTCAAGAAAGTGCACAACCGCCTGGGCTGAGCGCGCGCAAGCTGGCGCTGCTGCCCTGATTACCCAAGAGTTGCCCGGTGCAAGAGATGGGTCGGGCCAGGACTTACAGCGGTTTGGGTGGCAAACCTTCCTTCCTTTTTGTGAATGACCATAGGTTCTCCATGCTCAATCCCTCTGTATGCACTCATCCCCGTCCCCATGGGTGACACCCACAGATGTCCGGTTCTGTGGTTGCTCTGGGCTTCTGACAAGAGACTCAGAATGGCCAGCTCTGTACAGAGCCAACGTCTTTTCGAATCAGACCCGAGTCTCAAGGAGAAAATTGGATTTTTGAAAGCCAGTTGTTAAGACCAAGATACATAAGGTCCATGGACTGAACCTCCTGGCCACGAAGATCAGGGTGAAGGGGATTGTGACCACATAAGGGAAGGGACTATGTCCAGCTGAGCGGAACTTGATGCTGGCCCCAGTTATTCTATGGCACGTGTGGGGGGGGGTGTTGGGCAAGAGAAAAAAAATGATGTCCTGGGTCCTGCCTGTATTTCTGTATATCTGTTATTGTGAACTTTGGTGGAAATAGTGGAGCCCACATACCCCAACTTCCAAATTGCAAAACAAAAGAGGTCTGTGGGAATTCAAAGTGTTCTGCAGTCTGCCCCTACCTCAGTTCTGGGGGGACTGAACCAGACCTAGCAGGTCCAAGTCAAAGCATCCTCAGACCCTCTTCAAAGCAAAGGAGAAGGTGAGAAAGTGGTCCTGGGAGGTTGAGTCCCTGCTGAGAGAGGAGAAACGGGGGAGTTTTCCCCAGAACAGGAGGGCAAAATGGCTGAGCCTCCCTTGAGCTTCAGAAAAGAATCGCCAGGCAGGCGGCAAACAAAGAAAGCGCTCTGTCTCTAGCCAAGTACTGGCTTGGTGGCCAGTGAC
>LOEQ01002350.1:76644-93458 GCA_001685075.1 Bramus lutescens | reverse complement strand
CTGCACTTTTGTGGCAGCATTTAATTTTCGCAAGCCCCTGTGAGGTGTGTATAACTAACTGTCCCTGTGCAGAGGGAGTAACAGAGGAGGACAGTAAATGACCCTAAGTCCAGACTCAGCCGTAAGCTCCCCTGCAGAAGATACCTCCTGCTGTGGAGCCCAGGCACAGCCTGCTAGAGAAACCTCAGGGTCTGCCTCCAGCACCTGAACCCCCTCATCTCCAGACCGGGCATCTGCTTAATGGCTCTTGCCTGCGGGGGAAGCTGAAGTTTGGAGACCTCTGCTGTTACAATGCAGAACTGAGATTCTAGCTGAGGTCACCATCCTATTCAAACGGATCCGTGGCCTGCGCGTCACTTAAAGCTGGTATTGGTGACATGCACCCGGCCGCCACCTTTCTCAAACTCCTGGATTTCTCATCTTTTGTTCCCACCACCTCCCTGCTCAGGAAGCCATTGAGAGCACCCCAAGGAAGCCATCAGTTCCGTTTCCAGTGATCTGACATGACACAGAAAGGGGCATCCGATTCCATGTGAGCTGCCTGCAGCAAATAGCCTTCTATTTTTATATTTCTCACAAATTGGAAATTACAAGGAGACCAGGTCTTGGAGAATGATTGGTGGTGGCACTTGGGAGGTGGGGGAGATATGCACTTGGGTGGAACGGAGCGCATTAAGGTG
The DNA here is from genome assembly GCA_001685075.1 of Bramus lutescens. Taxonomy (NCBI): domain Eukaryota; kingdom Metazoa; phylum Chordata; class Mammalia; order Rodentia; family Cricetidae; genus Bramus; species Bramus lutescens. Next base: position 92,778 of record LOEQ01002350.1, on the reverse strand, counting down.
CTGGGCCCCTCAGCTGGCAAAGGGGCCCTGGGCTTCTGGGACTGGGTGTAATCCTGACACACAATCAAGGTGGGGAAGGCAGAAATTTGTGGCTGCTTGAGACAGTGACCTGCCACACTGCTCACCTGTCAGCTGCCTGATGTCTGCAAGGCCAGTGTCTTGTGCCAGCTCTTGAGCTAGCTGAGCCCTAGACAGAGGGACGTGCAAGGTCAAAGATGCCCTGGAAGGCACTGACAGCAGGTTGCCTCCCTGGCCTTCCTGCTTGAGAAGAGCAGAGAGAGCACACAGTTGCCATAAGAGAAGTGTAGACATTTGGAGCCAATGTTTTGGCTGCAAACTGGTGCTGATCACATGACTCCTGGTTATCAGAGCAGCACTTTATAGTTTGTAAACCACACCCTTGCTGGTGGGATGGAGAAGTAACCCAGGCAAAGATTAGAGAAGAATCCCAGAGAAGAGTCTTCCATCAACCAAAGAGAATCTTGTTTTCAGATAGTTTTTCTCATAAACCTAAATCTGATTGACCTTGACCTAAATGAGTTCTCATCTAATATGTAGAATTTCAGTTTTCAAAGCATTTTCTTAGTTGAGCCAGGCACTCCAAAGATACTATTACCATTACTATCCTCATCTTTTGGGGAAACTGAGGCTCAGATGACTCTGAGCCCTTGTCTGTACCCTGGCTTTCCAGCCAACATGGGTCCTCTTTACTGAGCCCTTCTTCCTGAGAGGGAGCCTGGGTAGCACCATACAGGCAGGAAAAGGAACCCACAGCACCGGGATTTGAGGTGGTGGATGGTAAGGATGGGCTCAGCCCAGAGACTGCAGAGTAAAGGACTGCCTCTTTACTTATTGGAGCCTTATCTGGGCTCTGACCAAAAACTGTCATTGTCTTGGCCGTGGTCAGAGTTTAGGGTTCAAAAGTGTGATTATTTGGCCTCAGCAGTAGCCAGATATGGGAGAGGGAGAGATGTGTGTTCTCAAACAGGCCTGTATGACACAGGCATGCTCATTTGAAGGAATTGGGGTGACACGAACCCTCCAGCCTTTGTTAGGTTATACAGAGGGGTCTGTGGTCTCCGAAGCCAGGAAGGATGTGGAGCGACGTTCCTATGTAAGCCCGGTCATCTGAAGACCGCTGTTGGAGCATCATGTGGTTACCAGTGTGCTCAACACCGATGAGGGGATAGGTACAGAATAGATCACCTGCTTAGAATTGATGTTGAACACTTGCTGTGCTGATGGTTGTGACATCTTACCTGTTTGTGACACTTGCCTCTGGGGTGCAGTAGGGGAGGTAGGAAGCCTGGGGGTTTCTCCAGTCCTCTAGCTGTTGTAAGGTGGACTAAAGAACCTGACTGGTCATCTGACTGCTGCCCGCATGCCCCACCTCCAGGCCTGGGCAAGGCTGAGTCCCTCAATTCACCCACTGCAAGGTTGGTGCTGGAGTGGATGTTCTCCCCAGCTCTGAGGCAGGGGCCTGGAGAGTGGGTGCCCTGCTTGTCAGCTATGTTTGGATGGGGTTTTGCTGATGCCAAAGCCCGTGCTTTTCCATGTTGTTCACTTCTTTGAAAAGCACCTGAGCAGAGAGAAGGATGTGCAGAGGTGGCATGCAGAGCTGTGAGGAGATGAGGCTCATTCTTTGCAGTTAGTGTGACTGCTTCCAGAGCTTGAGATCAAGGACTCGCGTGTAGTTAAAAACACACACACACACACACACACACACACACAAAAATAGGAAACTGTAACACCTCCCACCTTTGCAAAAAAAATTAAGTCAAAAACAAAAACAAAAAGCAGTATTCATGGAGAAAAGCGAGAAGCAGTCTTACATATGTATGTTTGTAAAATGGGGTTTAAAGGCAGGTGTGTGCCATTTAACAGGTTTTCTCAGAAAGAAAGTGCAGATGACACATGGGGTCATCCCCCTGATGTTGACTCTGTAACATGATACAGAGCCAGCCACAGTACCACGATCCTCCATAAGGAACAGAGACACCAGAATTGAAGGAGTGTCCCAAGTTAGTTCACAGACAATGACAGAGCTGGGACTCCATGAGCCCGGAGCTAGCATACCCGAGAAGGAAGCGGAGAGTCACTTCCTGCCTGGCTTTAGGCTGCAGGGACCACGGACTGCTGAAAAGGATAGTCGTCCTTTCGCTGCTGCCTGTTCCTCAGGCTTCAGGCTCAGTTGGGGGAGGGAAGCTGCCCATCCCACTTCCTCCTCACCCCCTGAATTTCTCCATGACACCCTCCTGAGACTAATGGCTGGGTAAGACGAGCGCTCTTTCTCCAAATGGCACTGAATGGCAGTAATGACAGAGCAGATGTGGTACCTCTCCTTTGCTAGGGCATTCAATGGAAACACCAAGCCAAGAGAGTTCAATGGCAGTGCAGGGCTGCCGGCAGCCTGCTCAAAAGGGATGCCATCGACCTGGGCCAGAGCAGAATACCCCTCTGCAGCCTTGGAGGCTCACTAGGTCCCAGAGGCAGCCAGTGTCCTTCCTAGGCTTGGGGTCCTCAACTGTTTCTAGGACATCAATCCATGGCAGCTTTGGGAGACTTTCCTGGAGGCCTCTGGGGACCTAAATAAGTTAGATACTGGTTAGGACAGGTGTGGGCATTTGGTCATACCAGATAGAATGTTGTGCACCTACTGTGTGCCAGGTTCTGGAAAAGAAGAGCTTCTCATTGTGGAAACTGTATCTCTTCAGGGACCCAGATCATCATTCCCTTTCCTTCTCCGTCATCTGTATGGTTCCTTGAGTGACAGCCAGAAGTCACACAGCTGGGAACCATAGCAATAGGAGCTAAGGGCTAAGTGGGTAGAGAGGCAGCCAGTAGACGGGCCATTCTTCATGTCCTATTGATTCAGCTTTCTAGATAGTATGTCACTGGTTTCTGAGGAGAACACGGACCTTACCCAGACTGTTCTGCCTCAGTTTACCTGTCCACAGAATGGGAAGAAAGGGGTCTATGATGACTGCTGGTGGAACTGTGTATACCAACCAACCAACTCTAATGCTGGGGGATGGGGGAGATGGTTCAGTGTCTGGAGGTGGCATGTTAGAATTGGCTTTATCAGGAGAGACTGCCACCACTCAAGACAGCTTCCAATTCATTCTCTGGCCTAAAATATTATCCTAACCTCCCGCATTGGTCCCTATAATGGCATTTTTAGACCTTGAAAGCTGCTTCTCAGGATTTTGAAGCTAAAAGCATAAGCACACCCACTGCAGGCAGCCCTGTGTTACAGATGGGTAAACTGAGGCCTAGACAGTTGTCCTAGGCCCAACAGATGCTAGGACCCAGAACTTCTCACCCAGCCTCGCTGCTCTTTCCCCTGCCCCAAGCCGGCCCAGCTTGACTGTTGAGAAATTACTAAATAGAGTTGGAGGAAGGACTCTGGTTGCCTTGACAACGGAGCATGTGTCCTCGGGAGATAATGGCGTTGCACAAGGAGAGTGATGTGTACGGAATGCTGATTCGGGAGCTTCTGGAGTGAGGGAGCCTGTGAGAAAGCAAAGGGGACTATGTCTAAGCATTAGGCTCCCCAACAAGGATGCATGGGTGCACAGAGATGTGCGCGCCGGGATGGAATCACTGTCAAGACGCTCACTGCTGTTGAGTTCCTTCCTTTCTCAACCCACTCAGAAAGGGGCACTTCGCTGTCATAGAATTAGGTAGAGCAGAGGCAACGACAGAGCTGGCCCTGTGCCTCTCACTGCTGCAGGGAAAGCCTAGCCTAGGGGGTGGAAGCCAACTGCTGGGGTCTCAGGAGGGGTGGTCTCAGGGCCCTGCAGAGCTCTGGTTCCTCCTCAGTGACAAGGACAGTGAATGTAAAGATTCTGCTGGACTACCTGGAACAGGTCAGTCCAAAGGAAGACGCTGCCAGAGACAGAGCATCAGCTTTGAAGTCAAAGTCAAATACCCCCCCCCATTCCTTTAGTTCCGTGGCTCTGGGCAAGTCATGCATCTTTGAGCCTCAGCATCCTCAACTGGAAAATGGGGGGACTGCCATTCCCCACCTCACAGGAGATTATAAGACAATGTACGGTATGGTAGGTGAAGCCACCAGCTAGTCCCAACTGGCTCCCTCTATAGTACCCACCATCTGTCATTAGCCCAAGGAGAAAGATGAGGAGCAAGGGTCGCTGCTGCCACCAGTGAAGTTGCAAGAATGAAAGTTGCTGAAGCCAGTACAGGGGCACAAGATGCTTGTCCCCAGGCTAGGACATCCATCAGGAGACACACAAACGCCTCCATCCTCAGAAACAGGCACAATGCTCTGCATGCTGTGTGAGCTGCATCCCTAAAAACCTGTGAGCATGCCACACCGGAGGAGATGGGTTCCTTCTGCCAGCTGTGTAAATGACCACAGGCCGCGGGCCTCTTTGGAAAATTGATGTCTCTCTCCTGGACAGCTGGTAAAATACATTTCTCTCCTGGATAAGAGAATGTGAGGGTAACACCTTGAGGAACCCCAGAGTGTATCGCTTGCATGCTGATAGGGATGTGAGCTAGCTGTCACCCCATTCTTTCTTGGAAGAGGAAAGAGAAAGAGAGAGCTGGATTTGGGTGTGTGGCCATCGCTGAGGGAGAACTGCCAGCGCCAATGGAGATGGAAGCAGGCGACCATTTTGTTTCTGTTCCTAAACCTGTCTGAGCAGACCCAGTTCTCAAGATGAGGTTGTATCCTGCTTGTGTGTCTCCTACACACAGCCAACAGTGTTGGCTAACAGGTTCCTCAACCTTCATCTGCAGTCAGGAGAGGGACAAGATACTCCCTCAGTGGCAGAGAGTGTTCATATTTAGTCAGAATTTTTGTCAATCTTCTAATTTTTGAGGAGTTCACTGGAAAAGTTTGAAATGATCAACCTCTCCCTGAGATTTCCCCGGCTGCTGTAATCTGTTGCATGTAGCTGAGAACTCCCAACATCATTCCTCTGCCTGGTTCCCTACCAATACCTCAAAACAAATGATGTCAGCCATCAAGCATTGTCTTGTGTCCTAGGTACTCACCTCACTGTACTTTCCAAGCGCAAGTCCTCGAATAAGATGCTCTGTTTGCACGGAGAGCTTATGAGACTAACCTTTACCCTCGGACTGTGACTCAGAAGCAGGTTGCCCTGCTCCAAGCGCCAGGGCCCTGCTCTGCTCTCCCCATCTTAGTTTGTGACAAACATCTGATCACCCTTTGACCCCAAGCAGAAGCTATACATAGGTTGGAGTCTATGGAATTTGTTCAGCCTCTATACCATCTTCCGGGATTCTTCCTTTGTCAGGATTTTCACTTAATGAGAGAGGGTAGGGAGTCATCGCATGGAATCTCTGTGGAAAGCCGGAGGAGTGAGCAGCAGACATGAAAGTGAGCCTCTGTGCGTCTTTTTAAACATAAAAGTCAGCCTTAGACCCCGGAACCCTACCCTTTGTCAGTTCTGAGAATACAGCCCCCTCTCATCCTTGTAAAGTACTCTAGGCCGGTGTTTCTTAACCCGTGGGTCTGGACCTCTGGGGAAGAGGGTGGAACAACCCTTTCAGGGCAGTTGCCTAAGGCCATTGGAAAACGCGCATATTTACATTAGGATTCATAACAGTAGCAAAGTTACAGTTATGAAATAGCAACAAAATAATTTTATAGCTGGGGGTCACCAGAATGTGAGGAACCATATTAAAGGGGTCCAGCATTAGGAAGGTTGAGAACCATTGCTCTGGGTATTTTTACCCTGTCTGAGATCTTATGAAAAGAGAAATGGGATTTGTTGTTTCCCGATAGAAAGCAGAATGCCTTGCAAGCTTTTGTGAACTCCATCACCATGAGACACTGACACCCCTAGAAAGGGCCACCTCTACCCTCACCCTTCGACTACACCCAGAGAAGCACTCCGCTGAGGAATCATGGTGGCACTATGTACCTTATGACTGCAAATTAAAGGCCATTGGGGCCAAGTGGTCACAACCATGACTAAGGGAGTTAGGGACAAGGTGACAGTAATGTTGAGGCTCAGCCCCCTCTCCAGGGGATGCAAATTCAGATCTGAAAATTCTAAGTAGACATCATATAAGACAAACATATTTATCCCAAAGGCCACTGGTTCTTGGACAACCTTCAGTGACCTTGTTGCTGACCATTAGCCTCTGGGAGGGCTGGATAAAGCCTGTGACACTGTTGGGGAGGGTGTCCCCAGTATGGATGCTTGACCAGGAACCTTGAAGCTGTCCCTGGTTACCTTTACTGCTGAGCTACTCTGTGCCACCCAGACAGGCCTCTGCCTGGCCTCACTTCTACCTGTGTCTTACTAGGGATGTGATTAATTCAACTAGCCCTGGCAATTTGCATTCTGTTAACTCCTGTGGGAGTTTCCAACATTCTGGAAAAGGCAGAATGGTTATTTAACCCCATGGGCTCTCACAGTGCTTTTACAAGGCAGAGAGCCATGTGAGAGAGTGCCAAGTGGTCACCCTGTCATTCATTTCCTGGTCCCAGTTAATCCTTCCGGTGGGCTGAGCTCTGAGTCTTTGCAGAGGCGGCCTTGGAACAGAGGCCCTCCAGAGAACCCGCCTTCGCCACCACAGGAGGTCAGGAAAGGAGAGGGGCTAGCACCCCTGGCTCGCCTTTGTGAGGTTGTCTTGTGTCCAGTGCAGGACTGGATGGGCAGGCAGCTGCCTGCATGGAAGTCTGTGTAGGGGGGTTAGCACCCTGAACCTAGTTAGGATCCATAGAAGAAATCAATGACCCGTGTCCTGAGGCCAAATTTGAATTCAGATCATTTCTCATGAATGACCTTGGGCTCCTCCAATCTCAGATTGCGTCTGGTGAGTGTGTGCTCCCTCCTTCCCTGAGTACTTAGGAAGGGATACAGTCTGGGTCTGCAGAACAGGAGTCCTTTCTACCACCCCCCTCCCCTTTCCTCTCTCTCCTTGGTCCTCCCCCTTCCTCTGCACTTCCCTCTGTTCTTCCTCCTTCACACCCATCCTCCATGCCTCCCTGCCCTCTCTTAGATCTGGGATGCTGATGCTGGGGTGGGTGGGGAGAGCAGAAGCATCCTAAGCTGGCACACTTGGGGGCTACAGAGCATGCTCAGAGCCAGCGAGGGGCGTGGTTCGGGGCTTTCTTTATAGGAAGCATCAGAAGGCTCCAGCATGAGGTCACTGGGTAGTGAGGATCCTGGCTGCATAAGAAACAGCATCTGAAATGCTATCTGCAGAACTAGGGACAGAGCCCTACAGCCCTGCCACATCTTGGGGGTTCCGCCAACTGGCCCCTGGTCTGGCATGGAAGTGTTTATGCAGCTGCCACCCATCCAGCCTTTTGCCTTGTTTCCTGAAAGCCCTTTCTTAAACACTTGGCAGCCCAACACCGAATGGAGGATATATGCTGTCCTTGGACCTTAAGGATGGAAGTCAGGAGAACACACATGCATCTGGTGCTGTGTGCGGAGCTGTAGGGGACACCAAGTCCCATTTGTACAGATCTGGCACCTCCCTCACAAGGACCAGGCAGTGGGTTAAAATCCCCTCAGGTCAGTTTCCCTGTGTGCTGGTGGTCCTGGGTCCCCACAGAGATTCATACTTAGGAGCTTGGGCAACCACCCTCTCCTGGACTTTTGCAGGCTTTCCTTATCTGGGCCTCCATTTCCATATCTGTGCAATGAGCTTGTGATGAGGGTCAAATGACATGGTATAGGAGATATACAGACATATTAAAGACACAGGAAGCTTCAGTGGGTTGGATCTGCAGTCCCACTGTAGGATATATACACCTTCCTGCACACAAAGGCCCTGTACAGCAACTGGCTATGCCAAGGAAGGAATCCATGGAGCTGGTCCATCTGTGTTCATGTCTCAAATTTCCTGGGAGCTCCATAAGGAGACTGCTGACTCCATCTCGAATCTCATCCCCCAGTACCCAGCATGGGACTTGGCTCACTCGATACCGGGCAGATTAGATTGAAAATTGCCTCAACAAAATGAGGTGCACCACCAGACACCAGATAATTAGGCATCAGAATGGGGTTTGGCAGGATGCCGATGGTGTGATAGAGAGAGAAAAAGGATGAAATCAGAATGAGTAAGCTAAGGTCACTGGGAAGCAGAGCCCTGACCCTCTGCTTGCACACAGAAGGCAACTAAGGCACAGAGGGCAAGCTGTTGTCTTGAGGCTACCCAGCTAGTCAGGTGTGAGCTCAGTGCTCCTCCCCATGGCTGGTGAGTTCGTGAGCTGAGAGCCAGGGTCTCCAGGAGAAAAAAGACTCTTATTAGAGCCCAGATCTTACAGCCGAATGAGGGGTGCTGGCCAGACGGTCACGTTACCTCTCATTCAAATCTCAACACCCAGTTTCTGCCTAGGAGACCTTGACAAGTTGCTTTGCCTCCTTGTGCCTCTGTTTACTCTTCTGTGGAGTGGGATTGTTGCTAATTGATAGCTTAATAGTTATTCAGAGCAACACAGCTTGTTGCACATTTGATGTTGTTCTCACCAGGGTATTGGGGTACCTTCAGCTGTCATCTCCCTGGAAGGACCAGAGCCTCAGCTTCCTCTTCCTCTTGCACAGGCAACTTCATCTCATAGCAGCCCCAACCCTCCCACTGTGGCCATACCAACTGCGATGGACTCTGCGGCCAGGAAGCCTAAAGTCACAGAGAATTTACCCAGGCTTGGGCCCAGGATGCACAAGCTAAGGGAGGCAAGAAGTCAGGCTCTGACTCCAGTGCCCAGGTTAAGTTCTGGGTGATCTGGGGCAGCTCGTTTGACCTCTTTGAGATATGGCGTCACGAGTGCAAGACGGGACTATTGGTCATGTAGCTTTGGTGTCTTACTCTTCTCTGGGTCAGACATGAAGCTGGAAACCACAACACTCCATGAGGGTTTTCTTTTGAGCTCTGAGAAAAGAAGTGGCTTCCTGGAACTCCCCAGTGGAGGCTGGGAAAGCCTAGCACCCAGTACTAGGGCTGCTGCTGACCCCAGGGTAGGCTGAGGTGGTCAAGAGGTTTGCAGTTCTTGAATGAGTGTGGGAGAGTTCAAAGACTGGAAAGATAGTCACTCTTGTGCCGTGTGATCCTGAGCTCATGCCGGCCTTCTCTGGGCTTTATGCAGATATATAAATGTTGTATAGAGCCCATCTAGACCAGGGAAGGAGATTCTTTGGTCCCCTTATGTGTCAGCTGAGGGTCCAAGAATGGGGACTGTTCTGGAGGTCCAGATGGACAGTCCCATCAATCTTGCTGGAAGCAGCCCTTTTTCCATGAACACCTGTGGCCCTCCAGGACCTCACATCCCTCTGACCTTTCTCTTCTGGGCTTGCTGTCATTGCGAGTTGCTCCCTATGAGATTGTGTATATGGCTGATCATCTCTTTGCCTGGCACCTGGAACTGCCCCTTATTGGCACATCCTGTGTGTCCTGGCTTCAATTCTCACCACATTCTTGAGGCCCAAAACTAGCCCAAGCCAAATATCCCAATTAAGAACCCTGCAGAGATCAGATGGGAAGCCAGCCCCATAAAATCTGGGTTCCCTCCCTCACAGCTTCCAGGCCCAGCACACCTGTGTCACACTACCTTGTCCCAGCGGACAGTGCTGCTACCAGAGCTGCCCTGTGCAGAGCAAGGCTGGAACCGCCCCCTGAGAACCTCCTGACTGCAGCCCTAGGCTGGCAGTCCTCAGTTTCCTTCTCTCTCTGGGACGTATAGTAATCCAACCTAAGTAGCTGCAGTAAGTCTGGGCACTAGAACTCCTGTGACATGCCTAGAATACAGTAGGTGCCTAATATATGCAGCACTTCTGTGACAGGATCCATGCACGGGGACTTGAGTACACAGCAGATGTCCCAAGGGTGGGCCTAGCATTTCTCTCTCAATCAGATAATAAAATGCATTGTTTCCTCTTGGAATGAAGCCAAACCCAATATTAATTTCTTTCATGAACCATCACAGTTCTGAAAGAGATAAAAGCAAGTGGGGGCTATTACAGCTGCTGCAAGTGATTACTGAGCAGAAGGGAGGGAGCAAGATGAAGCAGCGGTGAGCCCAGCCAGAGAGGGAGAAAGAAGGAGGGGTGAGAGAAGGGGGGAAAGGGGAGGGAGGAAAGGGAAGCAGGGAGAGAGGCAAGCGGGAGCAGCATTCAAGCCAAGCTGGTTGCTCTGCCTCCTCAGACCCACAACTCATGAGCTGGGACAATGGCACCCCTGACTCTCCAGCCCTGGCTTCCCGGCCTCTGCCTACTTCCTCCCACACCGGGCCCTCTGGAGCCAGGAAACAGAGGGAGATTGTCCATTGGGGTGTCCCTGCACGCCCCTCTTGCACAGCTGACCGCTGGTTCAGCACTGGGCTGCCCATCACCAGGCCACCAGCAGGCCCAGTGCCCTAGTGGCCGAGACCAAGTCCCCATGTCTCTTGGACTCTCAGACTGAGAGCCCAACCCATTTATAATACAAAACAAAAATCATTTGAACTGCAGTCTCTGAGACCTTGTACGACGTGACCCCTGTCAGCCTCCACCTGGACCCATGCCCTTCTTGGCCTCTCTGCTAACACCAAGAGCTCCTTCCAGCCTTGGGGTCTTTGCACTGCTTCAAACACTGTGTCCCAGAGTGTCACATTTCCAACTAATAACTCAAACTGAATTTTGTTGTTCTGGCCAAATAAAACAAGCCCAAGGGCCACTTCTGACCCATTTGCCACATGTAAGCGTTTGCGTATCCGGTCGGTGTGATGAATAACCAGACCATCTGATCTAGGGCTTCCGACTCCTCACTCCTTCCTGGCAAAGTGTCTCCGGCAGAGGGACCCACAGAACTCTTTCTGCTTAGCTGTGTTTTTGTCAATGACTTCAGGACTTGGTCCCAGAACCACACTGAAGAGGCTTGGGCCATCACTGAATCGCTCACCACCCTTCTGGTCTCTTTCATTAACTCCGTCCTCTCAGTGAGTCTTCTCTTTGCCTCACAACCAGTCCCTGTGCTCATTACTCCAGCCCAGATCCCCTCTCAGCCTCTGATGGGGATGAGCAGGACCTCTTCCTGTTCAGACTGAGGTAAAGACCCAAACAGCAAAGAGATTCACGTGTTTACAGCTGGTGTTCCCTGCTAGGACTGATACCTGGCTTCTGAAGTGCTGAGACTCTAAGGGACCAGAGTCTCAGAGTGCCTGGCCCTCCGTCCCTGTTTTACTCCTGCTGGTGTACTCTCACATGGGTGCAGTCGGGAGTACTGGGTGCAGATTATCTCCACGTGAAAAGGTGAACGTCCACATAGTGCCTGAGATTTCCTGAGCCCCTGTCAGCCAGTGCCAGAGTTACCCTGCATGTCTCTGTGCCTGGCCTTTCTGTTCTCATCTCCACCCCCTCCCCCATTTATCCAGATGGGGTTGAGAGGCGAGGCAGCTCACCCAGCATGAGCAGGTCCTGGAGGGAGCCAAGGTCAGACTCAGGAAATAAAACGGCTTCTGTAACAGACAAGTCAGTCTCTGCATCCCAAGTCCTCCCACGGGCACCAGTTCCATCATACCAGCCTCCTTTCTCTGTGTTCAGACATAGACATGAAATCACAGCTCTTGGCTCTGCAGTTCTTTCTTGGATGCTGCAGGTGTTTGCATGAATCCAGATACACATTTCCGGAAAACAGAAATGGTAGCCTGGCTCCCTCAGGGGCAGCTCTTCCAAGTATCCCTGCCTGTGACCCTTGGGTTGGACTTGAGGACTTGTGGACTGCCTTTCCTGAGGACCCAAGGGGCCAAGGAGTCTTAAAGCCACCTGTGACCATGAAGACCATCCTTGCCCATCAGTGCTGCAGTCACAGAATGCCACAGGCCACTGTTGGATAATGACAACAGCCTTATGGAAGCTGGGAGTCTGTGGCAATCTTGTTGAATCTTCCTGAGACACAGCCGGAGAGAGGCCTAGAAGGTGGAATTCACCTTTGTGACAACCACTCCAGCAACAGTGACATTGGTAGGAGCCAAGCCTCACAACCAACCTGACCACTTCATTAAAAGCATCCCAGAGTAGAGTAGCTGGGCTTTAAAAAGACCCTGGAAGCACAAACTAGAACATCAGCAAGGTATCCTCTTCCTCAACAGCTGGCTCTCTTTGCCACACTTGAGTTCAGGCTGAGCAGCCTGTGATGGCTCAGATCCCAGGGAAGGAATCTGATTGGCTAGTTTAGATCACATAGTCATACCTGGCCTGAGATTGATTTGCTCATTCTAAATAAATATGGCAGCTGGAGCCTACTGGGATAGTGAGACAACTGAGGACACTGTGGTCACGAAAGAAGCGAGCCCATTTGTTTGTCTGCATATCTTGACTCTGGAGCAGGCCTCATCTTCAACCTCCTGCTCTCTCTATCCTGGAAGGTAGGTACAGGCTGCCTCTACCTGAGGCCACAGCTCTCCCTGATGTGGCCAGACCTGGCTAGACCTGGCCAGAATGGAGATAGACATTCAAGACAAGCCTATCACTATGCAGGAGGCTCAAACTGAGCAGGTCACCTTGAGGAGAAGCAGGGGTGATCGTGAAATGTCCCCATGAGGAGGACATTGTGGTGCTGGGTAACAGGCTGCATGTGAGGGGCTGAAGGCCACGCAATGCACACAGGGCATCTGGGGCAGGCCCTAGGCATAAGGCCCATGCTACCTACCTATGACTTTTGCTCATCTCCTGTGTGGGAGCCATGAAGCAGCACTTCCTTCCTGTGATCCAGTTTGTTCTGTGGGTTCCATAAGTTTAGTTTCATCATTTTGTTAGACAGCTTCTATAGAATGTCCTAGAAAAAAATGTTAGCACACAAAGAAGAAAATAAATTCCATGGATGTCTGTTGGCATGCTTAGGGGGCAGAACCTTAAATAGGCCTACTTCTTCACACTAAAAAAAAATACAGGGTGCCTCCCTGTGCTCTGGCATCATTTTTTTACAACAATTCTGCAAGTTTATATGGAGGATGGAGAAAAGTATCAGCTGGAATAAACTTTAATTTTGTATATTGAGAAAAGAAAATAAATTGTCAGCCCAGTTCCTGACACCCAGCAGGCCCTGAGCGTTGACCTACCCTGGTTCCTCTTTTCCCCCAATAAAATTATGGAACACCCTGCCCATCACCACAGCTATCCTCCTAACACAGCCTACCCTGCATGTCTCCGCATCTGCGGGCCAGTTTTGAGCTGCATGGACTCACTGCGATCACCCTGCTGGGGACGCTCTGCAGTCACGCGCACAGCCTGCGTCTCAGCTGCTTCCCCCTGCCTGTTGCTCCCTGCCAACGGTCCAGTACCCTTTGGCCTAGCCTGCCCATTCACCTCCCTGACTGTCTCCCCACTCTGTTCTGCAGGCTCTGCAGAGGGAGCCCTCAGAAGAGGACCCACTGCAGGGAGCCATCGGGTAAGATAAGCAACCATCTGGGGCATTCTGCCAGCCACAGGAGATGGGCCCCATTCTATAGATGGGGAAACTGAAGCTCAGAGCGATCATAGTGATGACTCAGTAAAGTGCTCGGACTCAGAACCAATGTGAGGCCCTGAGTTCAATCCCAAGCAAGAGGCACACACTGTCTCAGGAATAATGGAAAGGAACACACATACATGTACATGCATACCTGCACACACACACACACACACACTAAACACACCAACACTGGAGTGTTAATAAGCACTATGTACTCAGCTGATTACAAACAAGATTCTTTTGCTTTCTGTTTGCTTTTTGATCTTCACTGTGTATTGCAGGCTGCCCTCATTGTGACCATCCATCTCAGTCTAGTGTTCCACCAAACATGGCTTCTTTTGCATTCCCTCTCAACAGTCCATTGAGAGGTGTGCTGCTGTCCTTGCTTTAAAAAGCTGGAACAGAGCACAGAGAGATTGAAGCAATTAGATAAAGTTGCACATCCCTGACATGGTAAAGTGGTGGGTGGTGATTAGGACTCAAAGCACCTTCAGGGTCCCCTGTCCTTTCTTTGTAACCCACTCTGTCCTCCTGCAATGTCCCCAGGCCGCAAAGCTGCTGTCCACGTGGACTGGAGCTGACAGCACACGCCCACCAACCAGGACCCCTGCTGCCAAGTTCGTGTTTCGAGACATGGCGACTGACAACAGCAAGGTGGCCGATGGGCAGATCTCTACTGAGGTCAGCGAGGCCCCTGTGGCCAGTGACAAGCCCAAAACCTTGGTGGTCAAGGTGCAGAAGAAGGCCGGGGACCTCCCTGACCGGGACACATGGAAGGGTCGCTTCGACTTCCTCATGTCCTGCGTGGGCTACGCCATAGGGCTGGGCAACGTGTGGAGGTTCCCTTACCTCTGCGGGAAAAACGGTGGTGGTAGGTGGCCACCTGGTGACCTCGGGGCCAGGTCTTTGCATCTTTTGGGTCTGCCTTAAGGGAAGGGAGGAGCTTTAAGAACAAGATCCTCTTTATCACCGCTTGTCCTCTAATTAAGAGTCCCCAGTTACAGTTGTCTGTGACAGTGATGTCAGAAGCTTCTGTCTCTTGCAAGGGCTGGGGTGCATTTTGAATGAAGGAATGTCTTTGGTCCTGGGTGATACTTTCTTGGTGGGACACAAGGGAATGGTGGGTGGGAGCCCAAAGCTGCTGGGGGAGACTCAGGGCCATGATTATGTCTCTCCTCCAGGGGCCTTCTTGATCCCATATTTCCTGACGCTCATCTTTGCGGGTGTTCCTCTCTTCCTTCTGGAGTGCTCTCTAGGCCAGTACACCTCCATTGGGGGCCTGGGCGTGTGGAAACTGGCTCCCATGTTCAAGGGTGAGTGTGGGGAGGGGGGCTGGGAAGGTGGAGGGGCCTCACCCGAGGTCCTCAGGGAAGAGGAAGCCTTGAATCCATATCTGAGCATGCACTGTGTGTGTTCCACCCCAGGCGTGGGCCTCGCTGCGGCTGTGCTGTCCTTCTGGCTGAACATCTACTACATTGTCATCATCTCCTGGGCCATCTATTACCTGTACAACTCCTTCACCACAGTGAGTGGCTGGTGCTCAGGGCCTAAGTAGGCTGTGGGGGTCCCCAGTGTGCTCCCTGGGTCAGTCCTTAAATGAGGGGTATCGCGTGTCTCCTATAGCATCATCCATGGCCAGCCACACTAAAAACCTCAGTCTAGCACTCAGGCATCCCACAGTTGGATCCACTAGCACACTTTGTATGGACTCAGATGGCCCAGGTCTGAATGCTGACTCTACTCTCTACCAGCTGTGCAACTTCAGGAAGGAATGAGCTGTCACTTTTCTGAGCCCTCACTGCTCTCGTTTATAAATGTGATCCAGCAGTTCTGTCTCTGAGTCCAAAGAACCAAAAGCAGGGTCTTAGAAACTCTGGGGTCTGTGCCATATTATCACAGCATCAAGTTTTGTAAGACAATAAGGCCATCACAGAGAACAGATACTGTGATTTTACCGGCAAATGGTCAAACTTCAAGAGACAGAAAGCATCGTGGGGGAAGCTGGGAGGATGGGGAGTTAGTGAGCAGAGGAGATGGCGTTTCTAGAAAGTGGTGCTGCACAATTGTATGCGCTTCATGCTGCTGAGGGGCGCAAGGAACAGCAGCGAATTTTACATGGTCTGTGTTTGACCAGGAAGAGGAAGGATACAGAAAGGGAAACTCACCCCCCATAAGTCCTGTGTGAAGACCAGGAAGAGGAAGGATACAGAAAGGGAAACTCACCCCCCCATAAGTCCTGTGTGAAGAGCCTAGAGCCAGGCTACACACGGGACAGACCCAGTCTGCTCCCGTCACCCCTGTGGACACAGTGCAGCTTGGAAGCTGGCCCTTGGTGGGGGGGTCAGGAGGTCACATTTGGGTGGCCTGATCTTGTCCACCTGTCTCTGAGAGCTGTTGGGAAGGATGGGGGGAATGGCTGTGCACAGGTACAAAGGGTGATGTGGGTGGGCAGGGGGAGTGGGGTCCCCTCTGGCCAGCCCCAGGGGCTTAGTGGGATTTGTCTATGACTCTGCCCTTACAGACTCTGCCATGGAAACAGTGTGACAACCCCTGGAACACTGACCGCTGCTTCTCCAACTATAGCCTGGTCAATACCACCAACATGACTAGCGCTGTGGTGGAGTTCTGGGAGTGAGTGGGGACTGGGCACAGGGCTGGGGAGGATGTGCCAGTGGGTGGCAGCAGGGGGCTGGGGAG
>LOEQ01002350.1:53356-67840 GCA_001685075.1 Bramus lutescens | reverse complement strand
TAATACATGTAGACAAACACTAATACATGTAGACAAACACTAATACATGTAGACAAACAATAATATGCATAAGATAAAATAAACAAATCTGAAAAAATAAAATGGAAGCCATCATGATTTCATAAATTTGAGGATACAAAGATTGGTTTGAAATTTTATTAGAGGGCTGTCAAAATGGCCCAAAACTCTTGCCACCAAGTCTGGCCACCTGAGCTCCAGCCCCTGAGCCCACCTGTCGGGTGAGATAAGAGACTCCCACAAGGTGTCCTCTGACCTCCACCTGTGCCTCGAGACTTACGAACAAAATAAATAGATGTGGAAAAAAAGAAAAAGAAATTTTATCTGAAAAACTATACAATTTTTTAAGTCACGGGCTTAATGACTGCAAGACTATGTATGATTCCAGGTGTGAACTATTTTAGGACAAATCACAGAGAGAAAATCTAAGATATTTGTTTCTTGTGGGACCAAAATTCCCCAAATGACTGCCTAGGAGTCCAGAGGTCGAAGCATGTCCTTCCCAAATGCCAACTCTCTCAGCAGGATGTGTCTTCTGAAAGAGCCCAGCACTGTCCCCCCTCCTCCACCTACACCCCATTACCCTCTCCCTGCACTCTGCCCCCCTCCCTCCTGATGGGTCTCCCTGCTCTATGGCTTTCCACAGTGAGCAGGGACCTGCTCCATTCTGAGGGCTCCGGGTTTTTCTTTTCTTATCATTGATTTACTAATTGTGGACTTTCTTCACAATCAGTTTCTCACTACCAGGGGGGAAGTATGCCCCCTGGCAAAGCCACTGAAGGAATAGTTGGAACAGATGTCTGTGGGTGGGGCGTTAGGCAGGCCTGTCTTTGTGTATCCTCCTACTTCATATTCCGGTGCTACACAATTGAGTAAAACCAAAGCACGTGCCCCATGCAAGAAACAAGGACGCTGGGGTTTATAGAAGCAAGGGACTTGCTCACGGCCACCCCTGAAAGAGGTGATCTAATGGGGTCCTAGGCCACCGTCCTGGAAGCTCTCCCCTGCCTTCTGCTCTTACTCCCATGTCACAGGTGTCAACCGATTCTATGACAACATCCAGGAGATGGTGGGTTCCAGACCCTGCATCTGGTGGAAGCTGTGCTGGTCCTTTTTCACACCCATCATTGTGGCGGTAAGGATGGGGCTTGACTAGCCACCATTGCCCTGAGTCACCCAGAGAGAACCAAGCTCACCCAGCTCAGCCTAACCCAGGAGTCCAGGCTCCTAACGCACAGAAGCTTCTCTTCCTCAGAAAGACACTGAGGTCCTGAGAGCCCTGGCAGCCCTTGAGATAGGGACTGGGCCGTTGCCTACATTGTGCCCTGTATAAGATTATGGTATCCTGGAGAGGCCCTCAGACAGGGGCCCCCTCTCCAGGGTTTTTCCAGAAAGGGGGTTCTGCCTTAGTGCCTCACCTACAGTGTCAAGATAGCTGCGGTGGAGGTTGGGCCTTGCTTGGGTCCAGCCCTAGGGACTGACTGTCATGCCCTTCCGCATCCACAGGGCGTGTTTCTTTTCAGCGCTGTCCAGATGACACCGCTTACCATGGGGAGCTATGTGTTCCCCAAGTGGGGCCAGGGTGTGGGCTGGCTCATGGCCCTGTCCTCCATGGTGCTCATCCCCGGGTACATGGCTTACATGTTCCTCACCCTAAAGGGCTCTCTAAAGCAGGTAAGCCCTTCTGCAACTTGGGGGGCTCAGGCTCTACTTGGGAAGGCCTGACTCGGCAAGTCAGTGCCATTTAGAGTGACAGAGTACACCTCTGAGGCACTGGGGACCTGCCTGGGTGGAGGAGGATTAGGGTGGCCTCCTGGAAGCCTGAAGATAAGCCAGACTAAGTGGTAGAAGCAGAAAGAATATTCTTAGGAGGGTAGGATGGGAAGTTTGTACAAAGGTCAAGGGATCAAAATGCCCTGAGGTGAGCTGAAGGGAGATCAGTGTGGCATCAGGGGACCTATGTGAAGCTTCTGGGTCATGCAGAAGAGAGCATGGTGTCCTGGTCAGGTATCCTCCACCGTGTGGGACATTTGGCTCTCTAGTGAGGACACTGGAGCTGGGTTTGGTGGAGAAAGGAGGGATGGAAGGGGGCTGGTCCCCACTGCAAGGACCCTCACCAACACCCTGCCCACAGCGCCTCCAGGTCATGATCCAGCCCAGTGAAGATATCGTGCGCCCTGAGAATGGTCCTGAGCAGCCGCAGGCTGGCAGCTCAGCCAGCAAGGAGGCCTACATCTAGGGGTGCAGCTCCCTCATCACCCTGGCACTGGCACCCTGGCCTGGCAGTACCCACACCCCTTGAAGACTGAAGATGCTCTCTGTCTCCACCTACCTCAAGGGGCGGGTCCAGACACCATCACCATGCAGAGAGGGGGGATGGGGGACAGTCTGCCCTGGGTGGACCCTGCATGGTCATCCACCCCTGGGGGCTTTCACAGAGGCCTGGTGACTTTTCCCTCAGGCCCCACAACAGGAGCAGGTGGCTGGCCTTTGTAACTGCCACAGGAGCTTATTTTTATGCTACCAGAGAGGGTGACAGCTGAGGCCACACACTCCTGGCTTGTAGTCATATTCAGACTGTTGTCCTATGCCCCAACCATAGACTGTTATCCAGACATTCCTGTCCACCTTGGCTCTGAACTGGTCACAGCATTTTGTTCATGCCCCCTGGGAGCCAGTCTCTTTCCTTCTCAATTTCTCCTTCCCAAGGCAGCTTCACAGATCCACCCCTAGATAGACACCTCAGAGCAATGCGGAGAGGGTCCTCTGTCCCTGTGACCCTGTGACCCGGGCAGCTCAGTGTCTTTTGTCCCACCCTTCCCAGGTGACATTAATAGCAGCAGCCTATCCAGAAGGGCCCTGTGTGCTGAGGAGAATTTGAAACAAACAAAAAGCCACAAGCACAATAATCACCTTTTTTTTTTTTGGTCACCATTCCAGGACTTTCCCCAAGTGGGAGCTGTGGTCCTTCTGAGCTGCCCAGTTTTGCACAAACAATGGCCAAGGAAACCAAGGTGAGGTTCTGTCTAAATCAGGACGAATCCAGCTGGCCCTGGTTTCCCTCTTAGATTGTCACTGCCACTCAGTTCTGCCGTCCCTCCTCACCTTTCTGAAAACTCCTCAGATACCGATGACTGCTAATGGAGGAGGGTTTATCCAGAGGCTCTGCCCACCCTACCCCAACACTGAGCTTCCCTTGTTAACCTGCTCCAAAGGGAAACGTCACATGTCCCTTCTGGCCTTGGGCTCTGTGTAGGTGAAGCCAGTGGAGACAATTTCTGGAAAGCTCCAGCAGCCCAGCCTCTCTCCTCTGCCGAGAGGATGGGCTCCCATGTAGCAAATCGTATGTCTTGTCCCGTAGCGCCTTAGCTCGATAGCTCACAAACTGTGTTTATGACTAATCCTTAATAACTATGGTGAATAACTGTGACCGTGGGTTTTTCTTTGAATCTCTTGTCATTCTCATCCAAAAGTGACCAGCACACCAATTTCTTGCAATAAGCTATCTCCCTCAGAACATTAAGCACACTGTAGAGAATGCAAACACGTATGCACATAGAAAAGCACACACATGCACACCCCTCCTCACATGTGGCATTTAGCATCCCATGTGATACTGTGTAGGCAATCAGCCAGCCCTCCACGAGGACACCTGTAAAGGGGTCGCGTGGTTAAGGAGTCTGCCTGCCTGGTGGAGGCTCTGCTTGCACAGGTGTCTGTCATCAGAGTCCAGGGTGTGGCATGCAAGGACCCTCCACTGTGTCTCGTGGCCCTGTCTCTCCCCCGCCTGTGTATGAAGCCCTTTAGGATGAGGGCAGGAAATTTCCTTCTTGCTGCTTGTTGTTCTTAGATGTGATACTGAGAACGAGTCTTTCTGAGATAAATGCAGTATATTTCATGTGTGTAAGCACCTCTGAGATGTTTGGCAAGAAATCCCCCGATTTCCACCCAGACTTACCTTATAGAGCACAACATTAAAGGTCGTACAATTGCTGTGAGAACTGTGACTATGTGCAACTTTTCTTTCTTAATTTTTGCCCAGAGGGAAAAAAGATAATTGTATTATCATATATGCTTTTTTTGCAATAAGGATTTATTCTCAGACGTCAAGTAAATTTATCTCTATATAAAAAGTATATGTAATATATGACTATTCAGACTATATACAGAGCCTGTTTTAAAAAAATTTACAGTATTATTTAGTAAAATTATCTGTTCTATGGACCAAATGTAAAATATTTATACATGAAGATGTGTTTTAAATGTCTATAAATGATATCACAACTAGAGCACGGGCATTGTGTAAGTTTCTAAGAATTTAGAAGAAAAATAATAAAGGTTCTATGATATTCACTGTATTAGTTACTTTTCTTTTGCTGTGGCCATGATCAAGACAACTTTCAGAAGAAAAGAGTTATGGGGCTTATGGTTTCAGAGGAATAAGAGTCCAGCATGGCGGAGAAGCAGCAGGCATGGTGGCAGGAGTGGGAAGCTAAGGCTGACATCTTGAACCACAATCAAAAAGCAGAGGGTGCAAACTGTAAGTAGGCAAGGCTGTTTACTCCCAAAGCCCATCCCCCAGCGAGGCCCCTCCTCCAGCAAGCCATCCCCCAGAGAGCCCCTCCTCCAGCAAGCCATCCCCTAGTGAGCACTTCCTCCAGCAAGCCATCCCCCAGTGAGGCCCCTCCTCCAGCAAGCCATCCCCCAGTGAGCACATCCTCCAGCAAGCCATCCACCAGTGAGCACCTCCTCCAGCAAGCCATCCCCCAGTGAGCACCTCCTCCAGCAAGCCATCCCCCAGTGAGCACCTCCTCCAGCAAGCCATCCCCCAGTGAGCACATCCTCCAGCAAGCCATCCCCCAGTGAGCACTTCCTCCAGCAAGCCATCTCCCAGTGAGCACTTCCTCCAGCAAGCCATCCCCCAGTGAGCCCCTCCTCCAGCAAGCCATCCCCCAGTGAGGCCCCTCCTCCAGCAAGCCATCCCCCAGTGAGCACCTCCTCCAGTAAGTTTGTCCCACCTAAACTTCCCCAAGCAGCACTACCAGGTGAGCACCATGAGATCAAATGCTAGAGACTCTGGGAGATAGTTCTCTTCTATTTCTCTGTTTTTAATTTGTGTATTCATTCATTCTTTTATTATGTGTATGAGTGCTCTGTCTACATGTACAGCTGCATTCTGGAAGAGGGCATCAGATCCAATTACAGATAGTTGTGAGCCACCATGTGGTTGCTGGGAATTGAACTCAGAACTTCTGGAAGAGCAGCCAGTGCTCTTAATCACTGAGCCATCTCTCCAGCCCTGGTAGTGCTCTTTTCAAACCACCACACATACTGAAGACATTCCTCTCTTAGGGGTGGGAGCATACAATAGTCTCTTTCCTTGACACAACACAACAAGGGCACAAACTAACTCTGTCCCAGACCAAGAGAGATTTGGGCTCAAAGTCCACTGCAGTAAAGCTGGGCTTTCCTCAAAGACTGAACAACGCAAGGAGGAAGTCACACGGAGCTATGTAGTGGAGGCATGCTCAATTGTGTCAACCAAATAAAGATCTAAGCTGGAGGATGATTAGAAGCACATTTGGTATCTTGACTTGATGTGTTCTTCAGAATTGTAACTTTTTAATCACATTTAGAAAAATGTGAGTTTGGCAGAGATGTTGCAAGAATAGCTAGACTGGACTCCTAGCCATGCTTCATCCAGGATGCAACAGTTGTAGGCATGCCATATTCTCTGACTCTACTCCACCCCACCCCTGCTTCCTTCTTCTTCCCTCCTTCTGTCAGTCAAATCAGTCTGGGCTGAGAAATGTCTATGACTAACACGGAACAAGAGGATTACTAAGGGATATAGTCCTTAGATAATTGTGAGAAGGGTTGGGAAATAAGAGCTTCAATTGGGGGACTTGAGTGACCAGGGTGACAATTCTCCACGGTCCTCATCACCTCTTGGCATACTGCCTCCAGCTGCCCCATCACTTATACATCAGTATAAAGTCACTGCACTCTATGGGTGGGTGCAGAACGAGGCTCAAAAACCATACAAGGCAGGCAAGTGCATCCAGCCCTCCTTCATCCTGGTCTCTGAGAGGTATCTCTCTACTGGAACCAAGAACTTGCTTTGAACCCTAAAAGAAGACCCTCAAAGAAGCATGAATTGGGCTGATGAGATGCAGAGTTCAATTTCTAAAACCTACATGATAAAAGGAGAGAACCAGAACCGATGCCTTCAAACTGACCTCTGACCCCTGCCTACTCCCACCCGGCACCTGTGGATTCACCTCCCTTTGTATGGGGAGCTTCTCTCCTCCCTCCCTCTATATCCGCCTCCCTATCCTCTGCAGTCCTGTCCCTGCCTGTCTTGTTCCAGGCTACTCTGAGGTGAGGGGCTTTGATTGCCCACCGTGGTGTGCCCTCAAATCAGGTGGGATGAGATGGCGCTGGCCTGATGCCGGGCCCCCTGAGGATCTGGAAGTCACTAGGCACTTTTCTCCTTTGTTCTTAGACGTGATTTCAGGCGGGGTCTCAGGGACTCCACACCAGCACCGAGAGCTGACCCACACAGGAAGACCTAGCCTCCTGTCCCTCACAGACAGCAGGCAGAGTTGCCTGGCACTGGTGAGAGCCAGAGCTGTCAGATGCCAGAACAGGTTGCAGAAAAGAAGCCTGGGCTCCTGCCTGGTGCCCTCTAGAGTGTGGGCAGAGGCCATCAGGCAGAGGCGTTCTGGGTAGGCAGCCCCAGCTCATGCATCATGGCGTGGATGAGGTGACTAATTGCTAAGCCATTTGAGAATGACTTGCTGATGATATTTGGGTCCCCCTCTTTAAACCAAGGGCATTCAGGGAACTTCACACAGCCATAATGCAATTGTCTAATCCCTAGTTCACACCCAGTTTCCCTGACCATCCCTAAAGCATACCCGATAGTGACTTTAGGATCCAGCTTAGGGACACACATTGCACTGAGATGTTTGTCTCTCCACAAATAATTGCGAGCACCTGTTACATGCCAGGCTGAGGTGAGGCTGGTGACTGCCTAAGCCCACAGAGCACTAACCTGTCAACTCAGCTCCCTCTCCCCATCTCCATGAAGTGCATCAGGACTTTTCGATGCTACTCCTGGTTCTTCTCCAAAGTGATGGAGAGGAAATGCCATGTGGGCATTTCAGAAGAGAATGGAATTTCCCTTTTGAAGAGCAAAGAAAGGACTAAATTAAGGAAACCACCTACTTTGGGGAGGGCTTCCCACACCCTTGCCCCACCTGGGGCTTGTCTGCAGCTGACTGTAGTCTTTCTGACTTCCCTCCAGTCACAGTGAGTCTTCAGAGGAAATCAGTTGCAGCTTTTAAGCGGGATCATAGTGACTTTCCTCAACTGGGTCTCCCTAACCGAGGTGGTCTGGGTTGACTCTGCCAGCTTCTCTCCTTTCAACTTCTGGGGGCGGGGTGGTAGAAAGAGGTTGGAGAGCTCTGGGTTGGGAAGACCCTTCAAAGGTTTCTAAATCCTATTGGAGGCTTGAATTGTTTTCAGGAGAATGAAGTATACTTTGATGTCCCCTAGGGGAGCCTGGAGTGTGCATTGATGTCCCCTAGGGGAGCCTGGCTGCTACAGAGAGTGATTCACTGGGCCTGGGATTTGGTCTGAATGACTGAATGCAAGCACTTGATACTGCTGATGGCTGTTTACTTGAACATTAAATATGAAGATAAGACAAAAAATGGAGAAAAGCAACAGGCCCCTCTTCTGAAATGCTCACAGGGAGTTTGCAACTTGTTTAGGACACTGACAGAACCTTTCATGCAAACTGTCTAAAGCATAAGAGATGACCTCAGGCATAGATGGATCCAGGTGTTCAAAGGGTGACATCAGAAATCAGAGTCTCGGTCTCTCCCTGCCTCCCTCCCTCTCTCCCTCCCTCCCTCCCACTCTCTTTCTCTCTGCCACCTTCCCCAGATTATAGGATTATCAGACTATCTGTATGGTTAATGATGAAAGAGCAGGTTTACATACTACTTGCAGTGTGTATCTTGTCCCTAAGTTATGTGTCTCAGCTCTGGGTCCCATTTGGGATACACATCTATACAAGATATCACCTGTTAAATGTGACTGAGCAGACAGAATATTTGAATGGCCATCTGGCCACTTCTTAAGCAATGGAATGGATCAGTAGTACCCACGCACATGAATTGAGTCAGGAGGGAGCCCAGTTTCTAGAGAAGTTAGAACAAGGATGCTGCTGGGGTAGTGCTGTGGGAAGCCCTTCTGTCTATGTGTTGCTTTTATAGGTTAATGAATAAAGCTGTTTCGGCCACTGGCTTAGCAGAATAGGGCAAAGTAGGAATTCCAAGCAGATAGAGAAGGAGAGAGTAGGCAGAGTCAGGGAGATGCCATGGAGCTGTTGCAGGAGACAGACACACCAGAACCTTGCTGGTAAACCATGAACCTCGTGGCAAAATATAAAATAATAGAAATGGGTTAATTTAAGATGTAAGAGCTAGCCAATAAGAAGCTAGAGCTAATAGGCCAAGCAGTGATTTAATTGATACCGTTTCTGTGTGGTGATTTTGAGTCTGGGCAGCCGGGAGCAAATAAGCAGCCTCTGCCAACAGGACAGGGAAAGATAGTTGCAGAAGTTCCTCCATCTTCTATTCTTGCTGAGGGCATTTCAAGTTTAAAAAGAATTAATGGAGGATTCTGTGAAAAATTATCCAACTCTATTCTAGGAGTCCAAGGTCAAGTTAACCTAGCTAATTTGTCTTACTTAATTAAATTGTCCACTTGTGCAAACCTCCCACTCCAGCTAATTGCTTAGCTTCTGTTTTACTGCTTGCTTGTGCAAAACCTTCTCCTGTAGCAAACCTCTTACTCTAAACACTTGGAGCTACACTTGGATCTGGAATACCTGAGTGTTGTCCCAGTCACCTAGAATAAAGACTTTCAATTGGCTATGAATTATGTCTGCTAAGTGGTTATCTCTGATGGGCTCTCATGGCACTGGGGCAGACAAACAGCAAAGGCCACAGATCAGGCCACCAGCTTATCAAGTAACCTTAGAGTCATTCCAAACATGGGTCTTCCCATGGTTGTGCCTACTTGCTCTCATTTTGAGTATTAATCCTTCATGTAGGGGAGCAGAGGTGCATGGAAAGGTACCAAATGTATGAGATGGACTGAGACCACCCAAGGCAGGTCTATTTGACTGCTTAGAGCAGAAGTCAAGAACACCACCTCAATAGGGCCTAGATAGTCATCATTGCTCTTTTGGACCCCAAACAACAGACTTCTTGGTTCACATACTCCCTCTAGACTTGCCTGCTGTCCTAGTTACTGCTCTATTACTGTGAAGAAACACCATGACCAAGGCAAATTTTAAAATAAAGAATTTAATTAGAGGCTTGCTTATGGTTCCAGAGGATGAATCTGTGACCATCATGGCAGGGAACATGGTGGTGGTCAGATGTGACCCTGGAGCAGTAGCTGGGAGCTCACATCTACAAGTTGCATTCAGAGAAAGAGAGACTGGGCCTGGGGCAGGTTTTGAAACCTCAAAGCCCACCACCCAGTAACACACTTCCTTAGACCAGGGCATACTATTCCAACAAGGCCACACCTCTTAATCCTTCCCAAACAGTTCCACTAACTGGCGACCACCTATTCAAACAAATGAGTCTGTAGGGGTCATTCTCATTCAAACCATCACATCCACTATATAGAACATATGCAATAGCACTAGAGTAAGTTTAAAATACAGACTGGCTCATGTTGTGCCCCTGTTTCAGCCTCCAGTGACTTCTCAAGCCGCATCTAGAATACAATTCCATTTCCCTCCTCTGTCCCACAGACTGGTCTGACTTCTGTCTTTCTCGAGTCTATGCATATCACTCAGACCTTTGTTCATGTGACTTTGCAAATAAACCATCTCTCTACCCCATTAGCCTTCCAAATCCTTACACTCAGGGTTCTCTATGCTTGGAGGATGCAGGGTAACCAAGGAGGCCTCGATTTAGACAGAAATTTCAGAGTGACTTACAGAAATAATCACCTAATCTGGGAGCCAAGGGATGACTTAGCCGCAGAAGAACTATGGTTCCACACCCACTCCAAGCAGAAGGATGGCAAGAGAGTCAAAGGGGCTTGGAACAAAGTCACGTGGGCAGTAAGACATTTGCTTTCCACATCAGTGGGGTTTTGGGCCTTGACACTTGCCAATTCTCCCTCCTGATCTTCTCTGCCCCTTTTAGCCACGATGGCCCTCTTCCCTTCATTTGCTCTTTGTTCAAAGTCATCTTAATCACAGACACCTCCCACAATCACTGAAACTAAAACAATTGCACTCACTCTCACTCTCCCATCTCCCTGATTTTTCTTTGTAGTTTGTTGATATAGATTCTTACTATATAGCCAAAGCTGGCCTCAAACCTCAAACACAAAATCCTCTTGCTTCAGCCTTCCATGTGCTGGGGTTACAGATATGTGCCAACACACTGCTTTCCACTTTGTATTTTCTTTATTTTTAAGTTGTTAAATTATATTTATGGGTTTACTTGTTTATTTGGGGGGTATGTATACCCCTCAATGCATGATCAGAGGTCAGAGAATAGCTTGTAGGAGTCCTCTCCTTCCACCATGTGGGGCCTGGGGCTAGAACTCAGGTTGTTGGCTTGGTGGCTAATGCCTTTATCCTCTACCCCCTTTATTTTTCCTATTTTCTTTTGTTGGTTTGTTTTTTGCTTTTCAAGACCGTTTCTTTGTGTATCTCCGACTGTACTATACTTAACTCTAAAGACCAGGCTGGTGTTGAGCAATATTATTTTCAGGTGTGTGACTTTTGTTTCTGCTGCATTTGCTTAACTTTGTGAAGCTGTGTTACTGTGCCTTTCTAAAATGCCTGATGGCCCTAATAAAGAGATGAACAGCCAATAACAAGGCAGGAGTAAGGATAGGCGGAGCCAGCAGGCAGAGAGTATAAATAGAAGGAGAAACCTGGGAGGAAAGAAGAACAAGGAACAGAGGATGTCAGGGGCTGGTTACCCAGTTACCCAGCCAGTCATGGAGTAAGGAGGAAAGAAAGGTATACAGAAATAGAGAAAGATAAAAGCCTATAGGCAAAAGGTAATCTGGAAAATTTAAGAAAAGTTGACAAGAAACAAGTCAAGCTAAGGCTGGGCATTCATAACTAAGAATAAGCCTCCGTGTGTGATTTATTTGGGAACTTGGTGGTGGAACCCCCAAATAAGTCAAAAGAGCAAAAACATCACAGAACAAGCTGGCCTCAAACTCACAGAGATCCACCTGCCTCTGCCTCCCAAGTGCTGGGATTAAGGGTGTGTGCCAGCACTGCCTAGTTCTAATACTTAATAATCTTTCTTTTCCTGTCTCTGCCAACATACTATAAAGGAGGGTGAGGTTCGGGGGGAGGGATGAGAACTTTTGAAAATTACTGCCATGGCCTAAGTATCCACAGAATGCCTGACACACAGAAGGAGCTCAACAAATGGATAGATGATGGATGCATGGATGGTGAGTTGGTAGTTCGTGGGTGGATGAATATATAGATGAATGGTGAATGGATGAGTGGTAGATGGACGGACAGATGGATGGATGGATGGATGGATGGATGGATGGATGGATGGATGGACGGACGGNACAGAGATCCACCTGCCTCTGCCTCCCAAGTGCTGGGATTAAGGGTGTGTGCCAGCACTGCCTAGTTCTAATACTTAATAATCTTTCTTTTCCTGTCTCTGCCAACATACTATAAAGGAGGGTGAGGTTCGGGGGGAGGGATGAGAACTTTTGAAAATTACTGCCATGGCCTAAGTATCCACAGAATGCCTGACACACAGAAGGAGCTCAACAAATGGATAGATGATGGATGCATGGATGGTGAGTTGGTAGTTCGTGGGTGGATGAATATATAGATGAATGGTGAATGGATGAGTGGTAGATGGACGGACAGATGGATGGATGGATGGATGGATGGATGGATGGATGGATGGACGGACGGATGGACAGACAGTAGATGGTTGGTGAATGGATAGATGTGTAGTAGCTGGATGGATTGTGGTAGAGAGATAGGTGGCGGGTGGATGGTACATGACTGGATAGGTTGAAGAGATGCGAAAAGGATGTGGATGGATGCAATAGGTGGTGTGTGGATGGAGGATAACCGGCAAGTGGATGCGTGGTTGGTAGCTGGGGAGCAGCTGGATGAGCGGTGCCTGGACAGATAAGTGAGTCGCGATCGGTAGCTGGTGAAAGAATGGGGGAGTAGATGGTGAGTGGATGGGCCTCTAGTGAACAATGGTGTGAACCCT
The DNA here is from genome assembly GCA_001685075.1 of Bramus lutescens. Classification (NCBI taxonomy): domain Eukaryota; kingdom Metazoa; phylum Chordata; class Mammalia; order Rodentia; family Cricetidae; genus Bramus; species Bramus lutescens. The sequence goes on along the minus strand of LOEQ01002350.1, from coordinate 55,505 downwards.
ATCCAGGATCATGGCTCTGGGGTCAGTCAGCCTCTAGTGAACAATGGTGTGAACACCATCCAAGATCCTGGCTCTGGGGTCAGTCAGCCTCTAGTGAACAATGGTGTGAACACGATCCAGGATGTTGGCTCTGGGGTCTGGCAGCCTCTAGTGAACAACGGTGTGAACACTATCCAGGATCCTGGCTCTGGGGTCGGTCTGCCCACTAATGAGCTCTGACTGCTGCCCAGTTCCCATGCCACTCCATTCACATTTGTGGCCTGGCTTCCTCATGAAATTACTGCTAAAGTACAGTGAAGTAAACCAAGGAAAGCACATGGCACATGCCTGGCCCCAACTGAGCACTCAAAAAATAGCTGTGATGTTCATAGAGTGACCGTTCCTGAAACGCTCTTCATCCGTCAGGATCCATCCCCCATCCAGAGCCCTGTGGTTTGAAGTTTGTATCTGTCACACTGTCACTTCATAATTAAGCTGTTTTTCTCCCTGCTTTTATTAATCAGATGTGGTTGCTAATTAGAGCTTCTGATTAGCGTGGGGTAACCAGGGTGACAGCATTGAGCTGTTATCATTGTAGGCAAAAGCGAGGAAATATGGCAATTTGGGTCCCCAGCTTGTCCCAATGAGCAATAACTCTAATCTCCTCCAGGGTCTCTAAGTCTGGAAAGAGCTTCCAGGCTCCTCCCTCCTCTGTCAACTCTCTAGAGACTCTTGCAGCTCCCTAGCCTTGGGCGGGGCCTGTGGCTACATCATCTCACAAAATGTTTAGCTGAAGGCTTAATACTTTTTGTTTCTAAAATCAAAGTGGTGCAGATTGCTAGGAGGGGCAAAGTTTTCCAGGCTCTTCATCTTAAAAAAGAAGGGCTCTTCATCTGAAGGGTTAAATTTTGTGCACATCTGTATCTCTTCCAGATGTGCTCACAGCAGCAGAACTGTCGAATCCAAAGGTTTTTTCCATTTTCAGGGTCACTAGTCCTTACTGATAAGCTGTCCCCAGGAAGTTGTGTCCATTTTTATCCCTGCTGGAAGTGTTTGGTAGCAATCACTCCACTGTGTTCTTTCTAAACTGGGGCTTGTCATTAAGTCTTTGTCAGTTTAACAGCTAAGAGACCTCAAATGTGAGCTTACGTTCTTTGACATTATTTTATGTGTATAAGTGTTTTACCTGAGTGTATGTGTGTGTAGTACCCACAGAGCCAAGAAGAGGGCATCAAATCCTCTGGAACTGGAATTACAGATGGTTGTGAACTCATCATGTGGAGCAGGGAACTGAACCCAGGTCCTCTGGAAGAGTAGTCATTGCTTTCAACCTCTGAACCATCTCTCCAATCCCAAATGTGAGCTTACATTTCTTTGAATTTTACTGATGGTGCAACTCTTTGATGTGCTTTCTGGCTTTTGGTACCTATTTGATGGATTTATAGCTCATATACATCTTGATTTATTTATGTATGTATACTTATTTAGTAACATACTACATGCCATGTTTCTAATCTTGTGACAAAGTGCCTGAGATAACCAAGAGAGGAAAAGGTTACTGGGGCTTTGGTTCACAGGTATCACAGGTTCTTGGTCATTTGACCTGTGGTGGCATAGCATGTCATAGATGAAACATGTGGTGAAGCCAGTACGCTTATCTCATGGTGTCTGGGATACAGAGAGAGAAAGGAAATCCCTAGGGTCCCAATATCCCCCTTCAAGGTCAGACACACACCCAGAAAACTATGTCCTTCTGCTAGGCCGCTCCTCCCAAAGTTCTCTCCATCTACATTGACATCATGGGCTGGAGATAAAGCACTAATGTGCGGGCCTTTGGAGGGACACTTCAGACCCAAACTACAGCATGTATTGACAATATTAACATTGTTTTATTCATGTTGAAAATAGATATATGAAATCCTAGTGGCCAAAAAAAATCACAGGATGTATATGTATGTCACATGCATATTTCATGTTGTCTTAGTTACTGTAAAGAGACACCACGATCAAGGTAACTCTTACAAAGGAAAACATTTAACTGGGTTCTTGCTTACAGTTTCAGAGACTTCATACATTATCATCACAGTGGGGAAATGGCTGCAAGCAGGCATGGTGCTGGAGAAATAGCTGAGAGCTACATCCTGATCCACAGGCAGGAGAGAGAGAGAGA
>LOEQ01002350.1:37870-53277 GCA_001685075.1 Bramus lutescens | reverse complement strand
AGAGAGAGAGAGACTGGTGGGCCTGGCATGGGCCTTTGAAAGATCAAGGCACACCCCTAGTGACACACCTCCTCTATCAAGGCCAAGCCTCCTCCAATAAGAGCTCAATTCCTAGTCCTTCCCTGACAGCTCATTAGCTGGGGACTAAGCAATCAAACAGATGAGCCTATGGGAGGGGAAATCTCATTCAAAGCACCACAAGTGTTTACTAAGGTACCTCTTCCAGTGAGCCAGTTTCCTACTGTCTAGTCTACAGTTCCCTAGCTACTGACCGTTGCCAGGTTGACATGGATTTTGAACACAAAGTTACAAAAACATTTGAGCCCTCTCTTTTTCCAGTCCCTCTCTTTTGGAGTAGATGGGAGCCTCTGTCACCTTCTGCTGTGTCTTCCTAAAGGGCCAAGGATGGGTGGCTCCCCAAGCATAATATTTCCAGAAAAGGCCTTGAACACAGTGAGTACTCAGAAAGGGCCATGCTGACTGCTTCCCGTGATGCCACAGCAGTGACAGTCTCTCTCTTCTCCCAGCTCCTGGCTCTTGGAGAACCTCTCCTGAGACACTGTTCCCGGTCATAGAGCCATTTCAGGGCTGCTTGAAGAGACCAATGCTGGGGTAATGGTAGCAGGAATGACAGCGGTAATGGTCAGGTCTTGAGCCAGCACCTCCTAACCCATGGAATACAGATGACCCTCATGTTAGCACTCCAGCCATATTCTCTGTTTTTTTTTTCTTTCAAATTTTCATTTGTGTGTATAGTGGCTTCCCATGGAACCAGCACCTTGTCACCTTGTTTGGGCCCCAGACATGGTTGTTATTTTTATAGTGAGAAATGCATAATAAACTATATTTTTAAAAATATAATCCTCCCTTCGAGGAGGACAATTCACTGACAAGAACATTTTGTTGTGACGCACATCAATTAAGGTCTGTGCATATTTTGCTCTTGATAGCTTTCTTGTGCTAGCAAATGCTAATGGGACATAAACAGAGAGCCTATTTTTGATGGACACATCTAATAATATCTAACACTGTCTCTGGGAAATCAAGGGAAGATAGGATTATTCCCTAGATATTCCTTGTCTTGGTAGTCTGCTCAAGGCCACCATCACTCAGGTTTGGAAGAAACTGGGAGAGAGAGGTGGCAGTACTATATTGATGGGCTAGATGGTTTTCAGTGGCAACAGGTACATCAGGTAGGAGTGGGCAGAAAGATACACTGTCTGGGAGAGGAGGTAGAGCCTGGGGAGGATGTGACTAGTAAGGCCCCTGAGCAAAGATGTCCTTAGAAGAACCCATCACAGAGAAGCATCCACTCCTTTCTACCTCTGCTCTGCTACTTTCCGAGTGCCAGGGCCATGTGGACTGGCTCAGACTTTGGCGATCCCTGGGTGCTAATGTCAAGGCCTCTGGCTAATGACTTCCCCTCTGCAGTGATGGAAGGACAGAAGGAGTAAGGGAAGGAATTATGTTTGCTGGATGCCTGCTATACAGCCAGCACTGTATCCTGGAATGCTCCCTCCCACAAACCAGGGGGGAAAAAAAAAGCATGGCTTACTATCTCTACTAGTTGGTGAGTAACCTCAGGCCCTCAGAGGTAAAGCAATACTCCCAAGGGAATACAGCCCTAATCTGGGCGCCTGAGCCCTAATCTTTATTCCCTCACCACCGTGACTCCATTGACAGAGAAGGCACCAGGCGCAAGGCAAAGAGCTGAGACTATGCAAGTTAAGGCAGGAAAGTGACCAGGAAAGCTCAGAGCTTGGTCTCCAGGACGTTTTCACAGGACCTCTGGAGTAAGCTCTATCCCTTCTGGCTGCCCCTCTGCTGGCGTTTTTGCTGGGCACTTCATCGCAGCAACAAGAGAAAGCAACTAATACAGAAAATTGGTGCTGAGAAGCCGAGCCATTGCTGTGGCCACGTGGTCGTTATGATGACTTTGGAATTAATTTATGGGAGGAATGTAAATGTGAAAGTGTCCATTCCCCCTCCACCCAACCCCCACCCCCGTGGGCTCCAGAAGCCCTAGAATGCTTTAAGCAGAATTTGATGGGCCATTCTGGTGGGAGTTTGGGAAACCAGGCATCTGAAATGAGGGTAGTAAAGACTGTGCTCATGGGGGTTTTAAAGAGCATAAGGACTCCTACTGGGAACTGGGCTGGAGGCCATTTGTGTTGTATTCTGGCAAAGAATCCCTGCATTTTGTTAATGTTCTGAGAACTTGAGTGAGGCTAAATTTAAAAGCAATGGACCTCTATTTGGCAGAGAAAATGCCAATAAGGTCTAGTGTTTCGGTTATGATTATGGTGTGGCTATTGCTGTTATGTTTAGTGGGATTTGTAATGAGACTTCAAAGCAGAAGGATGTGGAAAATGGGTAAGTGTCCAGAAAGGAGCATGAGCAAATTCAAAGATGTGCTGAGGTGAGTGTAGAGAAAGTAGCTACAGTTGCAGAAATGGCACCTTTCAGGAGAAACCTTGCTCTCTATACTGGAAGGATGCCCTCAGAGCAAGACTGTAACAGGACCACAGATCTTAGTACAACTGATTCCATGATGGAAGTACCATCCAGATCATAAAACTCAGCACATAGGCAACATCACATGATAAATCAAAAACAAAGGCCTAACCCATCAAAGTCCTTAGTTGTAGGAAAGTCTCTAATGCACTAACCTTGCTTTTTGGCCAACTGTTCTTGTTAACGGAAGGATGTCAACCCAGGATATGGTTTTGTGCTTTAAAGCTCACCCTGAGAAAGGCTTGGGGCTACATTGGGATCCCAAACACCCAGTGTAGTTGCCAGCCGGCTAATAAAGATTTTTTCTATTGGCTTAAATACATGCCATGTCCAAGTAGTCTTCTCTGGTGGATACCCCACAGCAAGACATCACTCACTAAAGGCACCAACTTGTGGAATGCAAATGCATTAGAAGGGAAAGAACTTGACCTGAGGATGCCTCCAGAGTGGTTCTTCATTTGACACCAGAGAGGCCATTGCATGAAACTGTGAAGGTAAAGCCTAAGATGAAATGGAGACCCCAGGATTTTGAGGTGCTGGGACACTAGGACAGCCACCAAGGAATAAAGCTGGCCCAAGGGAGAGGGTCTGCTTGAGGCAGGAGACCTGGAAGGCTAGGCTGCTCAAGCCCTGTGGGGCTCAGGGGAGGCCACCAAAGAGCTTCAGATGCCAGATATGGAAATTTAGGGTTTGTCCTGTTGAATCTTGGTCTTTTTGATCCCATCTTTCCTTGCTATGTCCTGTTCCCCTGCTTTGGAAGAAGGTGGTTTACTGTCCAATGAGAGACTTTTATATTGCTCAGAATGGCCTCATCAAACCCACTCTGTAACCAAAGATGATTTTAAACTCCAAAATACTGGATTATAGGCATGGACATGGGGCTTCTGAATGTGTTACAAAGGTTAAGATTTGGAGATGAACTGAATATCCTATGAGATGGGCCAAGGTTGTACAGCATTACGATTCAAAGTGATGTGTTCAGGTGTCAGGTTGACGGGGGTAGACTTTGATGCTTATTCTTAATTGTCAACTGGACTAGGAATCACCTGGGAGACAGCTCCTCCCACAGGAGCAGAGATGGTTCCAGAAAGGCTCAATTGAGGTGGGAAGACCCACCCTGAATACAGGTGTTCCATGGACAGGAATCCCAGGCTGAATAAAAAGGGGGAAAGGAGACGGTGAAAGCTGAGTGCCTACATTCTTCTTTACCTCCTGACCATGAGTGCAGTGTGCTTAGCCATCTCACACGCCAGCGGCCATGCCTTCTTGCCATGATGTGCCAGACGCCCTCAAGTGGAACCATGGTAAAATATACAGTTGCTTTTGTGAAATACACAGTTTCCTTTTATTCTAAAGGGCTTTGGTGGATCGCTGGCTGGAATCTGAATGCCTTGTATAGTGAGATAAAATATATTGTGCCTGTGTTAGCTCCTTGATCTTGAGCAGTGCCCTAATGTCACGCAAGAGGATGTCTTGTGCTTAGGAAATGCATTCTGAAGGGTGCAGAACTAACTCGTCTGCAACTTAGCCCAGAGTACCTCAGAAACATGTAACACACACATGCAGTATATGTAGTGAGAAGATGACAAAGGCAGGCAAAAAATGTGACGGCTTCAGTAAACAGAGGAAATACTGACGGGTGAATGTGGCCTGCATGGTGGGAAGTACAGAGTATCCTGAGGCCCAGACATCAAAAGTATGTTAGGGGTGAGAGGGTCCAACTTTCTCATGCCTAGAGTTGTCCAAAAATAGAACAAACGGCCCTAGTCCTTAGGGAGTGAGCTCACCATCCCTGGAGGCATGTAAGCAGAGCAGGAAGTGGCTGCACAGCCGGCAGGGGCTGATTCTGACAGTGATGGGCTTCTGAGTTGATCCCATGGAAGAAGGGACTTGAGATAAGTATTTTTCCTTTTCCTGGAGCCTCTTTCACTGTGAGAATAACATTCCCTAGGGATCATGTTGCTAAATCCTGATGGACAAAACGTTGCCTTTTAAGTTAGCCTTTTTATTTAGGAGTGTTTTTAAGTTGAAAGTTTGTAACAAATTCATCACCTCCTGGGACTTTATTTGAAGTAAGGGAACTGACTTCAAAAAGGCTCATGATCATGTAGGACCCACAACTGGGCTTCACCTGAGCTGAGAGCCAACCCAAGGGTCACAATCACCTTTCCTCAGCCTTGCCAGGGCTCTACTCCCAACAGACCACTGTGAGGTTGCCGATGTCTCCCCCAGCCCCACCCACAATGTCTCACTCCACCCTGCCCTCTCCTCATCTCCTGTTGGGGCCGTCATCATGGCTCACCTGCCCACTGTTAGGGCCTCTTTCTGTTCTCCAGGCCTCCAGTTTTCTCCACACTCAGCTAGAGTACAATGGCTAAGGCCTAGCCAGGGACTGAGTGTGCCTCCCGCAGCCAGAGATCCATACTCAAATCCCAGAGGTCCTGCAAGCCCTTCCCCGCTGGCACTCAACCTTCAGTCCTCTTCCCTGACCCCAGGTCTCTCACACACTCCAACTGAATCATCTCCGCCAGGGAGCCCTTCTGTGGCATCCACTATCTATTTGGGAAAATTCTCACACTTCTAGGTCCCTCCAAAGTACCCTGTCTCTGCAAGAACATTTCCATTGTAGAATATTATTTTAACTATGTAAAGATGTGTTACATTTGTTTTTGCTGCAGAATATTACTTTAAGTGTGTAGAGGTGTGTTGCTTTTGTTTATGCTGCATTTGTTTAATTATACAAGGATGTGTGTTTAATTCTGTAAAAATGTGTTGCAACTGTTTCACCTTGCCTGCCTAAGACAATCACCTGATTGGTCTAATAAAAAGCTGAGCAGCCAATAGCTAGGCAGAGAAAGGATAGGCGGGGCTAGTGGGCAGAGAGAATAAATAGGAGACAGATGCGAGAGGAGGAATGAGAGACGAGGAGAGAACATGGGACATGCCACCAGCCAGACATGAGAAGCAGTGAAAGTAAGATATACAGAAGGAAAGAAAAGTAAAAAGACCCAAGGCATAAAGGTCAATAAAGAGAAACAGGCTAATTTAAATTAAAAGAGCTAACCAGAAATATGCCTAAGCTAGGCCGAGCACTCAAAACTAATAATAAAGGTCAGGTGGTGATGGCGTATGCCTTTAATTCCAGCACTTGGGAGGCAGAGGCAGGCAGATCTCTGTGAGTTCAAGGCCAGCCTGGCCTACAAGAGTTAGTTCCAGGACAGCTAGGACTGTTACACAGAGAAACCCTGTCTCGAAAAAACTATATCCTCATAATAAGTGTCTGTTTCATGATTTGGGAGCTGGGTGGTGGTCCAAAAGAAAGAAGCCTGCTACACTTTCCTCCAATCAGCTCCTCCCTCACCCTGCGCTGTGGAGGCTCCTGGACTTACGCAGGTGAGGCATTCTTTGCAGCCTCGTCCCCTTGGAAACAGACTTTTCCTCTCCAGGGCCTGCCATGCCATAGACACTGTCACTCCACTTATCTAGTTTCACTCTCTGCAGTTTCTATTACAGCTAATTTGAAAATAATACATGGAGAATTCCAGAAATAAGCAATTCATTTGCTTTAAGTTGTGTGCCACCCCGGGTACCGCGAAGAAGGCCCAATCATCCTGCTTCATCCCACACAGGATGTGAGTCACGCCATTGTCTGGCATGTCCACGCTGTGAACACCGCTCATCATCTAGTCACTTGCTAGCTGACTTGTTCACCAGACAGTGGGGACTTCCACAGTACCACAGTGCTCGAGTTCAGGAGACCATTGATGTCATAGTCTAATGCCGCTGCAATGCTTACGCTGTGTGCCTCTCTGCAACTCGGCACACAGGCATGACGTCAGCTGGCATCACAGAAGGGTGAGTACGGCACAGTGGGCACAATGGGATGCTCCAAGAGGCCTTGTTCGTTGAACTTTTGCCATAGCGTAGGGGGGACTGTTCCTGTTATCCATGTTAACTGTTGTGGATTTCTTACCTTACCTAATCTATAAACGAAACTGCCATAGTATGCATGCGTAGGAGGAAACATAGCCTGAGCAGGTTTGATATGATTCATGATTTCAGGCACCCACTGATGTCTTAGAGCATGTCCCCCTGGAAAAGTCGGGAATGCTGGGACTGTGGATTGAAACAGTTGTTGGGATGAACAAAAGAGAAAGCCAGAAGGCAGAATAAATAAGCTTTTCCTTAAGAAACCAACAAGAAAACGAATTAATGGGTGATGCCATCAGTGCCCGTAGATGGCTAAGGGACAGGACCTTCTGCCAAACTTTGAAAGTGCTGGTTCCCAAACCTGGGTACAGGTTCAAGGCCCCACCCCACCCCCATCTCAGATCCACTCGCTCAGCATCTTTAGATGTAGGACCGAGTCTCAGCATTTTAAATTCTCGGAGTGTAAGCCCCAGACCCTCAGCTAAGCAGAGAATCTGTGTTCTTTCAGTTGTACTATGCTCAAAAAGGAGGCGATGTGGTGCTGCTCATTTGCATGTCTGATAAGCTTTCGGTGCTCTGCTGCTGGCTGTAGTCAACTGAGACTGTGCTCAGGACCTCTATACAGCGAGAGGGGGGAGGAGGGGGGAGGTGCTGCACGCTGGTCTGGGGCAAGAAGCTAAAGCGTGGGGTAGATTGCTCCATCCAATATTGTTCTCTTTCCTTTCTCATCTTCGTAGGTGACACAGCTGAGGTCTGGGGAAAGGTGGCAATTTGCCCAAAGCCTGCTATCAATCTTAGGAAAAAAAATGAGTTTAGAGCATTGGTGTGTGTCTTGGTCACTCGTGTTTGATGTGTGGTGCCCAAGGCCAGGCCTCTTAGCTAGCCTTTCCTCTTGCTAGTTGATAGCAACCCTCCCAGGTCTCTCTCTAAAAATGAGAGGGACCTGGGTGATGGGGGTGGGGATCAGCTCTATTTCCTGGCTTGTGAAGGAAGGTAAGGGCTATGCAGGCACCCCACATCTCACATTATAAAGGAAGTAGCAGAACTGTGCCCCCCCGCTGGGCCCTCTGCCCTGGGGGGGGGGTTGAACTGAATGCTAAGGCCTGGGAAGTCAGGTATTGACTCATTTTCTTTTCATAGAAGGTCTCGGGGTGCGGTGAGTCCTTGTATTTCACACAGCTCATCCGCCTCTCTGCCTTTTTCATGCTCTCTGGAGATGGCATTAGAGGCAGTGGGCTGGAGACCAACAGCCACTTACCCCCTTTCTCCTCCACACCAAGCTCTGATTCTGTTTGGGTGTCAGGTAGCTTCATGCTATAGGTGAATATGGTTCTGCCCCCACTGGTTGGTGAATCTTAATGAGTCTATTCTAGTCATGTGGTTCTTTGCCCTGGATAGCAGTTAATAGAAATCTGGGCATAGGAGTAATCCTAGCCAACGAGATATGGTGGGCAGACCTGGAAGCATGGAGTTAGGAAGGGTTTGTGAGATTGTTTGGTGTTTGTTTTTTTGAAGACAAGGTTTCTGCATCCCCAGCTAGCCTAGAATTCACTATGTATACTGGGCTGGCCTCCAACTCACAGATCTCCCTGCTTCTGCCTCCTGAGTGTTGGTATCAAATATACATGCCACCATGCTCAGCAGTTTGGGGTCTTATATGATGGGAAAAAAAGATGGACACATGGGTGGAGAGGTGGATAAATGATACACAAAAGTCATAACCAAAATGTTTAATATAGTTCTAACGGCAGAATTTAGGTAGTGGACATTCAGGTGGTCGCTATGCTATTAACTTGACTATGTTTCGAAGTTTTCATCATAAAAACGCTGAAAGATGATGCCAAGTATTTAATGAAGCCAGGTGTATGTAAGCTCTAGGAGCCAACAATTCTATTCCTATGTGTTTGCCTAACAAAGTAGCAGGCTTAGTGTTTGTCCCAACCCCCTCCCTGCAAATGACAATTTGGGCTCGGCTCAGGCTGGACTGCGACCCATAAACACTCGGTGTCTTTCAGAAACCTTGTAAAGTGGGTTTGTTTGCCAGGAAAAAGCCATTACTTTCTTATCCACTACTACAGTCGTCGTCATTGTCCCCCCATCTCTGGAGAGGGCATCTAGTTCTCCAGTAAATTCAAATGGGCTTCCACCAGATCAAAGCTCCATGCTAGGTCCTAGGCTGCTCTAACTAATCCTGCCTCCTCCCAGATAACCGTTCTCTTCATAACCAGTGAGCTCACCCCCCCCACACACACACACACTGCATCCCTCTTCTCTCTCTCTTCTCAAGAGACAGCCTTGGCAGTAGGGAATAAACTTTTTCTTTTCCACCCACGGAGCAGCCATTTTGCTAGTTTCTTCACTGTGCCCTGCAATACAGTGTTTACCAAAAGATAGTGCAAATGCTAGCTTTCAGCACATCATCTCAACAGCCCTCCACTGGAGGCCACAATGCTCATCAACAGAAGGATGGGCAGACTGTGAGATTTTCAAATAATGGACGTAAAAATGAACAAGCCACAGCTCCAAGGGACAGATGAGATTTCATCAGTTATGGCGCTGGGCAAAAGGCACTGAGAATGTTGTGTGTGTGGCATGAATGTAAAGCTCACAAACAGGCCAGTCTAAGCTGTAGTGGGCACCTCAGGGCGTTGCTTACCTGTGTTGGGGGAAAAGACCAGAGGGGTACAGAGGAGTCCTGAGGGTGGGGTGGGGCTTGGTGGTCTGGTGCCAGCTGCACGCAGGTTGTGGGACCTCACTTTCTTCTTTATTCTGTGCCTTGGTTATGACTTTAAATTGCACATCCCTGTAGGGAAATGCCCCTCCCTGACTCTCTGCAGTGGGGTGGGGTTGCTCAACATTTCTCCTGCCATCCTATGGCCAGGTGGACAGGTCAGCCTTCGAAGGCGGCACACAGGAAGGATGGAGCCTGGCCTCCTAACAGCATCTTTGGCAACCTTGACTCTGACCTCTCTCCTGGCTTCCATTTGGCATGGCAGATGCCTTCACTGGCTGAGCCCTTTGCTGGAGCTGGCAGAGTAAACCTAACAGAAAAGGCCAGAGGGAAGCTCGGGTCCCGTACGTACAGGACAGGAACAGAATCATGGCAGCTTTCCCCAGGGAAAGAGAGCTGCTTTTACTGCTGGGGAAACTGAGGCCCAGAAAGGCAAAGGCAGACTGTTTGACACAAAGCAAGGTGGTCATGGAGCTGGGTCACTGACCCTTTTCCTGTATTCTAGGACAGTGTGAGTGACTGCTTGCTCCTCTCTGCACTGCGTCTATGAGCTCTTCTCAGGCCACCCTTGATGCTAGGCTGAGATGTCCTGAGGGCCAGGCAGCTAGGACAGATTCTCTGGAAGTCCTGATGAAGAGGAACGAGCATGGGATGGCCTAAGGGCTGCTCGCCCATCAGCTACCCTCCCCTCCTTGCTGGTAAAATGAAAAACCCTTTTGTTCAGGTGGGGGTCCCCAAGCCCAGATCACTCTTTTCCACCTCTTTGCTCTGCCCAGAGCAGGAGAAGGTACCCTCCATCCCCCAAGCTGGCCACTCCAGGTTTTTTCTCAAGCTCTAGCTCTGGTGCCCTTCTACAAGACTTCCTGGACTCGCCCACTTAGATTTGGAATTGCTAAGTTCCTAGAGGCCACATCCTTGCTCTGCTGCAGGAACTAACCTGACAAGGCGGTGATGGAATAAAGACACACACAGAGGAAAGCTGGGATCAGTGAACTGGGTCCTCTGATGGAGGAACCTAGCACCCTGGAAATGCAGCATGCATTATGTAAAGTTGAACTGGGAGGCAGGTTATTGCATATAGCTGAATTAAAAAGTGTGGTTATTACATACAGATAAACAAGGAGGCGAGGTTTATGGTACACAGCTGGATCAAGGAGACAGGCTTAGTTAATCTCAGTAGGAGCAATCTCTGTAGGGGCAATTTCTAGGCCATACACATGGGGGGAGGGAAGTATGGTGGACTTCTACATACACTATCAATATCAGAATATGGACCAAGGGAAGTATTTGCCATCCCTTTGAGCTTCACCCTTGGGGAAAAGGCTTTGCCATTTTCCTGTGGGTCTTGAGGCTATATGGTCCTTGATGTGACTGTGCCCATATCTACAGCACACATCTGTCAGGACTTCACCCACTAAGGGCTTCCTCTGCTCTGCACACCAGACAGCCAGAAAAGAGGCAGAAAGCCCTCTGTGCCCAGCTCTGGAGAGGCACATTCTCATGTAGCTGTTTAACAGCTGGGGTAGCAGCACAAGCCTCCCAGACCCTGTTGGCAGGCTGAGAAACTGAGGACCAGTCAGGACAGGAGACCTGTGTTGAATCACAGCCTTCTTCCCATCCGAAGATGATGAGCCCTGACATAGTTGGGAACTGTCCAGCCTATCAGGAAGCACTAGACTCTGCTGGGGCGTTCCTGGTAAGACTAGGACAGAACCAAAAGCTTGGTGCTCAGCGATTCATAGAGTCCACCCAAAGCTCTTTGAAATGGATGCCACCATTAGTCCCAGCCCACAGAGAAAAAAACAGCTATCAAATTACCTGCTCATCACCAACATACTTGATTTCTTTCCCTAGCAACTAAAGCAGCCAGAAAGAGCTTCCATGGTGTTTAAACAAATCTACAGACTTGTTGGAAAGCATAGTGGGCAGTGCTAGCAAGGCCAGAGAGAGACACATCCATAATAAATGTGAACACATGCATATAATTTGGCAAGGGAGAGTAAGAATGTGTGTTCCTTTGTGTGATCCTTTGAATCAGCCCTTCAGTTTCCAGACTTATTTTCTTAGTCATTGCTTAGAGATGCGACCAACATTTCCAGAAATGTCACCATGGCATTGCATGTGACAGCAGCCATAGAAGAAAGAACTCACTGGAAGCTTGAAGGCAGGCTTTTCAGGATAGATGTTGAGCTCCACCCCCAGGCCAACAAACACCCATTGGCTATTCAAAGTGACATTGGAAAAGAACAGCAAATATCACTTTGCTTCAACAGGTCACAGTTTGGTGATGGGTAAAAATAGGATGCAAAGTTCCACATTCAGATTGTCCCTGACTCTCGAGGACCAGGTGTCTTTAGCTGGGATGTCATCTAAAAGTGACAGGCATTTGGCAGAAGCCATGTCTCGAGTCTTTCGTTTTGAACTGTAGTCTTTCCTGGGCTGGTAATATACAGTGTAGCACTATGTTGCCCTGTAGAGTAGGAAACTGAGCCTCTCATCAGTCCCTGGATGAGATGAGCCCACTGCCACTCTGCCACTCATGTGATGAATTGAGGGTGTGGGACCCGTTGAGTGTTTCCTATGCTTTTTAACTTCTGATATTTTCCGAACGTATGCTCTATTGGGATGTAACCCACAAACCACACAGTAACCACACAAACCTTGTTGTATGTTGATCTCCAGTTGGAAGGAGATCTTGGGAGCTGGAGTAGGGGCACTATCAAGATTAATCAGAGTACCAGCTATGTTTGCTGCAGAGGTAGGCATGATGCTTGTTGTCATCCCTGCTCTTGGCAACTGTCCTAATTAAGGTTACTATTGTCATGATGAAACATCACAGCAAAAGCAAGTTTGGGAGGAAAGGGTTTATTTGTCTTATGTTTCTATATCATTGCCCATTATCTAAGGAAGTCAGGACAGTAACTCAAATTGAAGGAAACTGGAGGAACTGATGCAGCTTGCTGGCTTCCTTATTCTTCTTATAGCAGCCAGGACTACCAGCACAGGGGATGGGACATCATCTGCAGTAGACTGGACCCTCCTCCATCGGTCACCAACTAAGAAAATGTCTTGCAGACTTGACTACAGCCCAATCCAATTGAGGTATTTTCTCAATTGAAGTTCCCTCATCTCAGATGAATTTAGCTTGCATCAAGTTGACATATAACCAGCCAGCGTAGCAGATCCAGATGTGGTGGCACACGCCTTTGATCCCAGTACTAGGCAGGCAGATATCTGAGTTCAAGGCCAGCCTGGTCTACAGGGAGAGCTCCAGGACAGCCAGGGTTACACAAAGAAATCCTGTCTCAGAAAGAAAGAGAGAGAGAGAGAGAGACCCCCAAAACCAACTACCCAGCCCAGCAACCTTTCACGATAGTTGCTGTTGTGTGGCTCAGTGTCCTCAGATGGGACCCAGAGGCACAGGAAATTAGATTCCTAGCTGCTGTATTGTGGATCCAGAACTGGAGTGCCAGAACTCATGTTGTCTGTCACTGCAAACCATGCATGGGCAGGAACAAGACCTGAACCTTTAAGTTATGCTTTACTCAGGGCCAGCAATGTGAGGAGGAGACTGGTTCACACCTTAGGAAACATAAACCACCTCAGTCATGGTCAGGAGATCAGCCTCGTCCCTGAGTTTTGTGGTTGTCAGTGTTCCCCTTCTCAGCTGTCTCTCTGTACCTGCATATTCAGAGGCTTACTGAACTGTTCATAGGGTGTTTATGCAGACTTCTCAGGTGTGGAGGGAAAACCTGCCCTGATCACCCAAGATATAAAAAGGGCCCTGTCTGTCTCTTCTGTACCACTTCACAGAGTATCTTGTTTGCCAGAAGCCTAAAGGAAATCGATGTATCACTCAGAGTGAAGCCCTCAGAGCAGAAGAACCAGAATCCTTTCCCCAATATATGCTAATCGTCCCAGGGCTTGGCCACAGTACCTGCCCTCTAGGACCTATGTCATGCCCTCCCCTGCCCCTGCTTGTTCTTCCCTTGAAGCATCCCAGCTGCCGGGATGACTTTGCATGTGGCTGGTTCAAATGCACACAAGCATTCACCACTCTTTTCTAAGCTGTTTTCAAAGATCATCAATCACTTTTATAATCAAAGTGGAGAGAAGGCAATAAAAATCAGTGGGTCATGCAAAGAGTATAGAAAATTCCTGAAGACTGCTCTCCCCCAGGTGTTAGCAATGATTGTTTCCAGATGGTGGGAGGGTGTTTGCACTCAGGACTCTTTCCCTTTGTTATTTTTTTCGGTGGAAAGGGAGTTCGTGGGTTTAGAATTCTGGCATGTTGTCTCCTAAGGTTCCACGGGGGGAGGGGGTCTGCCCTGGAGTCTGCCCTGGCTTGGGGGATCCTGAAGAAGGAGATGGTACCTGTAGACCCTTGGTGGCACCCCATCTCCCCACCAGCCTGGGACATGATCATTCCTCCCTGATATACACCGGAAAAGCTTGGAGCCAATGCCAGCTTGTGTCTCTCTTCATCCCCTCCCGGGAGAGCCATGTCCTCGCTCCTCTATAACTTTCAATTAACCAGGCACCAGGCTCCAGCTCAGAGGCTGAACAAATGTTCCAGGGAGGGGAAGAAAATCCAGCCCCAAAGCACTGGGAGGACATTTCCTTTTAATTAAAGTGAGAATTAAGGCAGCTCTGAAACCCATTCTGGTGAGACCAGAAGGTGATCGGGGAGGGAAGGTGGCTGGGGAGGTGTTCTTGGGATGGAGGTAGGAGGCAGGGTGCAGGGTGTGGGGAGGGAGCCATCCTCCCCTGTAGTTCTCATTAGGCCCCCGCAGGTCTGGGCCTGCTATTGCACAAGGACGGGTGGCTGGCATCAGATGGTCCTGGTAATTAGAACCCATGACCCCCAGGGCCGCCTTCCCTGGGCCAGGGTTATTGCTGATACTGGCTGTCTCGGAACATGGGAGGAAGTACTTGAACAGACGGAGTTCAGAACAGGGCACTGGGCCTCCAGGCTCCCCCTAGCCATTCTTCCTGGGCCAACCTCCCAGAGACCATCAGCATTTGTGTCTGGTGCCACCTCTCTCTGGCATGAGTAGGGAGGCAGGATGGTGGTGCCACATAATGGTGACCCCCAGTTGCTGTGGCTTCTGGTGTGAGTGTACTTGGGCTTCATGGGTTTGATGGCACCTCTGTTCCTCTCGTGACACTAAGTACGGCTTAGTTGTCCCCGTGGGCCTCGGCTTCCCCATCTGTAAAATAGTGATAGAGACACTGTGTTGAAGGCTTGGTGTTCAGGGCGGTGCTTTGGGAGGCTGGATCTCCTGTGTCAATCAAAGAGCTGGGGATGCTGCAAGGTAGAGAACAATTTCATCAGTGTGGTCATGCTGGGAAGAGGAGAAGAGGGCTTTGGTGACCCAGGTTCATCATCATCACTGGCATGAGAGAGAACTGGGGGGGTAGCCAAGGTGAGTCGTAGGCAACATGATTTAATAGTCTTGGTCACAGGGAGGACTGCTTGATTGGCTTAATTCTCCTTTTACAAGGTGGTTCAAAGTTCTTATTGCCTGGGGGGACAATTCAGTTTCGAAGACTTGTTGGTGATGTTGGTTTGGGGGTGATGTCTTCATGTAACGATCTCTCTGTGAGTCTCTGTGGTCCTGCATCTCTAGGATAGTCACTAGAACCCTTTGGAGGGCTTGAAAGGACCCTGAGCATCACGGGAAAATGTATCATTCATGCAGAGTGGTGAGATAGGCCTGGTGCCATCTGTATTCAGATAGTATGCTATGAATGACTAGCACACCTTCATGCAGAGGTCAGCAGGTGACTCAGCCTAAGCACACAGATGCCAAGCAGTCACCTAGCTTTCATGGCTCTTGAAGGACCAGGGGAGGAGCCATGGCTTGCTTTTCAGCACCAGCCATTCCCAAGTCTGTCTGTCCTCTCTCTCTCTCTGTCTCTCTCTGTCTCTGTCTCTCTCTGTCTCTGTCTGTCTCTGTCTCTGTCTCTCTCTCTCCCCCTCTCCCCATCCCCCTGTGTTGAATTATCTCC
Organism: Bramus lutescens; assembly: GCA_001685075.1. Classification (NCBI taxonomy): domain Eukaryota; kingdom Metazoa; phylum Chordata; class Mammalia; order Rodentia; family Cricetidae; genus Bramus; species Bramus lutescens. Next base: position 38,090 of record LOEQ01002350.1, on the reverse strand, counting down.
GGTCGACAAATACCAGGCTAACTACAATATAGACCAATTATATTTTTCTTTATTATAAAGGGCAAGCTCACAAAACAGGAACCAAGCTCAGCTATGTAGCATAGGAGCCACAGAGAGAGAGAACCCTGGGTCACCTGGTGTTTCTCCCCCGCCCCCAACCCAAAGGTCACGCCCCTAACTTGGTCCCGCCTCTTAAAGTTCATTGGCTGACACATTCCCC